>JAJHJA010000399.1:0-600000 GCA_021202915.1 Heliconius himera | reverse complement strand
ATACAATGCTCAAGCTAAGGTGGAAATTGGAAAACTTATTATATTTTTTCTAGAACATCCACGTGCCTCACGAAATAATAATAATACAGCAAGTGAGCCTGGACGGGAGTTAACTCTTATATTGAGAAGAGGTGCTGCAGGCTTTGGTTTCACTATTGCTGATAGTGTACACGGACAGAAAGTGAAAAAGGTAATTTGAAATAATTTGCTAACATTTATAAAGTGTTATTCCACATTAAGGAAAAAAGAAAAAACTTTTTTATTTATTTTCTAAAAAACTATTTTCTTATATGATTTTAAAAAAATAAATAAATTAAATTAGCTTCACGCTGTATCCCGCACACAGCAGGGTAGGCAGAGGGAACCTAGTGTTAACTAACACACTCCGTTCCCCACTTTCTGCCGAATTCTGGAGGCATTGCGTGTTGAGTGGCAGAACTCAACGCCGCGCTTAACCTCGACACCAGAGCGAAGAAATGGAAATGTAAATTTAAGTAAATATTTCATCTCCTCGAGTGGGGATCGAACCCACAACCAGTCGGTTTTGTGCAGTCACATCTCGTGCCGCTGCGCCACGACCGGCCTCATTTTTTGGCCTTTGATTTTTTTCTATTTTTTATAATAAATTTATTTTAACTAATATTATATCTTTTTTTTGATGATATAAAGAGAATAATATATAAGTTTATATATTACTAGCGGCCCACCCACGGCTTCGCCCGCTTAAAATACATGATTATTGATTTAAGCAGAATTGATTGACAACTATAATAAAATAAAATAAATAAATAAATCAGCTTCACGCTGTATCCCGCACACAGCAGGGTAGGCAGAGGGAACCTAGTGTTAAGACACTCCGTTCCCCGAATTCTGGAGGCAATTAACGTAATGTTACAAATATATATATATATATATATTTGTAACATTACGTTCTTTTTACCTATGTTATGTTTTTTAAAGCTCTGTTAAATGTGCTGATGTCACTTAATAATTGTACTGCTTCAGAAACAGTCTTAAATGTAAAATTATTAATTTGGTTAAGGATTCATAATATTCTTTGTAAAATAACTGTAATGTTTGCATATTAACTCCTGTTTGCATATTATTAGATAAATGAATAATTGGTAAATATGTAGTTATTACAGAGTACACGTAGAAAGGATGTTTTTAGGCATTTTTATATAGATTTATTTCAAACGAACGAACGAACCAAAAAATCTATGTATTTACTTGATATTTCTTTGAAGATCAAATCGTTCTTTATCTCTGTGTTGAATTAATTACGATTTAAACTTTATTGTTACGATTTATGAAGGTAATATCTACTAACAATTCAATTTTGTTTACTTAAAATAAATAAATCAGCTTCACGTTGTATCCCGCACATAGCAGGGTAGGCAGAGGGAACCTAGTGTTAAGACACTCCGTTCCCCACTTTCTGCCGAATTCTGGAGGCATTGCTTGTTGAGTGGCAGAACTCAACGCCGCGCTTAACCTCGCCACCAGAACGAAGAAATGGAAATATAAATTTAAGTTAATATTTCATCTCCTCGAGTGGGGATCGAACCCACAACCAGTTGGTTTTACAGTCACACTTCTTGCCGCTGCGCCACGACTGGCATTGTTTACTTTATTGTATAAAATATTGTATAATAGTGCTTCAAAAATATATATTTTTATCAACAGTCATATAATCAAGACGTTTCGAATGTCATTCTTTAGCCGCTGGCAAGCTAATGCCTTGAGTTCATTGTTCATTCAAATGACGATAACTTTTTTTTTAATGAACCGATTTTGATGAACCAAACTTTAGAACCTAAATTGAGTTAAAACAAAGCAATTGGTGAAATTTTCAAGTAAATCGGTTCAGTAGTTTCAGAGAAAAATGCGGACAACAATATGTCGACAGACAGACAGACAGACAGACAGACAGACAGACAGACCGACAGACAGACAGACAAGAAATTCAAAAAAAATCTTTTTGCTTTCTATTAGTCTTTTTAAGTGTCCCTCTATCCATTTCAGTCAAAATTACTAAATGTACAGACAAAATATTTTTACTGTCTTATTATATATAGAGATAAGTTTTCAACATAAAGAGCAACATTTTATTGAATTTGGTTTTTTCTTGATTTTTTTTCCAATAACCATTTTCTTTGTATAATTTTTATTGTATAATAATTACTGTTTCGGACCTTGTTTCAATAAATAAATATTTATGTGCTTTAATATATAAAATATAAACAGGATTTTTGTTTTAAATAAAAAATGTAACATCAATTATTAGATTCTATTATCTAATTTAAGGTATTAGATCGTAGTAGATGTGCTGGCTTATGTGAAGGAGATCTCCTATTACAAATAGGAGACACGGATGTGAGACACGCGCCACATCAACATGTTGTTCAAGTAAGTAACAAAAAAAGTTCAATAATATTAATTATAATAACAAAAATTTTGGAAAATTCTTAAGGTTTTTATTATTTCACATTATTTGTTATAAGACAAAATACTTGGACATGCTTAAATACCAAATAGAAATATTTTCATAAGCACGACTAAAAAATAAAATCATTCCTAATACAAACTTATTTCTATTTTATAAAATTTATTTATTTATAATTTGTTCTTAAATTTTGAAATCGATCTTGAGAGCGATCTGTTGTTTTCATTTATAGATTATTAAAATTTCCATTTTAATAATCTATAAATGAAGACAACAGATTCTTAAAATCTTTCAAGATCGATTTCAGAGTTGAGAGCGGTTTATGAATACTGCCCTGTATATGGATCCAGAGTTGTATGATACGTTGTAAGGGTTGTGGTAAAAGGATAATTGCTATGTAACTTACAGGTCGTATAGCCTACAGACTATTATATGTATACTCTTTGATATACAGACTCAATATGAAAATATTTTTTGTATTATTTTTCTTGAGATTAGCGCGTTCAACCCAACTATTCAGCTTTATAATATGAATATAGATTAAATAAATACAAAATAATCATTGCAATTTAATGACAGGTATTAAAAGACTGTCCAGCCATGTCTGAAACAACGCTACGGGTGTGGCGGAGAAATACTATAGCGAGAGCACCGAGGAGCAGGTCTGCTACCCGCGTACAACCGACTACTAGTAAGTTTTATTAAGCTTTCATTATATTATAAATAACGTGTGATATAAATAAACTTCGATTTTGTAAAAAATTATTAAAATTTCCTTATTTTTTTTTACTTCACGTTGTATCCTTTATGCGGCTGGGTAAGCAGAGGAAGCCTAGTGTTAAAACATTCCACTCCCCACCTTCCACCGAATCTTAGTGGCGGAACTCGCGCTTTGCCTCGACGCTAGGGCGAATAAATAAAAATATTGTATATTGAGTTTCCCCAAATGGTAATTGAACCAGCAATCGTTTACAGTCACACGCTGGTGCCCTGCGTCACGACTGACTTTAATTTTGCCGAAGTAGTGAATACTTCGACAATATTCATTTATTGAGGCCAGTCATGGAGCAGAGGCACAAGCGTGCGTGATATGGCATGAAGCTTTTCATTTCTTTAATATTATACTTTCTTCTATATATACTATACAATATTATGATTAAAACCGTTGTCGTGCAACGGCACAGATGGCTTGAACACGTTTTAATTTAAAACTAACAAAATGGCATAACACTAGGTTCCCTTTGCTTACCCTGCTATACAGCAGAGTAAGCTGATATGCCAGATTCAGTATGCATTTCTTTAGTTTTTACATATATTTTTTATTTTGTTTAGCTGCAGCAACCAATAGTCAATTGGGAAGAAGTAAAACGCCAACAGCTGAACAACTACGGTCAATGCCCACACACAGTACTGACAACAATGTACGAGATCGACAAAACGAAATGGATTCCGGTTAGTAATAGCAGATTAGTTGTTTTTATTTTGTGTGGTGTAAGTGTTTAGTATTTATGTAAATTTATAGTCATTTTTTATTGGTTTATTTTAAGGTTAATTTAAATATCAATCATGAGTAATAAAATAATTTAGTATTACTGTCATAAGTTCATTTGGCATATTCATGTTTACGCTATTTAAAAGAAAATAAATAGTAAAATTTGATTATTTTTATTGTTTCATATATTCCATTTTTCACATCATAAACAAATATAAAACAATAGTAGAAGCAACCTACGCAGTACCAGAACACAAGAACAGAGAAAATAGAGAAAACAGAGAAACAATAATGGAAAGAAGGCGAAGGAGCAGTACGCCTGGAGCCAGACTAACCCTCCCCGTAACCTGGAATCAAGACAACCAATGGCAGCAACCATGGCTTGACAACTCAAATAATGTGCGAAATTGGACTGAAAGTAACCAAAAGTGGGATGGAAATAATACAGAATATATAGGCAGGATAGATGGTAGGGTAGATAATAACGGGTGGGACGGTGAAAGGTGGAATAACAACTGGGGGGAAGTCCCCACTCCCACTGTACATGTTGATATGAATGCTGCCTATTGGAGAGGTAATGCAAGTGTAGCTGATAGCAGCGACAACGGCGGTAAGTTGACAGTATATTTTGGTATTTTATTTATATTTTAATTTATTTAATCTTAATGCATTAACAAATAGTGATCAGTTACATACATTCATCAGATCAGTTACGTCCATTACATTAATAATGTACGAAACTCAAATAATATATAATATTGAACTGAAAGGAACCAAAAGTCCAAAGGGGTCCAAGATGGAAGGCTTGCTCGCAGCGACCCCTGCCAGCCCTTACGAGGGCTGCAACGTTCCATCCGCCACGTGCACCTCGAGAGAGCGCACTGATAGGGCGTCCCCCCGCGCCCGCAGGCGACGCGCACCAGTGCGTCCCCGCTGGTGTGTCAAGTGGCGACGAATGCGGCGTTGGGGACCGCCACCCAACACGCCATGTCCGGAACGGCGGGAGGTGGAGGGCGGAGCTACAAATAGCTACGTGGAATGTAAGAGGAGGGATGGAAGAAAAGATGAATGAATTATTAGATGTGATGGATGATAGAGATTTGGATGTTGTTTGTGTGACAGAGACCAAGCGAAAGGGCAATGACACGACCGATTTGCCGGGCAGTCGGGTCGCTTTCTGGGCCGGCGTACCAGAGAGCGAGCGGGGCTGTCAAGGTGTAGGTGTGTTATTGTCCTCTCGATTGGTTAGTGCAGCGGTTGAATACAAGGCGATCAACCCGAGACTGCTTTGGATTCGCTTCAAGCTGGGGTTAACAAGAGTATTCTTGTTAGTGGCGTATGCGCCAGTATCCTCAGCTCTATTAAGCGAACTCGAGGAGTTTTGGGAGAGTGTCAGGGATGTTCTAGGTAGCGTTAGAGGGAATGAAAAATTAATAATATGTGGCGATTTGAACGGATGGGTCGGAACTGCGCGAAGCGGTTACGAGGGAGTGTTAGGTCAGTATGGTGACAAGAGAATAAATGAGGCTGGAAAGCTTATATTGGAAATTTGCAAGGAAAGGAATTTGTTTGTGGCAAACACTATGTTTGACCACAAACAAATTCACATGTATACCTGGGAGCGAACGGAAGGGAAAAGTATGATTGATTTATTCCTAGTGGATCAGCGTATTCGAAGCCAAGTCATGGACACACGAGTGTTTAGGGGTTCTGATCTGGGAACAGACCACTATCTAGTCGTTGCTAGAATAAGGGGTCTGTTCGCGGGTTGGCGCAGCTACACGAGGTGTCCAGACTTGGAGTCGAACTACCGCATAAGAAGCTGGAAGCTTCAAGATCCACCGACTAGAAAGGAATATCAAGAAAGAGTTTCCAAAAAGCTAGACAGCAGTGAATCTGGAAATGGAAATATTGAAGTATGCTGGCAGAACCTTAGGGATTGTATGAAGGAAGCAGCGACAGAGGTATGTGGTAAAGGTAAAAGGGGCTTTAGCAAAAAGCGTGATGAATGGTGGGATGATGAAGTGCAAGATGCAGTAGAAAGAAAGAAGAAGGCATGGCAGGACTATAAAGCCTCTGGTAAAGATAAAAGTATGAGAGAGATAAAAAAGAAAGAGTATAAGCTGCAAAAGCACCAGACGAAAGTACTGATCAAGATGAAGCGTGAAAAGGCAGAGAATGAAAGAGATGAAAGGTTAACGAACAACTTCAAGGAAAATACGAAGCTTTTCTGGAGAGAAGTTAGTGTTTCTCGAGGTTGCTCGTTAGCCTGTAGAATGAAAGGGGTGCTTTCGAAGGACGGTGAAATTCTAACAGAACAACCACACGTTTTGCAGCGATGGGCGGAATTTTACAAGGAGATGTATGAATGTGATGACGCCTCAGTCTCAAGTAGCAGCGAAACGCTGAGTCTTGATGTAGCTGATGGCGAAATCAGTATAAAAGAAGTTGAGAGTGCAATACGAAGTCTGAAATGTGGTAAGTCAGCGGGAGCAGATGGAGTTACTGCCGAGATGATCAAATATGGTGGGCCACGCGTCTTGGACTTGTTCTGGTTTCTGTGCAATTTGTGCTGGAAATCAGGGGAGGTCCCAGACGATTGGCGAGGTGCGGTCATCGTGCCTTTGTATAAAGGCAAAGGTTCACAGATAGACTGCGCAAGCCATAGGGCTATCAGTTTGATTAGCTTATGTAGTAAAGTTTATGCTAAAGTTTTAGCGAGAAGAATGCAGGAGAGATCTGAAAGGTTGTTGTGGGAGGCCCAAGGGGCCTTTAGATCTGGAAGAGGGTGTATGGATCAGATCTTTTCCCTCCGCATGATCACGGAAAAATTTTTGGCCGTTAACCAAAAAGTTTTCTGTGCTTTTGTGGACTTGGAAAAGGCGTTTGACAGAGTTGTTAGAGCGAAATTATGGGAGATACTACCCCGGTACAATGTGAGCGGACTCTTGCTGCAGGCTGTAAAGTCTCTGTACAGAGATCACTCAGCCTGCGTGCGAGTAGGAGCTGGCATGTCGCCCTGGTTTGACATCCGATCGGGTGTTAAACAAGGTTGCGCCATGTCAGCTTGGTTGTTCAATTTGTATTTGGATAGCTGTCTCCAAGGAGTGAAACAAAGTGATATGGGAGTGAAAGTAGGTGACCTGAATGTGAATTGCCTGCTGTACGCAGATGATGCAGTGCTTATTGCATCATCAGAATGCGAGTTGCAGGCATTGGTCACCACTCTGAAAGAAGGGTGTGAATATAATGGTCTAAGCCTCAATGTGAATAAGACAAAGGTTCTGATTTTTGAAAGAGATGAAGAAAGGACGGAATGCAAGATCAGTGTAAATAGTATGATATTAGAACAAGTGAATGAAGTGGTATACTTGGGAAGTATGTTCAGTAGAGATGGAAGATACGAGATGGATGTGGAAAGACGTATTGCTGCCGGTAACAAGGTTAACGGAGCCTTAGCTGCATTGATGAGACGGCGAAACGTCAGCACAGCTGCGCGTTTGGCCGTACACAATGCAGTTTTGGTACCGACTCTGTTATACGGCAGCGAAACGTGGGTATTACAGAAGAAGAATGAAAGAAAGATGAATGCTGTGGAGATGCGATCTCTTCGTAGGATATGCGGAGTCAGCTTAGCTGATCGAATCCGCAATGAAGAGGTACACAGAATGGCAGGTACTAGCGAGGATGTCACGGTGAGAATGAAGAAGAACGTGCTCAGCTGGTTTGGGCACGTCGAACGAATGAGTGATGAAAGAATGGCAAAAAAGATTTATGATGGAAAAGTGAGCGGTAAGAGAGGTAGGGGGAGACCTCGGTTGACCTTCGAAAACACAGTATCAAAGATACTGGAGGAAGGTCACGTAAAAAGCATGAGGACCCCCCGAAGGGCATGTATGAAGAGGTTGATGACAGTGGACGAGGCGAAAGAGGTATGTAGAGACCGTAGCGTTTGGCGCTCCGTTCTCTCTGACTACCCCGCAAGGGATAAAGCGTGAAGCTAAGTTAAGTTAGTTAAGTTAAGGAACCAAAAGTGAGATGGAAATAAACCTGAGTATATGGGCGGGGTAGATACCAGAATAGAAGGGGAAAGAAAAAATAAGATAATCCATTTCCCCAAGAGTTTACTTTTATGTTATAATAAGCTTAATAATAAAACAAACATGGTATTAAAATAAATAATAGATTATGAATAATAATGAAAAATATTATAAATTATTAAAATTCTTAATTAAGTTTTTATATATTTATATTACTCAGGTTTCCCAGAAGATGGCATGCTTCATTCTCCAAGCACAGCTGCTGTGGGAGGACTTTCTAGACAATCACCATCTACAAGTAGAATAAGACCGCATTCACCTTCAAATTCTACTGGTAATTAATTTTCATTATATTATTTACAGTCAGACGCTTATGCCCCTCCGCCACGACTGGATTTAAATTAAAATAAAAAAGGTCCTAAAATAACAAAAGACAATGATTTATTTTTAAAGTAACTTATTATTTTGTAGGTCGCATGAGAAGTCACTCCCCATCGAACAACAGTGCGACGGATCGGCTTTTAAACAATTCACCTTCAACTCGCCTACAAAGTCAATCTCCTTCTAATAACTCCTCTAATAGCAGGATTAAAGGATCTCCTCTCAGGTATTAAATAAAATAATAATTACCTATAACATTTATAAATGCTAATAATGTGATAATAAGTCATTCAGTTGACAGCTCTCTGCTTAGTACAGACACTCCGTTCTCCATTTTCCTCCGAGTTAACGAGGCAAAGGTGAGGTTGAGTGTCAAAACTCAATACCGCGCTTTGCCTTCTACTCGCCAGAACAAAGAATGAAAATATTAAAATATTTTATTCCGTCGAATGAGCTTCGAACCCACAACCGTCGCATTTGAAGTCACAAGCTTGTGCCTCTGCGAAACGGCGATTAATCAATGAATTAATAGCGGAATATAACAACTATGATAATTGTAAATTCTTAAACAAAAAAAATATTCCTCTGATTTTCTTGCGCCAGTCCTTCTCAGGTCTGAGGTGATAATTTTAGAGAATAGGTGGTAAATTTTTTGACGTTCAAAAAATTAAGCCTGTAACTTTTTACTTTGAACAAAAAAATATTAAATGTTGATGCTGAAACACTTATTGTTGTATCTTATGTATGTTTCTTAAAAAAATTGAAAATTTTATTAAGTTTAATATAACTATTGCATAGGTACAACATTTATAATATTTTTCTAAAATTATTTAAAGCTATCTGAAGACGTACAAACCTATCACAATTGTAATTTATACTAAGTAAGTTAAATGTGAATGTGTATGTATATTGTGTGTATACCTTATAAATTACTAGCTAGATAGTAGAAATGGCTCGGTAGTAAAATATTTTGTGCTTATTTTATTGAACTGGAAAAAATCGCTCTTATTTTTATTATAATATTGACTTCAATTAATTGAAAAATTAATACTTTTATATAATAAATGAATAGTATATTAATATAATGAAGAAAACTAAAGTTTTTATATATTTTATTTTTACAAACTTTGATATAATATCAAATGAAAAATTATTCAGATTGATAAAAGTTCTATTTTTATTTTATGGTACTACAATTGCAGGACTTGTAATCTCAAACTCTGTGACTTGACTTGTAATATTTATTTTAAACTAGCGACCTCGCCCACATGAACCACACAATTATTAATTTGTCAATCTGATTTACTGTTGTGTATCTAATAACAACAGTTTCAGCCATTCAATAAAACTTATATTGTATCAATTATTTCGACCAAAATAATTTATATTAATATAACTTTTTTATTTATGAACTGGTTTAAATAAAACAAGCATTAACTGTTAAGGGAAGTTTGCCAAAATACATAGAGTAAAGACTGTTATCGGTTCAGCCGTTTCTGAAACAGAGAAAAGTAATATACATTGCTAGATGGCCTTAATAAAAGGTTTTCTCATATATCTCCTATGTAATAATAGCGATCAGTTACAATTTTATTCCATTATGTACAGATATTGTTCTATTATATAAAAATATATTCTGTATACAGATTACGTGAACCATCCCCACCCAGACACATTCATTCTCCAGTTCACTCCCCCTACGAGGGTGATCCCCAACCTGGCTTATACGTCGCCAACTATCCACAGGTAAAGTAAATATGCTAAGTTACTTATTTATAAGGAAGTAAGTGGAATAATTTTATTATTTTTTGACCATATTTATATTTTACGAGCGTATCGATTGTAAGTATTACATTATTAATCTGATAAACTAATAAGTATTATTGATAAAATATAGAATTAATTATATACAAAAGGGAAATAATAAGAGCACGCGCGGTGGCTTTGATGAGCCTATGCGAATACAAAATGCCGAATGATGTAATTTTGCAATGTATGGTTGCACCATACAACGATAGGTAGATGTTGAAAAATTTATGATGTCACTTGGATATTTTTTTTTCTGTATGTCTTTAAGGTTGCTTTTTAAGTGATAGAGAAGTTAATGTTTATCTTCGTTGTCAGAGCCACTCCAGGCGCAAGAGCACAGGCGTGCGAATATAAACGCTATAGGTTGTCAGTTCGATTCCTACGCAAGGAGATTAAATATTTAATATTTTCATTTCCTCGCTTTGGTAACGAGGTAAAGCATATCGTTTAATTCCGCCACTCAACATGCAATTCCTCCAGACTTTGACGGGTAAGTCACTCACTGGATAATATTACTACAAAACATAATACCTAGCTTAAACAGTTTTTACATTCTTATCTTATCTCTCTCTGTCCACAGGTAGAAGCACCAACACCAAGTGACCCAGAAGCAGACGTTCGAGTCACGTTACTAAGGAGCTCAGCCGGATTCGGGTTTCGTATAGTGGGTGGTACTGAAGACGGCAGTCGAGTTGCTGTGGGACATGTCGTACCTGGTACGTTTGTATTGCTTTTATTGTACATAAATCAGGCGGCATTTGGCTGTAAACATTGTCGGTTTCGTTTACCATTTGGTGGAATTAATTGTATAATGACATAATTTACTATATCCTAAACTAAGAAACCATAACCTAAGCTAAGGATACAGTACCCTAAAGTAAGAATTCCATAACGTATTCCCAGGTGGTCCGGCCGACGGTTTCCTCCGCCCGGGTGACCTCCTAACATCAGTGGACGGCGTGTCGCTGGTGGGCGCCACTCACGCGCGAGCTGTCGCCTTTATGTGTCAAGCGGCGACGAGAGGCAGGGTTAGTGATATTTTTTATTAGCTTTCATTTTATTCACTACTAGAGGGCGCGCGCGGCTTCGCCCGCTCATTAGGAGTGAATTCTAAAAAACTAAAAAACCACGAAACACGTGTGCAATAAAATATTTTTAACAGTCTGAATTTATTTTTTTATAAAAATCGGTGGCAATTTAAAGATTTTTCCATATAAACTTTCAACCCCTTATTTGAACCCTTAGGGGGTGAATTCTTAAAAACCATGAAACACGTGTTCAATGAAATATTTTTAAGAGTCTGAATTTCAAATTTTATAAAAATCGGTACAGATTAAAAAAAATTCCCATACAAACTTTCAACCCCTATTTCATCCCTTTAGGGTTAAAATTTTTCAAATTCCCTTCTTAGTGGATGTCCAGAATATGAAAATAGACATCTGCCCAAATTTCACGTTTCTACCATCAGCGGTTACGGCTCTGCGTGCGTCTTACCTCAGTCAGTCAGCACAAGTCCTTTTATATATATAGAAGATATAGAAGATGGTCAGATTTTAGCTTCATTATCAGTTTTTTTTTACTAACAATTAAATCTTATTTATTTCGATTACATTATTTAATATGAAACTTTAAAACTGAGTAAGTTGCGTATATATACTTTTAAACATTATATTTTTTATAGATGACTGTTTTAAAAGGTTAAAATGTTGGGTACCCAAAAATATACAGAACGAAATATGTGCGATTAATCGGGTTTAAGAGTTTTATTTAATTTGTGTAAAAAATATCTTATTATATATAATTGTTTGTCTATATAGACTTAAATAGTTTCAACTTGGACTAGGGAATTAAGGTGATTTACCTCAATGTAAAAATATGACAATGAATGGGATAACAAATACTAAAATTGAAAAGATCCCCAGAACATTTTTAATAGTCTATTTTTCTATTTTTAATAGTTCAAGTCTATTTTTAATAGTTCTTCCTTCTCATTTTTTATATAACAATTAATTAAACAGGTAACACTTGGTGTGAGACACAATCGAGCTGATATTCAGTCGCTTGGTCTACCCCCCATGCCGGCATCGCACCCACACCAACCTCTATTGCCGTAAGAATTTACTTAATTATTTATATATAATAAATAAAAATTATAATATATTGTTAATATATGAGGATAAGTTAAATAATAGTATTTTATAAAAATATTTTGTTCGGTGTTAATTGTTTAAAAATTGTACAATACCTTCGCCGAGTCGTGGTTGCCCTGAAGTTGTTGAAAATCCCTGCACAGATTTCGTTTTAGGTTTTATCTTACTTTTGATTATTTTACTCCCAAGTGAACTAGGAAATAGAAAACCTAGCTTTCGGCTTCCACGACTCTTCGACCGTATTGTAAACGGTTTATTGGAATGGATTAATATTTTAATATAATTTTTTAAGTCATATTATGCTAATCATCATTTTGACAAATCTATACTTCTATATTAATATTTTAAAACTAAAGAGTTTGTTAGGTTGATTTCGGGAACTACTGAATCGAATTGAAAAACTTTTTGTTATGTGTATATGTAATTCATTTATCCGGATTAGGCTAACTAACTAGACAAACGGATTCTTAACATTTTTTTAATCTTAAACATTCATAAACAAACATATCATAGGTTTAATATTTTAAATAGAAGCTTATTCTTAAACTTTTTGACTGTTCTTGAATAATTTTGTAACTACCCATTTAAATAACACATTTATCGACTGTATCTCTTCTAATTGGATAACATTAACACCTCATTCATCATATAGAACGGAGCCAATCCACCACATGCCGACTACATCATACAACATCCTGCATCCGGCGCCGCTCTACCCGCCCAACGCTTTACCCATGTTCGTCTCATTTTGTACATATGTATTTAACGTTAAGGTTTATTTTTGGTTAACATATATAATAAGATTGCATGGTTTTAATTTGGTTGTGTCATTTGTATAATGATTTTGTACTTCTAATAAAAAAAATACATTTGGGAAATTATGGGTCTTATTTTACAACAAACATTTTTTTTGGTTACATATAAGTAAATGTTGTATAATAAAGTAAAATGGAGAACGGAGTGAATAATAATTTTACATACTTTCTGAACAAAAAGTATAAAAAACCAGCCAAAGCAAAGAGCAAGCATTCGAAAATGTTATTTTTGAAATTAAGATAATGTTACATAAATGTTATATTTAACATTATCTTAATTTGTATATTTTTTTACCTTTAATATTTTCAGGTACGGTGTCCATTATGACACACAAGCGGGTTGGTCTCCGACGCCCTATGACGTCACAGTAACAAGAAACGAGGGGGAGGGTTTTGGCTTCGTAGTCATATCCTCTACTAATAAAGCTACTAGTACTATCGGTAAGTGTTATATTATTTATATAATGATTACTGTCATAAATGATATTAAAGAACATTTTAAAAAGAGAGGTTCAATAAAAAAAAATCATCTAAAATAACCAATTTACTGAAAATATACAATATCTACGATTTGTTTTGCCTTACTGTTTTCTTATTAGTATCAGTAAAGTCTTATAAATAGTAACACTCAATTAAGCTTTGTTATTATGAAATAGGTTTATGTATTATTGAAAAACAGAATTCAATAAGAAGGGTTGTAATTTCTAAATTAATCTACAAAGAACTGAGTTAGAAAATAATATAGGTTTACTAAAATACATGGATGTGGGATGTCCTCGAATATTTCAAGTGTGTGTGCGGATTTGAATCTAATGTAATACAGCTTCATGCGGTGTCCCTGGCGGAGTAGTCAGAGGGAACGGAGCGCCGAACGCTATGCTCTCTGCATACGTCTTTTGCCTCGTCCTCTGACATCAACCTTTTCATATATGCCCTCCGAGGGTTCCTCATGCTTCCTCCAGTATCTCTGATACTATGTTTTGAGAGTTCCATGAGAGTCCATTTTGTCTATCTCTTCCTTGCGGATTCGATCAAGTAAGCTAACTCTGCATTTCTTACGAAGAGATTGCATTTTCTTCTTCCATTCTTCTCCTGTAATACTCACGCTTCGCTGCCGTATAACAGTGTCGGTACCAACAATGCATTGTGTACGGCCAAACGTGCAGCTATGTTGACGTTACGCCGCCTCATCAATTCAGTACCGGTCAATCAATTCAGGTACCATTAACCCTTACCAGCAGCAATATGCCTTTTCGCATCCATGTCCCGTTTCCATCTCGACTGAACATACTTCCTGATTATACCACTTCATTCACTTGTTCATTCATTAAAACAAATCGTACCATTTACACTGATCTTGCATTCCGTCCTTTCTTCATTTTTTTTAATTCTTTCAAATACCTTTGTCCTACTTGGTGGACAACGGAGCTGCAAACAGCAAGTTTGAATGAATAATAAAGACAGATATGTTTTATTAATATTCATTAAATAATTATGTCTTACTTGCTCTTGTTTCTTTTCTTCTTCTGGGTGGCTAAACGCCATCTAACATAGAAAAAAAAATTCAAAATTTACAATAGGTAGTTGTGAATTGGATCACTAGGATTAATGATTTTTATAGTCCCTCCTAAACACAATATCTCGACTTTTACCGAAGAGCCTGAATAGAATGTCTACACTAGTTTCTTTCTGTCTGTTATATGTAACATAGACAGTGAAGGTACAATACTTGTTTTTTAGTAAATAAAAATGACTTATGTAAATTTTTCTAGGACAACTAATACCGAACTCGCCCGCCGCGCGCTGTGGGCTGCTCCATGTGGGCGACACCATCCTCGCCATCAACGGGCAGCCCGTCCGCAGCCTGCCGCACCCCGACGTCGTCGCGCTCATCAAGCGCTCGGGCGCCGCCGTCACGCTCACCGTCACGCCGCCTGACGCGCGTCACGAGTGACGTCACGTGACGTGACGTGACGTCACGTCACGTGTGGGACGAGGTGTGACTGAAATTGCCTTTTCTTATAGTATTTCATTTGATTAATAAAAGGATAACTACAGCTAAATAAACTCTAAAAAATTATGGGTACATTGAGAATCGTTTCTCAATGTACGTATAATTGTTAGAATAATATAATAGTGAGTAATGTAATAGAGAATTTGTTAGATAATTTTATTTATTTATTCTTAATCTAGATTTTATTGTTTTAAAACTTTACTAACCACACAAAATAATTTTATATTTCAATCCTTTTGGACTTGAGAGAATTTGAATTAACTGTTTCTAGTCTAATTAGTAAGTCACTTAAATTATTAAAAATCACTTCTTAAAAAGCAATAATAATCTTTTATTCGCATTTGTCTGTAGGCATCTATACTAAATTCAACATTTGAAAAAAAAAACTTTTATAAATTGTCAATGGTGCAAGCGTGTGAATATAAACGTAACTGCTAGTGGGTTCGATTCACACTCAAGGAAATGAGGCTGGCAATGCCTCCAGAATACGGCGAAAAGTAGCGAGCGGAGTGTATTACTTTACTTAACACAAGCGTGAATCTGAGATAACAATAAACTTTTATAAATTTACTTTTTATTCCTCAGGTAAATCAAAATCTCAGATCGAATCTACTTAGATAACACCGCTCAGTCTTCATGAAGATGTTTTACAGGTACTTACTATATTAAGTTAGTGTAGGCAATCCAATAGCTTTAATTGAATATCAAATTTTTATATTTTAAGAATTTATAGTTGAAATAGAATAGAATATTTTAGTTATTTGTAGTTGCTTGTCAAGTATCACGTTTTCTTCCCACAATTGCCGTCCAAAATAATGTAAAAATCACTTGAAATGTGTACTTAAAATATTTTATACATTATATGTACTGGCAGCACTGCATTTAAATGTATTATTTTTTTTTAATATGGAATCTCTTTGGAAACAAGATTTTTGATAGAATATTGTAAATATTAGCTTAGTATAACAATGTAATTAATATTTGATTAAAATAGATATTTAAATTGTTCGCGAATTGATAAACACTCTTTAAGCCTTATACGTTGACAGAATTTTACATATAATTGACTAAAATGATATTACATAATCAGTACACATATTTTTTATGGTCTTACAAATTTATTTTATGTATATGAAAAAAATGGAATATTGTATTTTATGTAATTAACATATGTATGTAATATACAATAAGGCTCATTACACATTAAAATATACAATTAATAGAATTGTTAGTGTAATTTAAGCCTTAAGTTCACGCACTGTATGGTTAAGGGTGTGTATAGTTAAAGTGAGACCACCGAAAGAAGAGAGTAGTGAATTATATGTAGATGTAATTTAAAATGTTAGTTATTTTATAAGAAGCAATATTCGTGCCTTTAACACTGTCTTGCCTTTCCCAATGGTTGTATGTCCCGTCTAGCCCAAAAAATGTATGATCCATACAAATGAATAATTAAAATAAAAGAAATCAGATAATTTTATTAATGTTTGTATATTCGTATATTGAATACTGAAATAATAAGATAAAGCTAAAGTATTTTGATCCATTCCATACCTATACACAATTTGTGTATATATATGAATTTAAACAATAATTTCATTGACATTGTCATGGATATACATATTTTATTACTTAACTAAAAAAGATATAAAGAATACTTGAAATCTGTTGTTGAAAGTAAATAAGTATGTTGAATTGAATAATTTTCCTATATAATACTGACTGCGGTGAAGGTTATATGGATGTATGTAATTCTAATAAAAATTATTGTTATATATAAACAAAAATTGTTTTGATAAAATATCTTTTAAAGAATTTTTTAAATGTTTACACTAATCTTACTTTGTCGAGGCCTAGTGGCGCAGTAGCACAAGTGCGCGACGGTAAACGCTACGGTTGTGGGTTCGATTCCCACTCGGCGCGATGAGTATTTAATATTTTCATTTCCTTGCTCTGGTATTGAGGCAAAGCGCAACTTTGCACGCAATGCACCTATTTTGCAAAGTAGAGAACGGAACTTTTTATTACAAGTGAAACAGTTGTATTACACAAAATTAGAACAAAAAAAACAAATGAGGAATATGGATGGGACTTATTAAACAGATTTTAAGTAAATAAATATATTTTGATAATAAATTCTTGTTTCATTACATCCTCGGCCGACTCCATTAATTTAATCTTGATTGTTGAATGAGGATGATTATCTTATGTATTTAAAGCTTATATTATAATATTACAAATGCATTATAATATCGATTTTTGTAAGTTGAATATTTAAACATCGGCGATTTTAATAGGTGATAAAGAACGTCCTGGAGCAGTGGCAACTTCTATAATCCAATCAGTATATGAATCGATTCTAGTGAAAACATCAGGATATTCATCAGTGCAGTTTTCATAGAATGAGGAAAGACCGATCAGCACGGTGCCGCTGATCATGGGTGCACCAGAGTCTCCTAAGCAGATGCTTTTGCCGGGTGCGCCTGCGCAGAGCATAGCTAAAAAATGAATGATTTAATGTGAGTTGGTATTATCTAAGCTCATATATACATCTCTCATGATAGACATCTCTCATGTCTATTAGTATATCTAAATTTTTTTAGGTTCGCGAAGTATTCCATATATAGCCGTGTAGGCAAAGGAACCTAGTGCTGCGACACTCAATTCCTCACTTTTCGCCCAATAAAAAAATGCGTGTTGAAATTCGACATTGTCTCGGAAGTTTGTGTAGTAACCGGCGACAGCAAAGTGAAATCACAATTACTATTCCACTTCGTTGTCCCGAAATTCATAAATACTAGTTTTATATATTAAAGTCTTAAAGTTGACAAAATGGAAATACGTTTATGTAGAACTAAAACAAAATCCTTTCGCGGTATCATAATGATAAGCCTAAATGTTGCAATCCTAGGTGGTAGGTAAATGTTTTCTCTCAGTAGCAATGGTGGCAAGTGATAAAATATGATAACGAACGTCCTAAAACTATATGACTAGAGACCCAATTGACGCGTACATTACGCGTTCCCATAGCGACGTGCCTTTTACCTTATAAACATATATACAGTTGACAATATATATATATTGTCAACTGTATGGTTTTCCGCAAAAAATGATATCAATATTTTGCTTACCATATTAATATATAGATTATAGACAATACTGTCTCAAGGTATTTGAGTTGTTAATTTTCTTTTAATAATTGTTAAGTAGCTTACCCTCATCTATAGCAACCTCTTCTACATCCTCGAATCTGCTCTGACATTCGGCAAAAGGTAGTTTATTTAACGTGATTGTCTTCAAAATTTCGAGTTGGCCACTTGGTGACAGCTGTAAAATATAATGTAAATATCAGATAAATATACTAAATTAATAAATTCGCAGTTAAGTAAATCGGATAAGACAAATGTTTATTAAAAGGTATTAACTACAAGATGCACGTGAAAAATATAACCCTTCCTTAGCAATCGGGAAAAATATCCAATAGCATTATAAACTTTATAATATCTAGGACATTTTCAGTGACTCATTATCATATTTTCCATTTGCCATATAGTTCATTAAAAAAGGGAGTTAGATTTTTTGAACATCACACAATTTACCACCCGTTCATTATAAAATTAATTGCCTCAGATCTGAAAAGAGCCGGGACTTAGGCGGGACTTTTTTCCAATTTGCAGATTTACATTTGTTTATTAGTTAATAAGTAATGACTTACATTTTCAAATCCCCAACTAACAATCTTAGTTTCCATGCCATCAGGTAAATTAATTCCAGAGGGTGGAATATACAGGACATTGATAGAATCGGTAATCCTCAAAGCTTCTTTCATGATAACCACAGCGATGTCGGCCGACCGCGGGGACTCCACGTAGTTAGGATGCTTGATGACGTCTGCGATGCGGGCCACGGTGCCACCGCTCATGCTGTTTGTTGAACCAGCACGTATCCACATATTATCTAAAATAGCCCCCCTGAAATGTATGTTTTATTAAATGTTTTTAATTTTTTTTCCAGTCGTGGCGCAGGGTCACAAGGTGTGACTGTAAAACCGACTGGTTGTGGGTCTGATCCCTACTCGAGGAGATGAAATATTTACTTAAATTTATATTTCCATTTCTTCGCTCTGGTGTCGAGGATTAGCGCGGCGTTGAGTTCTGCCACTCAACACCTAATGGCTACAGAATTCTGCAGAAAGTGGGGAACAGAGTGTCTTAGCACTGGGTTCCCTCTGCCTACCTTGCAGTGTAACAATATGCTTTCCACGAGATTATCATCATGTGGGATAGCAATGTCAATCACAGCATCACTTTGATAAAAAAGCACAGCTATTTTAAAGAACAGGCATGAGATTATACCTATAATAGGGTACCTCCAAGTCACGCCAAGGTTACATGGCTACTTGATTGTTAGCATGAGATGATGAGAACAACTAGAGACAATATGTCCGAGGAATTCCCCAGGTTGGTGACACACCCAACATACTTCCATCTTTAGTAATATCTGACAGTGTTGTAACAATATTAATATGGTATTTAAAATTAGTTTAACAAAAAAAAATAAGCTCTCTTAAGTAACTTCTTAAGGTGCAATACGCGAGAGGATAAAAATATATATTTCTCTACCCATATATAAAATATGAATGTGACCTTCTTATAATAGCAGCATCAGTACTGCCCAACAATAATTGATGATCAATAGATAATTAACCCATATATGTTTTATCACATACGTGACCGATCCATTGTTTCCGATTATTTAATCGAAATTATATAATGCGATAACAAAAAATAAAGAGTTATTTTTAATTATTTTTTTTATTATCGTTTATTTTACACAATCAATTTATTCTTACGCTTAGCTAAAATTTTATAAATTGTCCATAAATAAGTATGATCCATTATGGATTCTAAAACGATGTGATGTAACGGTTGGATGCTATGGCTTTTAATCATATTATAATATGATTATGCCTTACGTGCCCTTTTCCAGCATCTAATGTTTCTTTATATATTTAATTAATGAAACATAATTTATGATGATGGTCCCCGTTTGGATTTGAAATCAAAAAACGTGATGAAGTAAACACTTTGATTTTTTTAAATTTAACAGAAGATATAAATAATTTAAATAATTTCAAATTATTTTTATTTGATGATGCAGGAAAATTTCTAATCAATAATTGGTAATACCTAAATATGGCACTTTCAAATACTATTGATGCTTATTGATATAAAATCAGTCGTCAAAATAATTTATATACTTTTTTTAACTTCACTGCTGTACTTCATTACTGAAGATATCCCACACATATCATGGTAGACAGAGGAAACTGGGACCTAGTGTTAAAACACTTCGTTCCCATTAAAGCACTCTCGTTCCTCACTGCCCTAATTTCTAGAAGCATTGCGTTTTGAGTGGCGGAACTCGACGCCGCAAAAAAATAAAAATATAGAATATCAAATTTTCTCGTGTGGACGTCGAAATCACAACTTGTCGTTAACAGCAGCCGTCTAGTTTCAAAATAATAAATAACTTTATCCTTAAACTTACGTGAAACAGTAAGCTGTGGTCAAAACATGCCACGAAGAAACTAGAGTTCCCACGCATCTTTGAAGCACAAATTGTGACGCTGGATATTCATAGATGAATGCGACGATGTAGGGAGACTCCTGGATGGTGGTTGGTGTACCACCAACGACACGACTTTCTGGTGCCGCAGATGCTGTGAGCAAATATATTAATATTTGTTATATAAATGTTAAGTTTTCAAAATTATTAAAATCCTTGCTAAATTTATTCAGTTCATTATATACTTAATACAACTATATATTTTCTATTTTCTGTAAGTAATATTTAATTATATATATATATATATATATATATATATATATATATATATATATATATATATATATATATATATATACATATTTCAAAATTTCAGGTCAATCACAAAATCTCAGAATTTAGAGCTCACCAGCGCAGAAGAGTGCAAAAGCCAAGCTAAGTAATTTGAAAGCCATGGTATTAACTACTAACACAACAAGGTCAAGACGATATATCTAACGAACAAGTAGCTTATATACTTATTCATTATATCTATACCTATATTTAGATTTTCATTTCAAAGATTGATTAAATCATATCTGAAATTTTGACCTGTTTCTATTGGTATACAGCATGTTACAAATATTGAAGTTTTATTAAATTCCAATATGAAATAATTCTGCTCTGTATCTATATAAAAAAATTATAAAATGTTATTTTGTTTTAAAATATTGGTATTTATACATATAGAAAGCAAAGAGAACACCCAAAGAAACAAGAGCTAAGCTAGAAGATAAGTACTTGTGAACATGCTGTATAAGCGTAAGAAAGCTTACTGAGATAATTAAAAGCAACAATCAAGCACGTATATTTTATCTACTAATACAAGTTAATCTATGATAAAATTAAAGGGCAATTTCTTTTAGGGTTTTTAATTGTTCATATTTTTTTCTAGTAGTAGGTTGTGTTTCTCTAAATTATAAATTAGAAAAGTGACTGTTTATATTACTCATCATTATTCTTGAGAATATAATTGTGTATATAGCAAATTATACTGTCTATAGCAGCACATAGTCAAAATGGCCTAACTCAAAATTTACTTCTAATTTTGCTTCTTGAAAACATTTTCAGAAAATAATAAAAAAGAAAACATCTTTACACGAATACAAAATTACACGGCAAAATTTGACGTTAAAGCCGCTAGTTCAAGTGAGGTTTCAAATAAAAGGGTCTGGCTAGCTTGAATTTAAAAAAAAACTCAAAACTTCAAATTTTTGTACGAGATCCCCAATAAGCGAGCGCTTGTCTGATTTTTTATATATTCCATATATAATAAGCTAAGCAGAAGAATTTCTTTGTAGGCAACTCAACGCCGTGCTTTACCTTGTACCAGAGCGACGAATTAAAATAGTTCATTTCTCCGAATAGGAATCGAACCCACAATCGTCGCGTTTTCAGACAGACTTATCTACCCTTTTCCCACAGGTAAAACATCTGTAGAGTAACTTGGCTTAGGAGAACGCGACTTTCAATCAAATCAGGCTTTCAGAGAGGTTTAGTTCAATCTAAAACTATATATAAGTCGTCTTGGAAATCCAGCAGGTCTTTTTTACGACGTCTAATATAATATTTTTTTTATAAAATAAAATATACCTAACTAAAACTAAGTTAAGGCTTATGTCATGACATGACAAAAGTATCGAAAATGGAAATTTCATTCTCATGTAGGGGAAGGATAATGAATAAATTATAGCTTTCTTTAGAAATTAATAAAATATTAGGTCAGTATATAGATTCCTAAGTCTTTAATTAAACCACAAAGTTGGAAGATACTGAGTGATCTTTAAAATCTTTTAAATACTTTCGCGAAAAATCTCACGATTTCATCTTCGTCGACAGTGCTTCTATTTAACTTAAATACTTCTCTTTAACTATGTTGTTATGAAATTCGGCGGGTATAGCTTTATAACATTGAACTAGACAGTTATCTAAGACACCAAATTCTAAAACAAAGTTATTCAATCCAGTCAGTCAGTTATTCCATTCAATCCAGTTAAAATTGATTTTTAAATATTTGATTACAGAACGAATACGGAATACAAGATCAGTGTAAATGGTAACATGTTAGAACAAGTGAATGAAGTGGTATACTTAGGAAGTATGGTTAGTAAGTCAGTAGAGATGGAAGATACGAGATGGATGTGGAAAGGCGTATTGCTGCCGGTAATAGGGTTAACGGAGCCGTTTCGCCGTCTCATCAATGCAGTTAATGCATTGATGAGACGGCGAAACGTCAGCACAGCTGCGCGTTTGGCGAGTTTGCCAGTCGTGGCGCAGCGGCACGAAGTGTGACTGTAAAATCGATCCCCACTCGAGGAGATGAAATTTTTACTTAAATGTATATTTCCATTTCTTCGCTATGGTGTAAAGGCTAAGCGCGGCTGTCCCTCAACACGCAATGCCTCCAGAATTCGGCAGAAAGTGGGGAACAGAGTGTCTTAACACTAGGTTCCCTCTGCCTACCCTGCTGAGTGCGGGATACAGCGTGAAGCTGATTTGATTTGATTTTGATAAAAATTTGAACATACGGATTTGAACCCTTGGAATCCGTCCAAGTGCGTCTGACTACTAAGCCATACATTCTCATCAAGCTACGTGGAAATTCTTATACGTTTGTTACAACTTATTTACGTTGTTGGCATCTCTGTAGGGAGAAGTTTACAAATTTCCTCTACCTCAAGATAATTAATTGTAAAGAATTGTCATTTGGCAAGAGAGAATAGAATTGTATTTAATAAATATTTTTATCAGTTTTAAAGTGTTATTTCACACCTAGGAAAGATGAAAATCTACCTACCTATCTAAGATACTATATAAGTGTTTAAATAAAGTTATTATTATCATTATTATTATTAAAATACTTTAAAAAAAATACTTTTAAAAAAAACTAAACGTAGAGGGATGTGAACCCGCGCCTCATGGAAACCTTCCAAGCGCACTGGCCGCTAAGCCATACATTCTCATTAAGCTATGTCGAAATTAATATCATATCTTAAAATGTTAAAATTCATTCCTTTTAACAGTATCATAAGTACCATAAATTATATTCTTTAATTTTTTATAATAATATTTTAAGTACTTGACATTAAAAATTATCCAAAAGCCAAGTTGTCCTCAAACTTGAGACGCATTTTAATATAAAATAAAATTTTAATATAAAATAAAAAAAAAAAAAAAAAACTGCTATAATAAATTATTAAGTAAATATGTAAATTTGTTTTCTGATTATTTTGTTATTGTTGTAATTTTTTTATATTTAAAACATGAGTAAACTGGGCTTAATTAAATAGAAATTTAATTTTTAATTTAATGTAAAAAAAAAAACAAAAGTTTTAAAAAATAGTATTTTTTTCTTTGTTTAGTCTCATGCCAAAATGGATAAAGTATAAATACTTAATCACGATAAAAGGTATGTTCCCGGCCCGTTGATACTGTCAAGACCAGTCCAGGCCAACAGCAATAAGATATATTTGAAAAGAAAAGGGTGTCTCAAGATTTTTTGCTATTGCAGTGAAATTTCTTAGGTTCTATTTGATCTTATTATATATGTGTAAAAAGATAATAACTACTGTCTGTCATTAAAATAAATAATATATATATATATATATATATATATATATATATATATATATATATATATATATATATATATATATATATATGTTTTATTTTTTTATAACTATTTACACGTGGATATATATATCATCAATATATACAAAAATTATTAAGTCATTATTAGATTTTAAAAGTTTATTATTAAACATATCTTTAATCAAAAGAAAATTGATTTTATAATATATTATTTTACTGGCTAATCTTTATAGCACGTTGTTTTATTCATCTTATATACGTCAATCAATATTTACATAAATCTATCAAGTGAAAACGTCAAAACTATGCACTTTTAACAAAAAATTCTTGTGTTTGTTTTCGTTTATAAAATCTTGTTGTTTTTAAAACTAAAATAACGTTTTTTTTTTCAATAAAATAACAGCATGGGAAACAGAAATTCAAGAACTATATCTCAAGTTCAAGGATTGAATTCAAGGAGTACATTACAGACGCAAATAAAAGACAACAAGCAGGCTAAGCAGAAAAACTGTGATCTAAGCATAAAGAAACCTAAAACCATGAGACGGCGTAGACTTCTAAATGAAACAAAGTCCACTCGAATAAATTTCAACACAATAAAGGAATTATATGGCGATAAAATGCCGGTAATGTTAGCATTCATCACTTCAGAATCGGAATGTCGTTTAAGTCTTTCAAAGAAACCCATAAAATGTAATTCGGCTCTAACTCACAGTATCCGAGAAAAATCTTGTCGCAGAATGTGTTCGTTGCCTTGTGCAAAATATTGTAAGGATTGTAAAAAATTGTCCTCTCAACTTATATATTGAAATGAATCATATTGTTATTTAAATCAAAATATGTGTATTAAAATATTTGAAATAATTTGCCTGGTAACGTTTATTTTAGGTAAAAATTAATTCGCGCATGGTATCCCCGTGCAGTGGCGCGCCTTCCAGCGAGAAGGGAGCGTGTCGGATGATTTTTGTGTCTTTTAACTTTAAGTTTACTTGTTTTTCTCGAATCATCGCCGTTAATACGCTTAATTATCTTATACTGATGTTGTTGTGATTATGAATTATCATTATATGTGTGCTCGAGGCGTGTGATAAGGGTAAGTCAAATGTTTATTCATTTACTCATGTCAAACGGCGATTCTCTCAGCTGCTGTATATTACAATTAAATTCTTATTTGAACTATATTTTCATTTAATATTTCAAAACTATCAAGGCGACAGGTGTTGCCAGGATGAGAACTATTATGTAGCTGCTACCTTGAAAGTTTTTTGTTATTATCAATGACATTGATACGCGACGTAAGTAAATGTTTCAGTTATTTATTTTGTAATAAAGACCGGTTTGGAGATTTAACTAAACTTCTATTCTATATTCCTATCAGAATCGGCTAATAATAGTAGCACATAATATATTTAGAAATACCCTTAAGATACATTCAAATTAAAATTATATCATTTTTCCTGTACGTTTGAAACATATTTATCCATCTTATATTTATTTTGCATAATCATAGGGTATTTTACCAAATACTTTGAGGTTATATTGTTATTCTACCTTCGAATAATTTATTTTTGTGTAAGTGCTTTGTGTTACACAATTTATTTTGAGATTGAAATTTAAATTTCTTAATGTGCTAAAATTTATTACCAACATATGAAAAAGTCATTTTTAACTATAGAATTTATTTTTTATTCTTATATTGCTTAACAAACTGAATACTTTTATATAATGCTTAATTAATACTCAACAAACTTTATCCACTTTATTTAATAACTTTTATGTATAATTAAAGTAAATATTAAAAAACATAAAAAGTATTTTTTTATGTTGTCACTGGAAGTTTTTACTTTTAAAATTTGTATAATTCTTTATTTTTCTATCAATTCAAGGATATTTTGATGTTTTTTTAATAAAAAAAATGCTCATATAAGGTAATAGATTAATTTCTTTAAGTATGAAAAATTACACCCTAAACTATAAGTTAAATTTTCATCATTATTTGTAATATTTTATTAAAAATAAATATTGAAATGGGATAGGTAATGGGACTCACTTTGACTGTAAATATGGTACATCAGAAACAGTAAATTTAAATTATTTTATAATTAATTGCATAGTTGTCAAGCAGCTTTCAATACTTAGACACTCAATGTCACTAGTACTAAATGCAATATTATATTGTAAATTATATATAGTTTAAATATTTAACCTATATTATAATGGAGGCCTTTATTTATTTATTATTTAATTTAACCTTAATTAACTTTAAGATACAGCGTGAAGCTGAGAATTGGCTAAGTAAATAGGCAGAGGTAACCTGTAGTGTGTGTTAAGTCGGTTTCCCTATTTTTTGCCAAATTCTGAAAGCAATGCATGTTGAGTGGTGGAACATATGCTGTGCTCTGCCTTGACACCAAAGTGAAGAAATGAAACAGTAAAAGACAAAGGGCTAAAATATATGGAATCTAGGGCAACCCTCTAATAGTAATAAGACGCATGTCATTGTATACATTATTATTAACTTTTGTTATGACAGCTTTTTGGTCACATTGGTCCATTCAGAGATAAGTTATAAGTTGGAGTAAAAAAAAATGATTAGCTGATGATGACTGATCATTATTATAAGTATATTCATGAGTACTATAATTTAATCTGTCTCAAGATTTCCAGTTTGATGTTAAGGGACCCCATGAATTAGAGATCATCTACTGTAATGTCTTTTATAAATATTGCTGGTGCATTTATCTCTTTACACATCCAGTACTGTACACAGGTGTGCTTAGGCTCAAGACGAGACAAAAAAATTGAAGTAAGCACAAAAAAAACATTATATTCATTATACATTTTTCTAAAATGTTGTGTTCTATATCTCTAATTAGACAACTGTGAGAACAAGGCTGTCGTAACAAATGTTATCTTTGTTAAAAATACCTATCAAATGATATATGTTTTATTGCTATTGGATGGTGGTCCCAATCTGCCCATTCTCCTTTAAATATTTTATTTCCTCAAGTGAGTATCCAACCCACAACCAGTCGGGTTAATAGTCACACATTTGTGCCCCTGCGCTACTACTGGCCTCAATAGTACATACATCCTACACACTGCCATATAATTTGTGATTTTGAAAAGTGTCAATGAACACTTAAAACTTTTTTCATAGGGTAATAATTGAATGGGAACCATATATGGGTGGGAAACTGTATGAAACCTATGTCAAATATGTTAGGTTGCTATAAAAAAGTAAAACTGTTTTATCTGAAGAACTGGAAATTCCTGAAATATGTAATGTAAGTATTAGTTGAATACTTACATTGCAATATGTGTGAATTCCACACCAAAGTCTATGATTTATGTATAAATTTGTTGTTGAGTCATTAATTATTTAGTATTGTATATTATTATTTATATTATTATTATTTTTTGATTTACATTTATGAATTATTTCAAACATAAGTGTATTATACAATGCTCTTTAAAAAAATTGAACATAATTATATATTACAAAAAATGTTGAGGGGAAAAAAATGTTGCCTATTAATTAATCCTAAAATAATATTAATAAAGCTTCAATCTAAATGTAATAAGATTGAAGATAATTATAATATTTAAATGATTATAATAGCCTTGTTTCCATTGTGGAGGCTTTGCCTAATGGCTAATAGTTAAAAGTTTACATTTCAGAAAAAGAATATTGTACCGGACGGGCGGATCTCGAACGAACGAGCCGCTGACGCCCTGTACACTATAGGTTCCGGATAGTGGGAACACGGAGATCGCCGAATGAAACAAGATACTATTTCTATGTAACGGTCGGTGACTGACGGCTTCTTCTAATATGTCTTCCTATTATTCTATTTGTCTTCCTATATTTCTTCTATTTGTCTTTCTATATTTCTTCTATTTTTCTTCTTATTTTTCTTCCTATTCTTCATCCTATTCACTATGCTGTAACTGGTTGTCCGACACACTGATTGCGCGTCTTTGCTACCTTACGTACCGCGGAGCTATACCGTAAAGAGAGCCGCAAGCCACCGAGCCGTTTTATCTTTATTTAAGCTAATATTTTCACTATCACTATTACATGTTTTTACTTATATTTTAATAACTATCTATCGGACGATTTTACAATTTATATATATTAAAAGAACACAAAAATATCTATATAATTAAATATAAATTAATATATTATTTAATTATTTACTATTAGAAATTTACGAAAGATACTGTAACTATGACGAAATTCACACAAGTTATTTTGATATAAAATCTCTTAATAATTATTTACGAACATTTAGCACTTATACATCTGTTATTTTTCTATATAAATCTATAATTAACAATAATTAATAATAGCTTTTACGATACGAAAGTAATTATTATCTTAACATACAATTATCTCGATAAACTATATTAAACTATATAATTACGATACAAATTCGAGAATCTCTATATAAATCTAAAATACTACATATTCATAATTCTATTTCTATTTACTAAAAATATTACTAATTTAGGTATAAGTATTAAATAATACTTAAAACTATTATAATTGTGTGACGTCACGAGTCACGACACGCAACTACGAACTTGCAACGACATGTCGAGTCAAGTCCGCGAACGCGCGAATATCGCGACGTCGCGAACATTTCTCCCGCCGTGCAGTATCAGGTCTCGACGTGATACTGCAGCTTCTCCGCGGTGAGCGACGACGTCTTCTCACTTGGGAAGCGGAACGAGTTTTTTGGTTGGCCTTAGTGCGTTCTTCAACTATTCGCACTTGTCCATCTGCACCTGGATACACTGTTTCTATGCGTCCTCTTGGCCACGTATTTCGAGGTAGTTGTGAGTCAGCTATGAGTACCGGATCGCCTACTTGATAAATAGGGCCTCGATCATGAGGCTCCCGCCGGTATTGGAGTTCTTTAACGGTAAAGGTATGTTCTTCACCAGTATTATTTGAAACGACCGTTTTTTTCGATAGGCCAGGTACTTGAATTTTCTTTCAAGATGGCAGGCCCGTGATACCATTTATGATCAGCTTTTATTTCTGGATCAGAGTCTGGCCGACGCGGGTTAGCTTCCTTTGCCAAAGCTTCATGAGTGAGAGGCACAGTTGATCCGTCATCTAATAGGGCGTATGCTGAGGTTTCTCCCGCCGGTCCAAGAACTCGAACTGGTATAATTTTAAGATAAGCATGTGCCTTTGATGGTATCCACGCGTTGGCCACGGTTTCTTTTTGATTTTGAATTTCTGTTTTTTCCTTTTTATCGTAATGTAGTAATCGATGATGAGTAGCAGTGCATCCCTTAATGCTGCATTTCTGTGGTCTACACGAATGTCCTAATTGTCTGGACCGAAGGCATCTGAAGCAAAGTCGGTGTTCTTTGGCGAGTTCCCATCTTTATCTGAATTGGCATCTAGAAATTTTCTTTGCAGCTAATACTGTGATGGCCTTCTTTGTTACAAATTTTGCACGTAATTTTAACTATTCCATGAAATCTATTAGGATATGACGATGATGGAGGTAACATGGTAGCTATAGGTACCTCTGTCTTCTTACACAACGAAGTAGGAGCGGATTCCGCTTTTTCGCATCTTTTCTTCAAATTTTCTATTTCCTTTTTAAGCTCCTCTATTTCCTTTGTTGGATCTATCTGTATTGCTTGTTTATTTTCGGAGTCGGTGACGATATTTGGATATTGAGGCATTGTACAGCATAAAGGCACGGGATGTGGTTGCCTCGGGACGTCTGCACGTGGTATTGGTACGATTTGTGCACTATTCTCAATCCAGGAGCTAACGTAGTCAGTTTTCGATATATTATCTTCCTCTGATTCTGAACTATCTGATTCTGCGTTTTCCAGAGCTATCTGTGCGAGTTCAAGCTTGATGCGAAGTATTTCCTCACGAGCATTTCTTGCTTTACGTCTGGATTTTGAAGTTTTCTTCGAATTAGAACACTTCGAAGTTAATCCTATTTGTGCGCCCTCAAGTTTCTCCTCCTTGTTAATTGAAGTAAATTTTGACTTTTCCTCTTCGTCGCCTGGTACTATTAAATTCTTTACTATAACGGATTCCTCTTGAGTAACCGTAGGCGGATGTGTCACCTCTGTGTGACTAGATGAAGGGTTACTCCTAGCTTCATAACTCCATCCTTCAGCCTGATCTCTTGATCGTGGGATGGGCATCTTAGCAACGACTGAGGATAGTTGGTAATGAACGAATACTGATCGGTGATACACGAAGGCGAACGAAGACTGACGATATTTCACTATGATTCACGAAGACGGATGATATCGCACGAAGATTCACTAAGACTGATGATATCTGACTATGATTCACGAAAACGGATGATATCTCACGAAGATTAACGACGACTGACGATATCTAACTATGATTCACGAAGACGGATGATATCGCACGAAGATTCACTAAGACTGATGATATCTGACTATGATTCACGAAAACGGATGATATCTCACGAAGATTCACTAAGACTGATGTGATATCTGACTATGATTCACGAAAACGGATGATATCTCACGAAGATTAACGACGACTGACGATATCTAACTATGATTCACGAAGGCGGATGATATCCCACGAAGATTCACGAAGACTTGACGATATCTGACTATGATTCACGAAGACGGATGATATCTGACTATGATTCACGAAGACGGATGATATCTGACTATGATTCACGAAGACGGATGATATCACACGTAGATTCACGAAGACTGATGATATCTGACTATGATTCACGAAGACGGATGATATCTCACGAAGATTCTCGAAGACGGATGATATCACACTAAGATTCTCGAAGACTGCCTCTATTTTACTATGATTGACGAAGACGGATGATATCTCACGAAGATTCACGAAGACGGATGATAACGCACGAAGATTTACGAAGACGGATGATATCTTACGAAGATTCACGAAAACGGATGATATCGGACGTAGATTCACGAAGACTGATGATATCTGACTGAGATTCACGAAGACGGATGATATCTCACGAAGATTCTCGAAGACGGATGATATCCCACGAAGATTCACGAAAACGGATGATATCGGACTATGATTCACGAAGGCAGATGTCGGATGATGATGCAGGAAGACTGACGATGTCGGACGATGATGCACGAAGACTGACGATATCTCACTATGGTTCACGAAGACGAATGATATCGCACGAAGATTCACGAAGACGGATGATATCCCACGAAGAGTCACGAAAACGGATGATATCGGACTATGATTCACGAAGACGGATGATATCGGGACTATAATTCACGAAGACGGATGATATCACATGAAGATTCACGAAGACGGATGATATCGCACGAAGACTGCACGGAGACGGATGATATCCCACGAAGATTCACGAAGACTGGTGATATCTGACTACGATTGACGAAGACGGATGCTATCGCACGAAGATTCACGAAGACTGATGTTGACGATGATGTACGACGAAGGCAAGGGCGACCGCGTCTGCGAGCGCGACGGAAAACGTGACGTCAGCGCAGTTGCGAGCGCGACTGTCAACACGGGTGCGAACGCGGCGGAAACGTGACGTCAGCGCAGTTGCGAGCGCGACTGTCAACACGGGTGCGAACGCGGCGGAAACGTGACGTCACCGCAGTTGCGAGCGCGACTGTCAACACGGGTGCGAACGCAGGCGGAAACGTGACGTCAGCGCAGTTGCGAGCGCGACTGTCAACACGGGTGCGAACGCGGCGGAAACGTGACGTCAGCGCAGTTGCGAGCGCGACAGTCAACGTGGACGCGAGCGCGGCGGAGAGCGTGACGGCGCGTGCGGCGATGATCTTCAGCGATGTGGCGATGACTTCCCTAGATCCGGCTCGAAGGACCAGCGCGTTGTACCGGACGGGCGGATCTCGAACGAACGAGCCGCTGACGCCCTGTACACTATAGGTTCCGGATAGTGGGAACACGGAGATCGCCGAATGAAACAAGATACTATTTCTATGTAACGGTCGGTGACTGACGGCTTCTTCTAATATGTCTTCCTATTATTCTATTTGTCTTCCTATATTTCTTCTATTTGTCTTTCTATATTTCTTCTATTTTTCTTCTTATTTTTCTTCCTATTCTTCATCCTATTCACTATGCTGTAACTGGTTGTCCGACACACTGATTGCGCGTCTTTGCTACCTTACGTACCGCGGAGCTATACCGTAAAGAGAGCCGCAAGCCACCGAGCCGTTTTATCTTTATTTAAGCTAATATTTTCACTATCACTATTACATGTTTTTACTTATATTTTAATAACTATCTATCGGACGATTTTACAATTTATATATATTAAAAGAACACAAAAATATCTATATAATTAAATATAAATTAATATATTATTTAATTATTTACTATTAGAAATTTACGAAAGATACTGTAACTATGACGAAATTCACACAAGTTATTTTGATATAAAATCTCTTAATAATTATTTACGAACATTTAGCACTTATACATCTGTTATTTTTCTATATAAATCTATAATTAACAATAATTAATAATAGCTTTTACGATACGAAAGTAATTATTATCTTAACATACAATTATCTCGATAAACTATATTAAACTATATAATTACGATACAAATTCGAGAATCTCTATATAAATCTAAAATACTACATATTCATAATTCTATTTCTATTTACTAAAAATATTACTAATTTAGGTATAAGTATTAAATAATACTTAAAACTATTATAATTGTGTGACGTCACGAGTCACGACACGCAACTACGAACTTGCAACGACATGTCGAGTCAAGTCCGCGAACGCGCGAATATCGCGACGTCGCGAACAAATATACTTGTAATGTTTGGGTTTCTCCTCTTAAGTTAGACAAAATGCAGAGTTGAGATTTAGAACAATTAATTTCCCAAATGAATATCAAATCCATATTTACAATCTAAAATTATTTTTTATGACAACATTTAACCCACAGTATATACTCTTTATACACAATATATGAAAATATTATTTATTTACGCATATCATTAACGAAATAACGAATATAAATGAGTTTGTATCAAAACTTCACAACATTTCAATCGTTGTTCTCCTAGTTAATTGTACTAACTGGCGCGAGTGTGCTCGCACTAATTAATTACTCCAACTAACTAGTGCTGCCAGTTTACATTGCATAGTCACGGAACATTCGATGTTATTTGATAAATAAATACATATTGTTTATGTATCGATATTGCAATATTTATTCGATTAAATCAATTGTTTTATTATTGTGTAAATGTTGAATAATATTTATATCGATACATTAAAAAAATAATTACTTTCGTAGGGTGTATATTGTTGCATATTGTTTGTTTAACTAACTAGCTATATCAGTTTCGTTTCAAAGTGGAGAACGGACAAAGGGAATATTGAAAATATAATATGTCCTGTGTCTATATATTTATGTAAAACTCTTCGGCTTTGAGTTTTGCCACTCAACACGCAATGCCTCCAGTATCTGGTGGTAAATGAGGAACGGAAGTGTCTTAATGGAAACAGAGTGTCTCAACACTAAGTTTCCAGGATCCCTCTACCTACTCTGCAATTAGCGGGGTACAGCGTTAACCTAAAAAAAAACTGACGCATGGCAAAGAAAGCTGAAATTTTTCATAATAGGGATCTTAGGGAGTGTGGGACACCAATAAGCGAGGATTTCGCAAAATTAAATCGGGAAAGGGTAAAGAGCGCGATTGTATAATTTACGTAATAAAGTCAACTAAAACGAAGTTTTGGACGAAAACTAGTTTTAATGTAGCAAAGTAAGAAGTACCTATTACTCATTTATAAGCGTTTATTATGATGTTATATAAGAAATCATTTTATTATTACAATAAAAAATCAATTACCTTCATATTATTACAAATATGAACAGCTTTATTTACAATATTATTGTTGTAACTATATTTATCTAGTACAAATAGAGCTAAGTGATATACGTACATTAACTATTTTAAAACTTATTGGAAACGGATTTATATTTACAAGAATTATTTTAATTGATAGATTCATCATATTTGAAATAATAACCTACTGTTAGCGAACTAATATACTGTTTCATATTTCAGTATTTTTGGAATATAATTTAATTTAAAAATAAATCACTATTAAATTTAAAACGTAACTTTCTTATTCTGTGTATAATAATCTTCCGTTATTGACTGAGAGACATTGCGCAACCGAAACTATTGAACTCGAAAGCTGAAATTTAGTATGTACCTTGGGGACTGTAAAAGATCACCGAGAGAGGATTCCTTGAAATTTCCACGGGAACAGAAAAAAAAGGGAATATTACATTTTATTAAAGCCCACGCAAACAGTTGCCGGCGTTGACCACTTTTCAATACATGATAGAATCTGTATCAGAATCATAGAACTGAGTGATGTCTACGTACAATTAATTCTAATTATTATACCTACTATACCGAATACCGATAACGCGACATCGGCGTGACCTTGTCAATAATTTTCTCTCATCGTTTAATAATGAAGAAACATCACGTGTGCTATTTTCTGTATGTTTTCCTGTTGAAGTTTGTTAAAATGTATGTGCATATAAAGGGTTTTATGTGCATATTAAGCGATTCACCAAAAAAAATACTAAATTCAAGTAAGCAGAGACCGAGGCCGACTTTAAGCCGCGACGGGTGTTTGTTGAATTTCCACTTGGGAGAATGGATTATTTTCATTTCTTCACTTTGATAACAAATACAGCGCGTTGAGTTCCGCCACTCACTTGTCACACTCCGTGTCTCGAAAAATGAAAGGGAAAGTGGTAGAATAAAGTGCCTTAACACTAGTTTTTATTTTTTTTTCACCTTAAAGGCCGGCAACATACGTGTAGATATTCTGGTATTACACGGGGTCGTGGGCGGCGGCCACTTACCATCATGTATCCTGTATGCTCACTTGCCTTGTCTTTTCTATAAAAAAGTTTACTCTCTGTTTGCTATGTGAAAAAAGAGTGATTTTTTTTATATTTTCAAAACACATGTTTTGACCACCTGTGTTCATATGCTTAAATTCTTAACAAGCAATAAGGAATCGTGAGATTTTGTCTACTATCGTGTATTTTTTGTGATAACGGTTCCGTAGGAACTTCCTTCCACCCGATAAACAACTGTAGAATAGAAGCGTTTCTCGTCGAAAGCCTGGAGCAGTGTTTTCAGGTCGATACGACATGGGTTCCTTCAAAAAGCGCATCTACCTCCATCGTAGACGCCGGCAACGCACCTGTAGCCCCTCCTTATCCATTTTCCACCGGTGACCCGTGCTCTCGTTTGCCTTGTCCTTTCATAAAAAGAATAGGAAATGCTACTTTACAACAGATTAACTCAAAATAGAAATAGTTTTGGATATTCGAAATTTTTGCAATGAATTTAGAAAAAATATAATTTACGACAATTTCTATATTATGTTTGATATTAAAACATTACATAGTGACATCCAAGTAATTAATTACCTACTCGAGAAAACGCACAAAATGAACCAGCTCGGTAAGACAAGAACTGGTAAAGCAAAAGTTTGCTTGAAATATATCAATTATAATTTGTTTGTGATAAAATTTAGAAGTCATTTTTTTTAAAGAAACTTAAAATATACATTTTTATGCCAGTGTTTATTTATAAAATATATATTTGTATGTATTTACGTGAAACCGTTTATCATACAAAATAACTGCAAGACGAACTCATGTTGTAATACGATCTTAGTTGGACAAGTAGACCTTCGAGTCGTGCACCAAGGAAACTATTGTATGACTGTATTATCTACTATTGTCAGGGTCTCTACCGTCGCTTGTATGGATATTTGTAGTTATGCGTAATACTCAAATGGAAACTATTATTTAGATTATTTTTGTTGTTATTTTGTTAGAAAATTCATATCAACATATGAGCTTGGATAAGGTCCATAATTGCTGTACGCTTTTTTCCACTTACCACTTAAATTTTTAGATAAAACATTTTCATATACCTTTAGTATGACAATAATAAAAAAGTCAACTTTGCTTTTAAGCCGTTCAACACTTTTTATTTAGTCGATAAATCTAGAAAATATCAAATACATTATTAGTTTTTAAAATATCTATATTAAATACCAATATTACTCCGATTAAGTTGAGAAATAAGAAATCTTAAAACCAGCAACGACTAATAAATTAATATTTTCTTTCTTATTCAAGGCGTTTGTAGGCACTTCAGTGACGCGTTCTAATACTCAGCATAACTATTCTATTGGATTAACCAATATTACAAGACTGTACGGCATGATTTTACACCTGTCAAGTGATTCGGTTTGTCTGTTATAGCTAATGCGAATTTGTAAATGATTTAAATAAATATGATATTATTTATAGTTTTGTAACTGAAACTTGTTCTTAATTTATTGTGCATAAATATTAAAACATCAATTTCACTTTCTTTTTCCGCATGCTAGAATAATTAGTCTTTTTAAGATTTTCCGGATTTCACGGATTTGAGACATGTAAGGGCTGAACTCAACACCGCCCTTAATCATACCCGAACGAGTAAGCTAATGGGAGCCAAACCCACATCACGGATCTGACAATCATACGCTATGTACCATTGAGCTACGCTGTATTTTTTTAAGTTTATAGAAGACCTAAATATTTTCACAATATAAAATATCCTTTGATTACTTTAGTCTCAAAGTTATAGTTTGCTCTTCTAACTCTTTCCAACAGAGCGTGATCAAACATCTGATAAATGTGTGTCCAGACTATAAAAAACTATTTATTAAAAAATATATATTTAGTAAAAGATTGAACCCACTACATCCGCTACAGTTATTCTAACTGAAATTACAATCTATAAAGACGCAGGTACATATGTTCAAAGAGGTGTAAACTAAATTTGATCCAACAAGTTTTTATAATATCTTTAAAATATCATATGACATGCGGTGAAAGTACTTTTTTTTAGAAAAAACGTTGATTGGCTTATAATTTGTACTACTTATAATCACAACTTTAGGAGTAATTTTATTATATACTAGCGACCCACTCGCGGCTTCGCCCGCATGCCATCTATAATACTTTAATTATGCTACATTTGCTAACAGCATCGTTCTGATAAAGTGCAAGCACTACGTGGCTGTATAAGAGGATGTCATCAGCGGCAAAAGCGCCCCCCACAGTACTCGGGCTTAGGCTTGCGGCCGTAAACAGAGCGTTGAATTATTTTAATTTTACATCTTATCGAAAAGTATACGACTAAATTACATGCTATAAAAACCGAAAATTATATTTATAATATTTTCTTGATGAAGAAATAACTTTCGCTCGGGAATTTCAATATACATGTTAAATAAAAATTGATAAAATATCACCTTACAATTTTCAATTACTTTTTGTCACAAAATGCCTTATTGTCACTTATTTATAAGAAATAGATATAGCGTCGTGGATTTTTTTTAATTGAATATTTTTGTCATACAACATACTGACATATAATTAACTATGTATGTAGCGCACGCGCTTAAAGCGATCGATGGAGTTCCTTATTATTGTAATTTCATTATTTAACTAACGAAATAACAACTAACTACTGGCTAACTAAGACTTACACCGTAATGTTATATTGCCTATAGCACTTCTGAAGATAACAACTTTCATACAATACAAACAATAAATCGGACCAGCAGATCCAGAAATGTTAGCGTTTAAACAAACAAACAAACAATCTCTTTGGCTTTATTATATAAGTATAGATAGAACTATGGAAGTGTCTGACTGTTAACGCGATGGTTACGGGTTGATACCCTGTCGGGTAAAGTAATAATTTTCATTTACCTCTTTGTCAAGATAGAACGCGACATTGAGTTTCGCCACTTATCATGCAATAGTTCGAAAAATTGGGCGGACGTGGGGAACGGAGTGTCGAACACTAACACTAGGCTTGCTTGCCTAAAAACCATATGGACAGTAAAAGAAACTTAAACGAATACATACGATGGCATTCAGATCATGATATATTAGTATTAAATGATAAAAGATAAAAACTATATAAAACAACATTTTAGTACAATAAAACATAATAAGTAGTTATTAAAGAATAATACATGCTACCAACAACTCTTTAATTTAATGTCGGTACTTTTGTAAGAATATCTGTTGTGTGGCCAATAATATAGCGTTTTTGTTGTGTCCTATTTTTTTATTTACAAATCTCTTAAGGTGATTAACGAATTGACTTGTGAAAAGAAGTCCTACTAGTTTTCTTTTCTTTTTTTCTTTCGACACTCCTTTTATGTCGGACATTAAATATTAAGTAATACAAAAGATAAAGGTACAAATATTACGTTCTCATTAATACGTTTTTAGCATTTATTAATATCACCTGTATCTACTGTATATTTAACATATGTATACCCATATGGTCGCGTTTAAATGGGTTTGTGGATTCTATATTTACTCGTGGGAATGATTTATTTTCATTTCCTCGCTCTGATAACAAGACCACCATATGAGAGTGTTTTCATGTCCTTTGGGTATTCATTATTATATATTTACTAAAACTAAACTACTCATAACCTAAACAAGACTTAAAATAGAGCTTTCCATGGCCACAGTGGCGTTACGTTTATTTGTTCTTTACGAGCGAGTAAGCGGCAACCATAATAAATTTAGAAGTACACTGTCGTTGTGTAACAATATTATATCGCTTCACGCTGTATCCCACTTATAGTAGAGTCGACAGAGGGTACCTGGGATCCTAGTGTTAAGACACTCAGTTACCATTTAGACACTTACGTTTCCCTATTTTTCGCTGAATTGTAGACGCATTGCGTGTTGAACGGCGGAACTCAACGCCGCACTTTGCCTCCTTGCCAGAGCGAGGAAAATAGAATAATACAATTTTCATTTCCTCGAGTGGGAATGGAACGCGCAACTTATCGTATTTACAACCGCACCCTTTAGCTTGACCACGACTCTCCAATATGCATATCGTTATATGGAAAAATAAATTATTATATATAAAACTAAAATCGACAGACGAAAAAAACGGATTTTCCTATGACTAAATACCCATCCACATATCCCGCAAAAGATAATAAAATCAGATATGCGATGAATGATAAAGATATCATATGAAATAGAAAAATAAATACTAAACGGAAATAATTATTTAGTCTCTCATATAAAGATAAGTACATGTAGACGTGCTGACAGACGGATGTTATTATCATTGTCCACACGTCCGCGTAAGGTTACGGCGGGTCGCACTCAAGAAATGAGCAAAAATAGATCATGATACGATTTTATAAAAGGTATTTAGATTACTTGTTGATTTAGTTCCGTGTTTATAAACCGCACTCAACTCTAAGATCGCTCTTGAGAACAATTTTGAGATGCTGTTTTCATTTATAGATTATAAATACGAGCCTTTAATTTATTTTTCTTTTATTTTTTTTAATGTCAGATTTTGATGGACGAGTTGAGAGTAGCTGGCTGTTAGTAAAATATCAAGCATGTAGCAGAGAAGAAATAAGGAATCTAGTGTTAAGAGTTAAAACACTCCATTCCACACGTTCCGCTCAATTTTTTAGAACATTGCGGGTTGACTCGCTTAACTCGACTTACAGATTTGTCTTTTAAACAGAGAGAGCAAATGGAAAGGATTAACGAGTGGAAATTGAATCCACAACCATCGTATCCTATAATTATAATACAAATATTTTCATTATAATAATAACTCTACAACGGAAAATAAAGTAACTTAATACATAGTCTTACAGCGTCACGACAGACACTCCGTTCCCCACCTTCTGCCGAATTCTGGAGGCATTGCGTGTTGAGTGGCAGAACTCAACGCCGCGCTTAGCCTCGACACCAGAGCGAAGAAATGGAAATATAAATTTAAGTAAATATTTCATCTCCTCGAGTGGGGATCGAACCCACAACCAGTCTGTTTTACAGTCACACTTCGTGCCGCTGCACCACGACTGGCCTTTTCACATAGTTTTACCATATGCGCAATTGGAGAAGGTATGTCAGAATAGAAGAAAATTTATTACTACAATAATTAGTATCTAGTATCAATAATTTAATAAGACACCAGAGTGCTTGAGTGAAAGATTCTATCATCTAAGTGTTCGGAACCACTTTATATAATTGGCGTCGTAGGTATGTATGTACGTTTACTTCAACATTATAATTATTTTAATTTATTTATTGATTATTCATTTTGTTTCTTTATGCATATATAATTTATTTAGCTTTCGCTATTCCTCTATCTAATAATAGAGGTGTTTGTAATTAAAAATGAAATCAAATCAATTTCACGCTGTATCCCGCATATAGCAGAGTAGGCAGAGAGGGCCTAGTGTCAAGACACTTCGTTCCCCACTTTCCGCCGAATTCTGGAAGCATTGCGTGCTAAATTGCGGAACTCAACGCCGCGATTTTGCCTCGGCACCAGAGCGAGGAAATGAAAACATAAATTTGAATAAATATTTCGTTTTCTCGACTGGGCATTGAACCCAAAACCAGTCGACTTTACAGTAACATATTAAATAAGATTTCAACACAAGCGTGTGACAGTAAACGTGATGGCTGTGGGCTCCACTCGGGGAAATAAAATATTTATTATTTTCATTTCCTCGCTCTGGTTACAAGGTAAAGCGCGGCGTTGATTTAAGCTACTAAGCAAGCAATATCTCAAGAATTCATCTGAAAGTAGGGATCGGAAGTGTTTTAATGGGTAGCGAAATGTCTTAACACTAAATTCCCAGGTTGCCTCTGCCTAGTCTGCTATAAGCAGGATACAGCTGAAAAAAATTGAACCCACTATCGCAATTTCGTAAATATCTAAACTGCCATGACGGCGATAAAGATCATAAAATGTTATTATAGTTAATTAAAGCTATTAAGTCTAATTAATCGGTAAAAGTTAAAATACTTTAAGTTATTAGCAATTATAATTATATACGACGTGCATTATAGTGACAGTAGTTGAGCTGCAATGGGTAATAGAAAAGAACTAAATCGGATTACAATTTTAAACCATCACGAAGAGCTCAAATGATCTATTAGTTGCCGTGTGGGCGCACTGTTTACACACTTGTAACCAACGACACTCCGACATAAAAGAGAAAAACGCAAAATAAACATGTTAAACAAAAACAAGGCTGTTCCAGCCATCATTCATTCTAGGCACAGTTTCATTTGTGTGAAAACCGAAGGAAAAATTCAGTTTGCGGTTGACTACCCAATGGGAAAAAAGTGGAAGTGATATTATATCGATAAAAGTGACAGTTCATAAAGTTATATTGCTAAAAATAATGAGCGCGGTAAAAACTGTTTATAAAATATTAAAAACAAATAATTAAAATTAAAGCAATTTGATATGAATAACTAATAAATAGTATACGGTAATAAGTCATTATTATATATATTTATATAAGAAATAGCCGTTTTATTAAACTACCGCCATCCAATATTAACATGGTTTCGTTATATACATACATGTTTTCAAATACGAGTACATAAAACATAAATACATTTACTATTTCATATCATTACAAACTCTCCAAAATTTCAAATATCATTAAAGACAAGGTTTTATTTGCATCTGACACTGATAGATTATTATCTCTTATTGGTATATTCGATGACCTACAAAGTACAACTTAATAACATTTATTAATTAAATTAATATTACTAAGAATCGCAATATAGATAAGTAACCTGCTATTATCCCAATGCATATTAATATATTACCAGAATCATCATAAGACTCGATTTAGAAACGCCCTTAACTACTGATGTAAGATTTGATGAGATCGAATTAACTATCAAGATCATATTTAATGATCTTATGAGAAATTTAAAAATAATCCTTATTATTAACCTTTATAAATCTAAACTGAGCTATCAAAGAAAATGGGTCAGTAGGCTTTCAAAGGAGGGACACGGTCCAGAGGACCTCTTTATATATATAGCGTCTGCTTGCCTGATTAGGCTTACACGCATCCACTTCACATATCGATTGTTCGTATCTAACGTGCGGGAAAGTTAGTGTCAGATAATACTTGTTGTCCAATGGCCGGTTAGCTGGCTACGCACATATTATAAATTTGTTCAATAAATCTCATTCTAATTTTTATTTCTTTTAAATGTTGACAATTTATTCAAATTATATTTAAATTATGTAATAATGGTTGCATAAATTAACGCCAAGGGTGTGTATTCATTTCATGTTTTCGCCACTTTGTTTTTATATGTTACTTCACACTTTTTATGTCTTTATTACAGTCTTCATTTGGTCATATACTCCTCGTTACCACTACTCATCTAAACATTTAAAATGTAACCCGAAACTAAAAATATTCTTCATTTTCCTTAAAATCTACTTTTGGACAAATGTAAGGATCCATATCTCAAAGACATTAACAATCCTATAAATCCGTACCCAATGCTTAATGTCAAGATTATCTTCGGGTCGACACATATTACGGGCGCTCAGATATACGTATTTATACATTACAAATGTATCCCGTCGGCGAACCCTGCATAATTCATACATTCATTCAAAGTTCAGTCGACTTAGCGGCTTCTACTGGATCAACTGTGGAAACCTCCCGAAATTTGACATTTTAGTCCCAAAGTCGTTACACATTATTATCAAGACTGAAAAACATACGTTCTATTAGAAGCAAATCTATTACTCATTTCTCATTTAAAAAAATCCATACCAAGCATGAAGGGTCTTATTCCAGATGATTATAAGTAAAAATCGCAAGTTATTATGTTACTGTGCGTGTGTCGTCGCTCTGTTACTCGGTTGCTATCTGATAGACTTGAGACGCGCGTTTTACAAACTGCTCCTGCACATGTTCTACTTCGTGTGCGACATGCTTAAATTGCTGATGAAGCTTGTAGAACTATATTAAAGATGACGTGATTTTAAACACTGGGTAAGTTTACTGTGCAATCATCAAACTTCATATTATACTAATATTATAAATGTAATGTAAATATATGTAAGTTCGTTTGTTATGCTTTCATGAAAAAACTATTCAACCGATTATCATAAAACTTTGTACACATATTCTTAGAAGTATTAGAAAGGATATGGTATATTTTTTTATCAAAAAATATGTTTAAAAAAATATCTTTTGACGCGAAGCTGCGTTTGTGTCTTTAGTAAATGTAATTCATTACAGCTAAAGTATAGATAGATTAATAAAATGATGATGGTTAAATGGTCCAAACCATTTAAACAGACATTATTAAAAATATAACATGCAGGTTTTTTTTTTATTTTTATATTGAAAATATTACAGAAATGTATTATTGGTCCTATATGTGGATTTTAAATTATTCTTTATAAAAACATAATATTCATAATAATTTTTGGTGGTTTCTTATCATACTAATGAGGTTTTTTTATTATATTTAATTATGATTTTATAACTTATCAAAACTTTTAACAAATCTAAATAAAAAGAGTTGATTAACCTAATTAGACCCATGAAACGAAATATATTAGAGGTGTTAATTAAGTGAATGTTCTTGAAATATCTTTTCCAATTTTATCAGCTTATTCGTTCTCTTTTTTACATGTATTCTATAATTGTGTATAGTTATCTTTTTTTTTACCGGTCAAATTTCCTCGTGTGTCTCCCATACAACGTGAATTTGGCAATGGCAACATTGGCGAAATGAAATGTGCTCAACTGGCACGCACGAAACGCCATAATTTGAGAAATCAATCAATCAATCAGCTTATTCGTTTTACGCAAATTAAACCAAAACTAAAAAGTGGGTAAATCTTTCATGGGTGAGGCGGTAACACTGGGACACAAGAGTGTAACGCGACGATTGTGGGTTCGATTCCCACTCGAGAACGAATTATTATTTCTTAATATTTTCATTTCTTCTCTTTGGCACCAATGCAAAAACCCGGCGTTGCGTTCCGCCAGTCAACACGCAATGCCTCGAAAAATTCGGTGGAAAGTGGAGAACGGAGTTAACACTAGATTCCCTCTCTTTACTCCTGCTGTATGCGGAATACAGCATGAAGCTGTTTTATTTTATTTTTTTACTTATGTTTCATCGGTTATTTTCAACTAATTAGACCTGAAGCTATAAAACCTCATTCAAATAAAGTTCTAATTATAATAATTGCCCTATTAATGATAATTTTAGAAATACTAGAAAACAATAGGAGTTTCATACGTACTATAATAAATGTATAGCCAAAATGAACTTATATTTCCACGGCCACTTAATTTTACTGCGGTCTTTGGTTATAAACATATTAATGACCAAAATTGATAATGAGGTACGAATAGAAAATATTAAGCAATTATAACTAAGCTTTTTTTTGTATTATGGTGCGAACATTTCAACTTGAAAGCTTTCTTTAGCATTTTTCTTTTTTTATCTGGGCTTTCTATATGAAATATTCTGAAGTTTAGACTTAATTTTTCTTGACTTAAAAAATATATGTCGATGTTTTCATTGTCTTTTTAAAGTATTTAATGCTTTAATTATAGATTTTCTTGATGTTTGATTTTTTGTATTAACATATTGAATATTGAAGAAATCTTTTCATGTTGTATTTTGGACTACATTAGTAAAAAAAGTAAAAAAGTAGATATACAAATTCAAAATTAAAATATTCTTTATTCAAATATACTATTTTATAAGCACTTTTGAATCGTCGAAAGAACTGCAATCACCGGCCCGGAAGGCAGTTCTGTTGAGAAGAGCCAGCAAGAAAATCAACAGCTCCGCTTGTCAATGTCAATGGTACAATTTTATTATTACATAGACTGGTAGCTATCCTGCACGATATTCGATAGGTATATATTAGTTCTAAACATTTTTATCTAAATTAGTATTTTCTTAATTAGTATTTTTCTTTCCTAAGTGTGGAAAAACACGTAAAAAATGTTTAAAAAAAATTTTATCCTTGTTGTATCAATTACTTTAAATTACCTTAGTGTTAAATTTAGAAAAAATATACGAGAGCAGCATATACAGAATGTTTTTGTCATCACCATTTTAAATGAAACCAGAGATTTAACTTCTCTATAGAAGCCTTATACAATTAAAAAAAAAGAGATTTTCTCAGAAATAAAAATGTGATTAATACTCTGCATATGAACGGTACATATTGCCAATTATCTCACATTTTGAATGTCGGATATAAGGGAAATTTTGCATATTTTTTACAAGCTTCAGGTGCCTCTAATTTGGATCTTAATGTCTATTCGAAAATTATAAAGCCATAGGTAACATTATATATATAACTTTTCAACGTAAAAATCTCTAATTAAAAAGTAAGAACGATAATTCACCTACCGATTTAGACTTATTAATTTATCAGTCAGTATCAGTTAGAGAGCAATGGGGAACTTTTTTCAGTATATAAATTATAAAGTGTACTGCAGTACTCCAAAAAAAATATTTGTAAAAACAAAAACGCCGACTGCATAAAACTAAAAAGAAAATAAACAAGCCCAATAGTTTGTTAGGATTAACAGTCGGGACCTCTTTGAATTATGCGTGGTTCCTGGTAAAGATTTTATTGATTGAAGAATTACTTATAGGTCCCGACTGTTAATGCTAATAAATTATTTATTTTTAATTGCCATTTAAAATTGTAAAATAAAAAACATGAGTTTGATTTTTTAATCAAAACGATAAAAATTGTTTACTGCATTGAGTTCCAAGTAGCCAATATGAATTGTCTCAAATTCTGGTGGGAACTGGAGAACTAGCTTATGCTACCTACTCTGCTTTATGCGGGATATAGCGTGAAGCTGAAATAAAATATAAAGCCATATATCCGTCGCCGTCACCCTTCAAACGCTGTTCGTCGGTACCTTAATATTTATAGCTTATATGATCAATTTTAAATATTTTTAAACATTTTTAAAGTGTTATTCCACACTTAGGAAAGAAAAATCTCCCTACAGAGATGCTAACAACATATAACTTGTAACAAGCGTATAAAAATTTCGACGTAGCTCGATGAGAACGTATGGCTTAGTGGTCAGAGCGCCTGGTCGGTTTCCAGGAGGCACGGGTTCGAGTCCCGCTACGTTCAAATTTTTATACGTTTTCTAAATAAGTATGATCAATTTTGTTTGGCTACCTATTTAGATAAGGTAATAGAGCTTCTGATAACACTAATAACCAAATGATTCCATTAGGTTAGTGTTATAGGACATAAGTAATTCTTGTTATTTAAGATTCAACGATTATATTTAGTAATAGGTTTATTAATAACTGTGACTGTAAAACCGACTGGTTGTGGGTTCGATCCCCACTCGAGGAGATGAAATATTTACTTAAATTTATATTTAAATTTCTTCGCTCTGGTGTCGCTTAAGCTTAAGCGCGGCGTTGAGTTCTGCCACTCAACGCGCAATGCCTCCAGAATTCGGCAGAAAGTGGGGAACGGAATGTCGTAACACTAGATTCCCTCTGCCTACCCTGCTGTATGCGGGATATAGCGTGAAGCTGATTTGATTTTTAATAATTTATATCAATTCATAATTTACATATCTATAGATATACAACAATAAATACTTATAATTAATAAATTTAAATGTCATCACTTTTTAAATAAACTTAATTAAAAAAGATCCAATAGACGATAATTTTGAATTTGAACTCTATAGAGTTTCGCTAGTGCTATTTTATAGTAGTTACAGGCAATTGTAAAGTACTTTGCATATACGTATACTTATACAATAGGTATGCTAATTAACGTAGTACCTACTAAGCCTGTTAGTTTTAGGACTATTCCAAATATCCAAATAATAAAAAAAAAAAAAAAAATTTTTGCATACAATCATATCTGTGTTACAATATTTTGTTATATCGATTTTGCAAAAAAACTACGCTTTGAACAGTGCAGTTTTCCGCGGTCACGGGAAGACTGAGGTGAAGGTCCTCGTCTCCGTAGCGAAGATTGACACTATGTAATATAACATAATTATAATTATAACAGATGACTAGTATTACTACGACTTGTTAACCAATCGTCGCCCGCAACATTGTTTGTTTAGAATTTAAGCCACAAAAGGAAAATATCATAGAAATATAAATATTCAATCTCGTTCCCCGATAATCTATATAGATAGATAAATATGTGTAATATTATCAATAATTACAGAACAATCAAAAATTACAGAACATGTAAAAGCTTATTCCCACGCCCACGACTATCGATCAATGGATAAGAGCTGCTAAATAAATTGCTTAAATTTTTTAGTCATTTTAGACAAACGAAAAAAAACCTTTGTGATTAAATATTGAAGATGTTGCATACTCAGTGTGAAAATAAGACATCAAAAGCGTCTATTAGGGAAATTGTCACCTTGAAAACGGTCTGTTCATCAAACGGTGAACAATTGCCGAATCAAAACAGCACATTTCGGCGTACATTAAACGGTAGCCACGCTCGATGTTGACAGACACGTCCAAACAAAACCAATGAAATATTTCAACAGTCTATACGCTATTGTAGTCCTTACGGTACAAAGTACAAGTCTCATTATTTAGACTATAGATGATATTCGCGTCTTTCGAAGAATTTTTTTTATCCGCCATTCATAAAAAAATGTATTTGAATAGGTTTTTTTTATGTGTTTGAGAGATGTTTCAACCTTTTAAAAAAAATGCCTCATCATAAGTTTGAATAAATGTAAGTGCGGACCGATTTGTCTCAACTCTGAGCCAATCTTGGGAACGGTTTTCACTATAGATATATACACCTTGTTCTTCATTTAAATCTTGCTGATACTTACAAAGCGATTCAAAAAGACAAATTGTAAATATAATAATGATAATTATAAATATTCTTGCGGAAAATATATTAATTTCAATTTGTGGTCCTCGTGGCTCAGGGCCCCACTCGAACGAATTAATTATTTAAATTTCCCCGCTGTGGTAAAAAGAAGAAGCGTGGCTTTGCGTCCCATCACTCAACATGTTATTGGCCGAAAGTGGGGAAGGGAGTACCTTGAAACTAGGTTCCCTGGGAAACAAAAGCTACACAAATGAATCTTATAACTGCAATTTCCATTAGTATTTGCGTATTTAACAATATATTCTTACAGGTGTCGTTGCATGGTGGGGGTGAGGAAAAAGAAGCAAGATGGGCGACAGTTTCTTGCATCTGGGGGACATCGTGTCCCTCTATGCGGAGGGCTCTGTGGCAGGATTCCTCAGTACCTTAGGGTGAGAAAATTTATTATATCTTCGATATAACTTATTACATTGAGAACGATAACACTTCGTTATGTTTATTGATTATTCTCCCTTTACTTATTCTGTATATGTGTCGTACGCTTTTGCTTTTTATTTTCAATTTTCTTAAAAATAAATAAGCGCCTATATACACTATATTAGAGCTAATCTTAAATGTATATGCCTGCCTAGTATTCCTAGTAACAGAAAGATGTTAAGATTTAAAAAAATAAATATAGCTCTAGATATTTTTAATACCTACTCAATTAAGCTGTTCCATAGGCTCCTTTAAAAATCGTTATGTCTGTACGTGTACTCTGTAGCAATGTTTCAATCCCAATTTCCACAGGATAATTAAATGTAATCCCTTCACCGGCTTGCCTGTATCCGCAGGGCTAAAAGTGTTCGTGACCTGTTTCAACATTCGGAAAATGTTGAAGCTTTGAAATACTATTCCATTGCTTGTGACATTTTTATAATAATAATTGTTCTTATTGGAATTATATTTATTTAAATTTTTATAACATATTTATTGGTATAAGTATTGTGATATATTTATTATATTAATAGACAGAAATTATTATAATAAATTATTTCTCTACCTTTTGAACATGGGTTGAAGCCCCACATAGATTTATTCATTTAATTCTAAGCTCGTTAGAATGGATAGGACTTGAAAATAAATAATTTAAAACATTACAATCTAAATACTTCATTATGTTTCATTCAGGTTGGTAGATGACAGGTGCGTCGTGTGCCCGGAGGCAGGCGACCTATCTGATCCGCCCAAAAAGTTCAGGGGTAAGTGTGATTACTTAATATCGTACATAAATTATTAAGATAAAGTAAAATACCAATTTCAGATAATAAATATTGTTTTTTTTTATTATTAGTAGTAATAATAATTTATTACTATTTAAAAACAGTTCATAACCTTTTTGTTAAGATCATACCATATCGACTCACGTACACCTGCAAATTAGCAATAATGTAGAAGGTATACTATATCAATGAATAAAACTTTAAATATACAAAAATAAAATTAAAATTTTAAAAAATCGGCTTCACGCTGTATTCCGCGCACAGCAGGGTAAGCAGAGGGAACCTAGTGTTAAGACACTCCGTTCTCCACTTTTCGCCGAGTTCTGGAGGCATTGCGTGTTGAGTGGCGGAACTGAACGCCGCGCTTTACCACGACACCAGAGTGAAGAAATAGAAATATGAATATATAAATGAAAATAAATATTTCATCTCCTCGAGTAGGGATCGAATCCACAACCAGTCGATTTTACAGTCACACTTTGTGCCCCTGCGCCATGACTGGCCTCGATATCTCGATGCGCCAAGACTGGATGGATATATACAAAAAATTGATATAAACAAATTAAAGTATTTAATTTCCAGATTGCCTGTTTAAGATTTGCCCTATGAACCGCTATTCCGCTCAAAAACAATTCTGGAATACAGCCAAGCAATCAGCTAACGCTAGTGCAGACACGGACACCGGACTGTTGAAGCGGTTGCACGTAAGTTCATTACAAACATTTTTTTTATTTCACTCTGTACCCCGCACATAGCACGTTAGGCAGAGGGAACCTAATGGAGAGAACCCGCCTGCGTCACGACTGGCCTCTGAAAACAATAATTAGATATATTCGAAAGATTAATTAATTTCTCCATTACCGTGGTAGCGCAGTTACAAAGGCTGTGGCAAGGCTTATTTGGAATCCGTGACGCATCTGTATCAGACTGAGGTGAATTAAACTTAGGCAGATTTTTTCGCTTTTATCACTTTTATTACGTCGAGCTGTAACTAAGTATCTATGTAATAAAATCAAAAAATCTGAGTTACACGCACTTCTATTTGTTTTATATTATTCATCATATAATTTGGCAATTATATGTAAATTAGATGACAATATAATGTTATGGTACCAACGAGATGGTCTCATGATAGAATTGGAAAATAAGTGATGGAACCTTGGACTGCCTTCTAGTAAGCATATCGAATTTGTGTACTTTTCATTCGTCGTCTTAATGTGTTCTATAGAAAATTCAACAGAGTAACACGTGTTTTTTGTTTTTAAAACTATTAATTTATTTCAATATCGTCATCGTTAACTGCAATAAATATCCTAAGCGTTAGGTTAAAAAAAAATTAAACTTAAATCTGCTTCACGCTGTAACACCCGCACACAGCAGTGTAGTCAGAGGGAACAAACAGTATTAACAAAAACCGTTCCCCACTTTCCGCCGAATTTTCGAGGTTTTGCGTATTGCACTCAATACAGGACTCAACGCCGCGCTTCGCCTTGACACCAGAGCGAAGAAATGGAAATATACATTTTAAGTAAATATTTAATTTCCTCGAGTGGGGTACAAACCCGCAACCGGTCGCGTTTATAGTCACACTTTGCGCCACGACTAGCCTCAAAATGTATCTCAGATATCAAATTAAACAGGAAAACACGTTCAGAATAGTTTTATTTAAACATAAAAAGTTATTTGCATGCTAACCGAAGTTTCAAGTCCTACGGTTTTGCGTAATTGGATAATAAACGTTCAAATATTCAAACATGCTAATTTCATCTGTAATGTCAGCAAAATACATTTATCGCTAAATCACCGTTTAGCTATTTTAAACACGATGGTGGTCGATTTAACATAAATTCAGGGAATATAAATATTTTAAAAAAATAAAGGCCGCCGTACGACGGTTGTAGATTCGATTCTCACAAGGTCAAGGTAATGAAATATTTAATATTTTCGTTTCTTCGCTCTGGTAACGAGGCAAAGCGCGGTGTTGAGCTCCGCCCCTCAACACGCAATACCTCAGGAATTCAGGGAAAAGTGACAAACAAAAGTTTCTTCTTGGAGAACAGTGCCTTAAAATTAAGATACCACCACCAGTTTCCATCTGCCCCTATGTGCGGGATACAGCGTGAAGCTAAAAAAATATCCTCGCTCTGGTGTGATAGAGCTTTGTTGAATTACACTTTGGAAACAACTTACATTTAATCAAATATTGGTAACTAACTTAATTTATAATTAAATTGACTATACATATTCAACATACTGTGAGCACCATTCTCTCTGACTATTTGGTTTCAAAGTTCGAAATGTACGTTTTCCGCGGACAATAGACCCTCGGAATTGTTAATAAAGTACTCTCACATTTCAACGTCGTATACAAACAAACGGTTTGCGTTTTGTCATATACCAGTACGGACCCTTGAAAGCATAACAATTTGAAACAAAAAAATACGATTTAAATCTTTTATTAATATCTAGTATACAAATATAACTAAATTATAACTGTATAAACAACATTTTAGAGTGAATTCAAAGCCTATCTTTATTCATACCATATTTAGCAATAATTAATACCTGACATCTAAACTATTTTTATTAGCTTCACGTTGAATTTCGCACATTGTGATATGTGCAGAAGGAACTTGGAAACCTAGTGTTAAGACACTTCACTTTATTGAGACACTTCCGTTCCCGAATAATAATTTTAACATTTGTAATAATGGAAAAACATACGGATCGCTTGCAACATTATTTTTTTTAGTTCATATATTACGATTCGATTCGATCGATCCCCACACTGTATTGATACTAATGTTGTCAATATGCTTATCCGTAGACATGTCGCAGCCAACTTGCTTAATTATAAGTTCAATCAACAGCCCAACCTTTTAATAAACAACTAACGGTATAAATGATATTCAGCCGTATGGTTTGTGACGACATTTAAGAAACTGGCTGCCTAATACTTGTGCCATTCGTACGATAGGTTAATTATGTGACAGAAATAAAAAAGATGAAACATCGACATAATATCATAATCTTTATTTAATATATTTAAAATGTAACCAATCTGAAAACTATACTATATTGGGGGTTAAATTTGGTATTAAAGTCGCTAGTTTATGTGATGTCATCAGACTTCCAAAAAAAACGAATTATTATTATAAAATTTGTTAGTACCTGTTCCGCTCTCCTCTACTCTAGGAGCAAAAGTCTTAGAAAAATTAAATAATCCTGGATTGCAGTTGTCGTAATGTCTTATCTATCCAGACCCCGAGGGTTTTTATGTCGTTTATAACCTCGAATAGGCAAGTAGTGAAACGTCGTCGATCCTAGTAATTTTCCTAGCTGTTTGATCAATCGGCTGAATATTAATCGGAATAGAATATTATCGGCTGAATATATATATATATATATATATATATATATATACGCAAGGGTTGTGGGTTCGATTCCCACGTCGAGCAATCAATAATATTCATTTCTCTCTGCTCTGGCAAGACAAAACGCGGCGTTGAGTTCAGGTACGGCTGGAAAGTGCAGAACTAGTTTTGACACTATGTTCTCTTCACTTATCTTTCTATATGCGTGATAAAGTAATAAGTAAATAAAAAAAACCTTTATAGTACAGGCTGTAGATTCTATTCAAACAGCCGTATGTGATTTGTCCAAAGAATAAAAAAAAACGCTTAATAATAACAATAGAACATCAAAAAATATGTTTTGACGAAGCATGATATAAATCGACGTCACAATACATTTGCGAGGCGCTAAACTGTTAAGAATTTATCCATTAACACCAAACGATATTCTTATACTTATACAAAACGTGACGTCTCGCTGCACTTACAAAATCTCCACATCTTTAGTCTACTATGAATAAACGTTTTAAAATAATATGAATGTTTAACACTTTTGTGTAAAAATGAAATTAAAAGAGAAGTAGATGTTTATGACGGACATTTATATATATATATATATATATATATATATATATATATATATATATATATATATATATATATATATATATATATATATATATATATATATATATATATATATATATATATATATATATATATATATATATGTATATATATATATATATCGTTAATTAATTGTAAAAGATCTCGCAGCAACTTAATATCAATATAGTAAGTTGAAAACTTTAATACGTGCGACTGTAAAGTCATGTCGGTTGGAAATTCGATTCCCAGTCGGGGGAATGAAATATTTGATATTTTTATTTCCTCGCTTTGGTAACGTGGAGTTCCGCCAACGTAACATGCAATGCCTCCATAATTCGGCGAAAAGTGAGAATATCTTATACTATAATAAAAAGATACTAGGTGTAGCTTATTTTATCTCTGAACGATATAATTAATGTATGTTGACCTAAATCAATAAAAATAGAGAAAACTAAATCAAATGCCAATTCCTCTCCGCGAACGTGATCGTCAGCCTTTTGACGTCAATCTATTTCATTCGGTGAAAATAGGAAAAAAATATGGAACGTTATGAGAAAGTTATTTTAAGATAGCTTTGTGTTTTCTTTAGTTCTTGATACTATTGGAAATATTTTCAAGTTTAATATGAAAATATAATATCTTTATGTATTTGTTTAAACAAATGACTTTTTTCTTTGTTTTATCTTTCTTCATCTCCATAATTTTGCACCTAGTATGTCTTTTCAACATTTATAGAAACATTCATTGCAAATGAGATGCCGGAACAACGCTACATTGTCTAAACTAGACCGACGAAACAAACACAAAGTAAACTTTATTGAGCCAAAATCCCGTAATTCATTGAAACTTATTTTTGTTAAAGGGCCCTTCACTCATATATAATATTTGTGAATTGAATTTCTTAAACAATCTCAACTCGTTTATCTAATTTCTTAAACATAAACTACACAAATATGTTTAACTACTATCGACCCGCTCGCAGCTTCTCCTACTTGAACCACACTATTATTTTTAACTATAATAATATAATATAAGTATTTCATTGGCAGTTAATTTATGCTGAATAGAATACTGTATATTGATATAACTTTTTATTTATCACCCAATTTAAATAAACCAAAGTTAAGGGGAAAATGCCAAAATATATCTACTAATAAAATTGCAATTAAAATCGGTTTAGCTAATTCTGAGATTTGTGCACAAACGCACAGACAAACAGACAAATCGACAGAATAACAAATATAAAATCATTGTTTTGGCTTCCGTTTATTAATAGATGCTCGCAATAATAGACTAGTTACAATTGTATGTTATATGTATAGTTTCGATATACATACATTTAAGGGTTGTATTCTGTTTCTTAACTATAGTGGCACATCGGCAAGATGGGACTGTAACGCGACGGCTGTGGGTTCGATCCCCACTCGGTCGAATGAATTATTATCTATTAATATTATTTTCATTTCTTCGCTCTGGCAACGAGGTAAAAGCCCGCCATTGAGTTCCACCACGCAACACGCAATGCCTCGAAAGTGAAATGTCTCGAGAGTGGCAAGTGGGGAACGGAGTATCTTAGCACTAGGTTCCTGCCTACCTACCATATGTGGGATACAGCGTGAAGCTGATTTTTTTCTTACTAAAATAAAATACTTTAAGCATGTGGAACAGTCCACCTGCTTGAAACCTCATAAAAATAATTAATGATCCATTTCACTTGATCGATGCGCCTGTTGTACTAAATTGTCCCCTTAATTTCTTTCATCTCGAGTTTATATAAGACATTAATCTGTGCCAAGCTTTATAAATGGCTTCAGATGAAAATATTATTTAACTTCGTCTCGTTTCAAATAATACAAAAGTTTTTTTTTTTATCTTGCCGCATCGTCCGCATTTTTGGTGATAGCTTACTTTATTTTACACTTTTTGCATTCGATATTATAAAATTAGAACTTTGACAACTTCTAGTTCTGTTTAAGCTAAAAAAACGCTGTAAGTATACTCGTATAAAGTTTCACATTTGTGTTTTTGAAAGTAAAGAAGTTATCACATATAGAGCTATAATTAGATATATAAGGAAGTAGGGCTTATCATAAGAAAAGAATGCTTAGTCAGTTTTCAATTTTGTTAATACTAGTTCATTAAAGTTAATGCCTCGGACCCGAGACGAACCGGCGCAAGAAACGAGGCGTGACTTCTTTTTTATTTAAATCAATTATTTACATCCGCACTTATTCATTAGTGACAATGAAAATACCTTTCAAATGTACTGGAGCGAGCTTTTCATTTTCAACGCGTGTTATCGTTTATAAAATCATTAATCAGAATCAACATGTGAAAATTTTATTTCATACGATACGAGATAATTGTCAAAATCTTTCTATATTTTAGCCAAAGAATGTACTATACAAATACTGTAATTTAAGTATTCAAGCTTTTAAAAAATGCTAAATAATACTTTTATTTTTTAGGTAAAATATTTACACTGGTTTGTACGAACATGCTACTTTTAAAACAATAACTTTTTCATTACAGCATGCCGCCGAGATTGAAAAAAAGCAGAACGAGATGGAGAACAAAAAACTTTTAGGTACAGTAGTGCAATATGGCAGTGTCGTACAACTACTGCACGTTAAATCTAACAAATATTTAACTGTAAGTATTATGTTACTATATTTTTTTATAAACGGTTGATATTATTCTTAGATTAAACTTTTTAAAAGATTCTAATGCAAAAAATTATGTAATTTGTACGTTTGGCAATAATTATTCTGGAGCATTTTATATTAGATAAATGTGGTGTTTGTTGTTTAGAAAATAAATGCCTTAAATGACAACTATCTGGAAAACGTAAAATTGCGCCTAATTTTTTATGGGATATTTAAGACAAAGAAATGTATTTAAGCACTGGCGTTGGGTGCTTTCGCCACACTTTATTCATTCATAGGCATTTCGGCCCCGTTAATAATGTCTATGACTGTATGAAAAGTGAAAGAAGATTAACTTTTTTAGTTAAAATATTTATCTATTCATATATCTTTGCCCATACAGGTAAACAAGAGGTTGCCCGCGTTGTTAGAAAAGAACGCGATGCGAGTACACCTGGACGCAAACGGGAATGAGGGCTCGTGGTTCTATGTAATACCCTTCTATAAACTGCGGTCGACTGGTACGATATTTATTGTTATTCTATATTGTTTTTTTTATTATTATTATTCAGCTTCACGCTGTATCCCGCGCACATCACGGTAGGCAGAAGGTACTCAGTGTTGAGACACTCCGTTCCCCGTTTCAGTCACACTTTGTGCCGCTGCGCCACGACTGGCCTCAATTATTTATTACTAGCGGCTCGCCCACGGCTTCGCCCGCTTAAAATACATGAATATTGATTTAATAAGCAGAATTGATTGACAACTATAATGACTTCTAATATGATTTTTTTACGACATTATCGTCCAAGATTTTTAGACTGTTTTAAATTAAAAAAATACGACCATTGTTGTTATTTGATATTTATAAAATATACATAAAGCTAATTATTTATCACACGTATATAGTTTTGTAACTTTATGTTCTTTTTACCTATGTATATAATATACTCTGTTAAATGTGCTGATGTCAGTGTCACTCATTCAGAAACAGCCTTAAATGTTAAATTATTGATTTGAAGGATTCATAATATTCTTTGTAAAATAACTGTAATAATTGCATATTAACTCCTGTACAGTTTTTAAATTAGTTACATATATTATATGAACGAACCAACCAAAAAATCTTTGTATTTACTTGATATTTCTTTCAAGATCGTTCTTTATCTCTGTGTTGAATTAATGACGACTTCTTTCAAATGACGATATTTTTTTTTAATGAACCGATTTTGATGAACTAAACTTTAGTAGTTAAGTTGAGTTAAAAAAAGCAATTGGTGAAATTTTCAAGTAAATCGGTTCAGTACTTTCAGAGAAAAATGTGGACAAAAATATGTCGACAGACAGACAGACAGACAAGAAATTAAAAAAAAATCTTTTTGCTTTCTATTATTCTTTTTAAGTGTCCCTCTATCCATTTCAGTCAAAATTACTAAATGTACAGACAAAATATTTTTACTGTCTTATTATATATAGAGATTAATTAATTATTATTATTCTGCATTATTTTATGAATGTCGTTTTCTAGATATTGATTATAGTTTTTTTTTACTATTTTTAATATTATTATGGCGGTGTTTGAATGTTCTCTAAACTAACACGGCAACTCATTGACTTGTTACCTACATGAATATAAATTTAAAACAAATATGAGGCAATTCAAAATATAAATTGAACTATCAATAGAAATAAGGCAAAATTTACTAATTGTTTATTCTAATTACTTCAAGGGGAAAACGTGGTGGTTGGGGATAAAGTGATCCTAAATCCCGTGAATGCTGGACAACAAGTGTTGCACGTATCTTCTAATCACGAATTACTTGATAACGTGGGATGTATGGAGGTGAGATTTAGAGATAAAAAACAAGAATCAAAAATAATATGATTTTTTTAACTTAAACCTATTTATTTAGGTTTACTTATATGTCTATTTAGGAGCTTATTTTCAAAAAAAAATTAATTGAATATCCAAATAATAATGTCCAAACAATTATTTTTTACCGTTCAAATGGTTTTCCATTAAAGTAACATGTTCACATACACACATCCAAATTACATTATTTTTGCTTTTAATACTTTTTAACTAAACGTTGAATATTTTTTTTTTTATCTAAGCAATACTGTTAAGTATTTTTTATTATCATAATTTCACATATAAATATTACTTTAGTATATAGACAGCCTTTTATTATAAAAAATGTCTTAAAGTATACATTTTAACTGTAATCAGGTAAACGTAGTGAACGCCTCCACATCCTGGAAGGTGACCCTCTTCCTGGAGCACAAGGAAAATCAGGAGGAAATGCTGAAAGGCGGGGACGTGGTGAGGCTGTTCCACGCCGAGCAGGAGAAGTTCCTCACCATGGACGAGTATAGACGACGGCAGCATGTCTTCTTGAGGACCACTGGACGGTCGAGTGCTACGGCCGCTACTAGTAGCAAGGCTTTGTGGGAAATTGAAGTTAGTTCTTAATTATAAATATTAATTGATGTCATTTTGGCGTTAGGTATAGTTACGCGTATCGCATAATGTTTCTAACATTTAACTGAAAGTTGAGAGCAAAGAAAACATCCTTACATTATCCTGTTATATACAAGGCTATATATGTTAAAACGTGAAACTGTAAAAAAAATGTTATTATAAAACTCATTTTGGGAATAACATTTTGCTTAATCCAAATTATTTTAATAAAATGTATTTGATTTAAATGTATTATAAAAAACAGGTAGTCCAACACGACCCGTGCCGAGGCGGCGCCGGCCACTGGAACTCGATATTCCGCTTCAAGCACCTCGCCACCGGACATTATTTAGCTGCTGAAGCTTGTACTAAACAAATGTAAGCATTTAAATTGATTGATACTTAATATTTTATTTAAAAGTAGTGCATGCATAGTTCTATAACCTCCTCTATCTTAGTGTGAAACTGCCATAAAATTCGATTTAGCTGTTCCAAGAATTAGAACGAATAAAAAGAAACATAGACAGAAAAAAAGTCGCAAATAAAATAAATACTTGAAAAAAAAAACAGTTTTTTGAAATCACGGACAGACACTTAAATTTTATTTAGATATTTTATATTTTCTTTAATTAATAAAATATTACAATTTCCACCAGTGAAGGAACACCCGAATGCGACGTCGAAGGCTCGGAGCCAGCGTACCAGCTGGTCTCCGTGCCGCATTCCTCGGAGATAGCCACGCTGTTCGAGCTGGACCCCACCAAGATGACCCACTCCGACGCGCCTGTGCCTCAGAGCAGTTATGTTAGGTATATAAATTACTTATATATGTAAGATCCATTGGTATTAAATTTTAATCGGTATAAACATACGATACTTCTACTTCATCTTTCTTCAAATTGGCATAAATATTATGTTTAATTGTATTTCCAAAGGTTACAACACTTGTGTACGCACACGTGGGTTCACTCCACATCAATACCTATAGACAAGGAAGAAGAGAAGCCAGTTATGTCTAAGGTAAACTTTAACGTTTATTTTAATAATAATAAATATAATATTATTTATTCCTTAAAAATTTAAGCTAGTCTTGGCGCAGGAGCACAAGCGTACGACGAGGGGGTTCTGGGTTCGATTTGCACTCGAGGAAACGAAATATTTAATATTGTCATATCCTCGGTATGTTGAATTCCGCCACTGAATATCTTTTCAATATCTCTAAAATTGGGTGGTGCGTTTAGCCCCTACAACACATTATCTACCACGTGAGGCTAAAAAAATCAATTTAATTGTTAATTGTCTCGAAGCTTGTAATATATAGTCTAACTATCTTTACCGCCAAAGCACCTTCACTCCTGCATTCAGCAGGGTACAGTACCGTCGACGAATAGTGGCGACCCCGAAGATAGCTGTACTTTACTTATTTTCTTTTTCGTCTGAACACAATACCTAAAGAAATGCTTTAGAAAGCCTAACTCAGAAAACCGAAATTCAGGGCTGCCACGATTCTTCGACGATACTGTAATGGAATATCCATGAATTAATATGTTATATTCTAATAAATGTCGGATAGGTCGGATGCTCTGTCGTAAAGGAAGACAAGGAAGCCTTCGCGCTTATATCAGTTTCGCCAAGTGAAGTTCGAGACCTGGACTTCGCGAACGATGCTTGCAAAGTTCTTTCTGCACTATCTACCAAACTCCACCATGGGAATATAGAGCATAGTGAGATGAAGTTAGTAGTATATTTTTTCTTTATAATAATATACATATACTATTAGTGTAATATATACATCACAGTGCAGTAAAACATCTTATGAATGTAAATGTAATGATAGTAAGTTCAATCTCCGACCTCCGTTGAGTTCCGCCAGTCAATACTTCTCTAAATCGGAAAACGAAGAATATAATATACACTAGGTTTAGTGTGATCAGCGTTGTCAAATATTATTTTGGAGAAAAGATAGATTATTTTGTTAAATCTTCAAAGTCTATATCTCAGAAATGGTAAATATCTAATCAAAAAAGATTTCTTATATAATGTACGTAATAAACCACGAAAAGCAGTACTTGGCCTGTATCTGTCCCGTTCGGGACATTTATTTTGGTTTAGATAAAAGTTGTGCTGCCAAAATTAGTACGTCTGGTAAAGCTGATTTGCTACTGCTATGCTACTTGTGGCGATGCTTTAGACTATTAAGAAAGAATATAATAATTATTTTATACAGATTTTACGTACATAACCATTATATTTTAGATAGATGGATTATATTATTTATATTGTTTTTTTTTTTTATTTTAAATCGTATCTTCTTACACAGGGCATTAACATGTCTCCTCCAAGACATAGTATACTTCATAGCGGGTTTCGAGAACGAGCCCAACAAGTCAAAAGCATTAGACCTGGTGGTGGAGAACCCCAACCGTGACCGACAGAAGTTGCTCCGGGAACAGTATATACTGAGACAGCTTTTTAAGATATTACAGGTAAAGGTCTTCTTATTTATTATACTTTTTTGTTTGAGTGATTGTGCTATTTTTGGACTTTATTTAATATTCTACATTGTTATTTTAATACTTATATTACAAATACATATAAATATATGTTATAAAGTGTATTGTAATTTTAAAATATATTGGCGTATAATTTATTTTTTTGGAAAACACCTCTCGAAACATTATTATAATAACTGTAGGAAAACTTATCATATTTAATAAGAAATTAATAATAAACTACAATAATTTATAATATTTATTTCAGGGTCCCTTCCAAGAATCACCAGAGGGCGAAGTATTTCTCAAGATAGAAGAACTGTACGACCCTCGCTACGCCCCATACAAATTTATATTTCGTTTATGCTATCGGATATTGAAACTAAGTCAACAGGATTATCGAAAAAATCAGGTATGCAGAAAATTTGAATATATTCCCAGTCTTAAGTTGTATCCGAGGATTGCATGCATGCCTTTTGTTGGCACCCTCCATCTAATATAATATATACTTTGATATGTATTTAACATGCTGGCTTAAGATTTTACTCATCACTTAGTCAATATTTCGTATTATGATGGTTAGAAAAAGCAAAGTGCGATAATAATGATCCGTTAAATATACAATGTTACTGAGCAATAAGTGTAGAAAGATAAACTAATATTCTTTGATATTTGTTGATCTATTCCGTAAGGTATGAAAATAGATAATAAAATGAAAATAAATAACCTAAGTATCTGAACCCAACGTGGCGCGGCAGTACATTGTAAAGGCGACGGTTGTGGTTTCGACTCGCGTGAATTACTTATTTAGATTTCCTTACTTTGTTAAAAAGGCAAAGTCCGGAACTTAACATGAAATGTTTATAAAATTGGATGGTGTTTACTGAACGGAGTGCCTGAGCACACCAGGTTTACTCTGCTTACCCTGCTGTATTTGCCATACAGTGTGAAACTAGAAAAAAAAAATTGACAATTTTCAGGAATACATAGCCAAACATTTTGGCTTCATGCAAAAACAAATCGGATATGACATTCTCGCAGAGGACACTATAACAGCGCTATTACACAATAATAGAAAACTACTGGAGAAACATATTACTGCTTCAGAAATAGAGACTTTTGTTGGTAAGTAATAAAATAACAAGACATTTATAAAATTAGCGAAATTTGTTACTACTAATATTATCAATAGGAATTCATTATATAATTTATATTTAAAAGGGTCGTTTGTTGAATTGATTTATTTTAAAATGTAATAAATGAAAGCATCGACGATCAGTAGGAAACGTTACAAATATAAAAGGATTGAAAAGAGTAAATTTTAGTAAATTATCTAATAGTTTGTTGGTTCAAACCGGACTTTGTCAGAAATTTTATGTACAATTTAAATATCGCGTGAACATTATGCTTCATAAATTATAAAATTAATCAACACCATATATATAAGTAATCATTATTTTGAACACCTTCCCATCGTCTCATATTTTTTTTATATACCTAATAATTACGAAATATAACTATATTAAAATAACTGTAATTTTGTTACATATATTTCCGATCTGCTAATATTTCAGGCCTTGTCCGCAAAAACATGAAGACGTGGCAGTCCCGTTTCTTCGACTATTTAAGTGATCTCTGCATCTCCAATAAGAAGGCCATTGCGGTCACACAGGAATTGATTTGCAAAAGCGTTTTATGCGCTAATAATGCTGATATACTTATTGAAACTAGGTACGTATGATTTATCGTCATAATTTGTGTTTTTTATTGTCCCAGTTTGAGCTATCAACTTTCATTAAGTAAATTTTCTACAAAATGTGACTCAAGTCAAAAAGTCAAACCAGTCAAGATGTACATTGTGATAAAAACATTAAAAATTTTCGCATATAGTGGTAAATAAATCATATTATTATAATATGTTGATATATATTTTAGGCTAGTGTCAACCAAGTACAAACATGAGAGTTCATTAGACGCGTCAGACGTGAAATATTCTAAAGAAGACCAAGTTATGCTTCTATGGAATAACAAGAAGGTAAGTTATTACACTGACAAAAATATTACAAATGAAATTATTTGTTACAAATATTTAGAAATTGTAAATCAGAGAAATATATATCAAAGGCAAAAAAATACGAGTACATAATACAATAAAAGATTTTGACCTACTTTTTTTTAACTTTACATACAGATACATTATCAAGTATCTTCATTATCAAGTACCTTTAGCCGAATACTCATTAAATAATATTTGAAACATTATATTAGTCATTACAAGCTGTTTGAGTCATTATTCTCTAACCGAACGTATCTGGGACCAGAGTGAAAACGCGATGGTCGTGGGTTCAATTTCCACTCATAGGAATATTTACATATATCTAAATTATTTTCGGTGCCGTTGTGGCGCAGGAGCACAAACGTGCGACTGTAAACGTGAAAGTTGTAGGTTCGATTTCCAATCGGAGGAATGTAAATGAATATTTCATATTTTCTCGCACTGGTGACGAGGCGTTGAATTCCGCCACACAACATTCAATGCTTCAGAACTTGGAGAAAAGTGGGGAAGGAAGTGTCTTAACGCTAGCTTCCCAAAGCTTCATGCTATGTGCCGGAGTGAAGCTTTTCTGCTCTGTTACACAAAATGGAGCGTTGAATTCCGCCATTCAAGACACAACATCTCGGAAATTGGACAGTGCTTGGCGAACGGACGGTGTCTCGCTAAATTCTCTTTATAGACAGATAAGAACTTAATGAATTTTCAGAGGTACGCGTAGACAGAATGCGTATTTTAGATACCTACATACTGACACCCCGCGCACCCGCAGTAGAGCACGACGCTGACGTACAATGTTTGATTGTTGAATGTTACGCACACGTGCGCGTGATTGTACATGTGCGATTAAGAATTTTTTGTCGGATTATATCTAATTTCTTATATAGATGTCTGTATATATGTACAGTGTAACCGTGTGCTCTCCGAGTTGGCATCAGAAGCGTTAGAAGACCCTCGCAGCGAGGCGGCTGCTATCCTGGACTACTACCGCCATCAGCTCGACCTGTTCTCCAACATGTGCCTCAACAGGCAGTACCTTGCACTTAACAGCTTATCGCAACAGCTACACATTGATCTTATACTTAAGTATGTATTTTAGAAGCTAGTTATAATTGTTAAAGTCGTAAAGGTACAAATAAACAACAATTAACTATAAACCCAATGGCAGTGCATTTCTTCGCTGAGGGCGTCATTACGCTAGTTACGCTCTGTCTTTTTGCAGTCTCTAAAAGTAGACTAAAAGTATGTAACGAAATATTTGAACACTAGTTTCCCTAAGTGTATCGTATGTACTGACACACTTGGCGTCTGTCGCGCAGGTGCATGTCGAGCGCGTCGCTGTCGCACGAGCTGCGCGCGTCGTTCTGCCGCCTCATGCTGCACCTGCACGTGGACCGCGACCCGCAGGAGCCCGTCACGCCCGTCAAGTACGCGCGCCTCTGGGCCGAGGTCGCCGGCACCATACACGTGCACGAGTATGTGCGACTGAAACTATTAAATAACCATGAGAGTATTCCATACCCGTTTTTCATATATACCTACCTGAAATTATCTTAACCTCCACTTATCATCTCATCAACTCGACACTATTTTTAACCAGAAAAAGAAAACATTTACTTTGTAATTGAATCTATAAGCATTTTATTCCTTACTCCAATATTTAGTCAGGTATTTACCAACAAAACATAAGAAATATTAAAATGATAATGTAAACCCACTTATATTATGTCTTTACTTTCAGTTACCAATGTGTAAAAGGCGGTCCAGATGCAACAAGGGAGAAAGTTAAAGAACAATTCGCATCAACTATTCGTTTTGTAGAGAATTACCTCTGCAATGTCGTCACCAGGACTTGGTATTTTAGTGATCATGACCAGAATAAACTGACCTTTGAAGTCGTCAAGTTGGCTAGAGAATTGATTTATTTTGGGTTTTATAGGTAAGTACTTTTTAAAAATGAAATAACTATCATTCACTAAAGAAATTACATGAGCGATGTAATCGAAAGATCGATCTTTCAACCTCCACATAGGATTTAAACCCACAGCTATTATGAATATTATAACGATTTCATTTTAGACTGAAGGCTTAAAATCAATTTGCAAAAAATAAAGGAGACTAAGGCGCTCCCTAATTAACACGGCTGTTACCAAAATAATGGTGTAATAATACTAGAATTAATACTACAAGTTTTCTATTGTACGAACTTTATTTTAATTTCTTTTTATTTTGTTACAGTTTTAGCGATCTCCTTAGACTGACAAAAACGTTATTGAGCATATTAGACTGCGTTACTGCCATCGATCTATTAAATGAAACCAGCGCGCTTACTGGAGAAGTCGAATGTAAGATGAGTTTTATTATTTACATACTTTTTTTTATTTTTAAATATATTCTAAATGCATTAAATCATAATTTATCTGTCTTCGAAAAACACCAAAGAATTATAATATATGTTGACTATTGCTAATATTATTTATGTTAGTTACATATATACAATAGCAAATGTAATATTTTTTATACAAGCTGCTCAGGAGACTGATGCACAGAAAAGTAAGTTCTTAATATCAATTCTAAATATAAAAAACTAATGTCCAAATGATATATAATCATAGTGAAGCAAGCATTAATAAAGTCATTACTATTATTCATATTATTTTTAAAATTGTAGTTAAGCTAAGCTTAAAAATATATATATGAAAATAAAATATATACAGGGTGGAAGTGTAAGCACCACTTTAAACGAAACCACAGTTTTAACTACTCTATAAAAGCCTAATATAAATCAGAAAAAAATAAATTCCCAAAAATGAAAAAGTTTTTTTTTTCAAACAAAATAAATAATAAAATTGTCATTTTAAAACAAAACGCCATTTGTAAGGATGGCGCACGCACACATACACCTATCAAAGGAACACCGCCGCACACGCCTCATTCCGAAATCGAGTCGTATGTATTGGCGATAAAGTTCAAAGTTCTTTAACCTTTAGTAGTATTTTTGTAGTAGTAAGTGTTTATGTTATTGGGATCTATACGTAATCGCGTCACACGAAATACAGGTATGGATAAAAATCGTGAAATGAAAAAAAAATCCTACGTCCAGACTGTTGAGGCATCTTGATTAATTTCTTTAGGTATAGGTTTGAAATATTTTACCCTATATGCTGTTTCCGTAAAAGGAGTGCTGCCTCTTCCACCCTGTATATGAAAAATAAATTCACGAACTTAGCGTACAGTGTGTATCAAAATTATATATAATACTGTAAATTGTAACTCGAGCCTGTTACGCAAAGATTTAGATCTTGTAAAATGTTATTAAATATTCCTAAAAGATAATTAATATTTAAGTTCTTTAGTAGGACAAAAGCAATTTTATAAATAAATGCAGTACGATCGACGAGCTGTGGCTGCCCTGATGTTTGCTATAGACAAGCAACGCTGATTTAATTTTAGATTTCCTTACTTTTGATTATTTGCTTCTCGAATGTACAATGTGGAAAATTTCGTAAACTGTAATGTATCAGCCCTGCTCTAACAAAACTCTTGTAACGTTTTTATATTATATTTTTTTTAATAATTTTAGCGGAAGGCGGTGTTCTTCGCAGTATTGGCGACATGGGCGCTGTAATGACGTCCATTACACTGGGTTCCGTTGCACGAAATGTATGTCTGTCTGTCTATACATAATTCTATGTAATATTCAATTAACTACTTCATTGAATATTATATAGAATGACTATTATTAAGTTTATACAGCCTTAAATTCATATTTTGTAAATATAATGTCACTTTAAATTTAATTGTTATTTGAATCACACTGATTGTTTGATCCTTTTATAAACCAATAGGTAAATTGATTAATACTTCCGATATATAATGTATAATTATGTAATACAGGTGGCAGGCGGCGGCGCTCAACGCAGTCCGTCAGCACTCGCGCTGGCGAGGAAGCATCCTCTCGTGATGGAGACGAAGCTCAAGATTATTGAAATATTACAAGTGAGCCAATTAATCAATACACATATCTAAGAAAACACATTGTTAATATGTAAAGCCTCGTAGAAAGTTGTCTTATCATTTAAATCTGGTCTGCCTACTCTGTCGTGGTATGAAATATGCTTGAAGACATTTTCTTTAAAATTATTAATCAAATTTTTACATTATTTGAAAGCTTCTGAGATGGGCTTCGCCCCCTGTTCGGTTCGTTTACCAACCTCACGTTTGTTTGGCTTATTGTACTGATAAATAAAAACAATAAAATCAAATTCTTCTTTATTCCATTAGGCTATTAGAAGCATTTTTGAATTTTAAAGTTATATAAAACTGGCAATACTACAGGACGCTAAAAATAAAACTATAAAAATATATTACATCTAATCCACACAAGGACAAAAGCGGCCACTTTTCAAATGTTATTTAGTATTTTAATGAAGCTTTATAATAATTTTCCAGTTCATACTAGATGTCCGATTGGACTACCGAATAAGCTGCCTGCTATCCATATTTAAGAAGGAGTTCGAACAATCGGACAAAGCTGACAACATGGGACGAGCTGAAGTGGAAGCCATCGGCCTCCAGGCTGAAGGCATATTTAGTTGTCGGTAAGATTTGTATGAATATGGATAAAATTACTAATATTAATTGTAATATAATCGTTAATTTTTAAAGAGTTATTCCACAATATAGATAGAACATTATTTTTTGAGAACATACAAAAATTTCAATATAGCAGGATTCGAACTCTCGTCCTTTGGAAACCCTCCAAGGACTATGTTTAGTTCATTCACTTGTTTTACCAATAATTTCTTATGTAGTTTTAAATATCTGTAATAATCATGTCCTAATCTGTTCTAATAAATAAGTGTCACTAAGCATGACCGTAGGGTAGTTTTTAATGTAGAATTACTATTTATTTAATATAGCACTTTTAGATAGTGATATTTAATTGACATTTCAAGTAATTTGTATTGTTTATACACATTTATTTAGGATTAGAAAATTTCGGTAAAATTTTGTAATTTCCATCTTTAGGTTTCAAATGAATTCTAACAGAACGTTTTTATCGTTTCACTTTTAAATTTTATTTGATTGTTACCATTCTCTTAGTAATGGTGTAGGAATATTTTTTATCTATTGGATTCAGCCTATGAAAAGAAAACATACTAACTTAAATATTATTAAAGTATACATTAAATTTATGTTATAACATTAATGTATGTTAAAATTAATAAAGGTTGTGGGATATTAAAAAAAAACTGTAGTGGCGTCTTATTAATATTATTGTTACTAACACAATCTTACAGGGTGCGATATAAGGGTTAATTTTATATTTTAAAACTTTTCATACATTAATTTCTTAATAATTTTATTTCTTCTAGCTTTTGTCCAGTTTCTTCAACTTCTTCTGGATCAACACAGTTAATTTTAGAAAAAACATTAAATAATAATTATTTTTTTGTAAATTACTATACTACAAATTCTTTTCAAATTATAATAAAAAAAATCAAATTATAACTATTTCAAATTATAATTAAAAAAAAACAAATTATAATAAAATTATATATAATTGTTGAAATATTTAACTGTGTTGATGATAACATTAATATAATAAATATTATTTCAGAGCAATACAAACTGTGCCTGACAGCTGTCTTCCAAAAAATGTAGATTTGTTAGTAAGATATTCATAAATGCATGATTTAGCATGGATTACTAAAACAACGCCTAACCCTAACGTGTTAACAATTAATGCTTTAAACCTATAAATAAAAAGCCTTTGCCGTGTTAAATGTTTTCCTTTAAAAATATGTGTGTAGAAATGCGTTTTATTATTTGACCGTTTTGAACTAATTATATTATAGATCATTAGACTGTATTAACAAATGTTCTCGTCCCCTGCCATATTTGAAATAGTTTCGTTTTCTTAATCTGGTGACAGGGTAAAGTACATCGTTAATACCGACCAGTGTTTCTAAAACGTAGTAAAAAATAAAATACACGAAATTTGAGGTTAAAAAAAATAAAAACTCAATAAAAAATTTTACATGACAATATTTTTTCTGACAATAAATTAATCTTTGTATAGACCTGTGTCGTGTTGTGTGTGTGTGTGTGTGTTGTATAATTTATTTTCAACGAATCATCCGTGTTGTTTGTAATATTATAAATAAAGAAATCGCAAAAAATCCAGGGCTGAAAAACATTTTATATAATATATAAATATTTGTATATATGCATGCATGCATCTAAATGCTTTTTGGGCTTGTGTTTTGACCTCGTTCCCATTTTTCCGGGGGTCGCCTATTAATCGGATGTCAGCGTATCTGTTCATAACATTGAACAAACACAAAGATTTTAAATTAGTACTAGTAAAGAAATTCAGCGACAACGTAATGAAATATATTTTTGTATTATTATACAACTTAACCATTATTTGCAACGATCATCTGACTCAAATATCAGTGAATATAAATAACCAAAAGACTTGTAGTTCATGTCCAGGCTTTCGGAGACTACATTTTTTAATGTTAATTTCAACTCTTATTAATATTTTAACGGAGAGACGGTTGTCGGTTCGGACATTGATAATGAAATGGAATTGTCGCTAAATTAAAATTCTATCTGTCGTCGAATTTAAATTCTAGCTCTTCGTATTGTCTATTAAAAACAAGAAATAAGAAAGAATTATTTTAATAAGTCAATTAGTTTAGAGATATTGTACTTTAAAGTAACGCGAGATTCAGCCGAGCCGTGCTCGACGCGAGTGACGTCATATCCCAACGCTCCTTCGTTCAGTTCGTTCATTCGCAGTTCGCGCTCTTCTGTACCTGACGTTTCACATTACAGTTAAAAAATTAAAATTAAATTAGCTTCACGCTATATCCTGCGCGCAGCAGGGTAGGCAGAGGGAACCTAGTTTTAAGACACTCCGTTCCCCACTTTCTGCCGAATTCTGGAGGCATTGCGTGTTGAGTGGCAGAACTCAACGCCGCGCTTAGCCTTGACACCAGAGCGAAGAAATGGAAATATACATTTAAGTAAATATTTCATTTCCTCGAGTGGGGATCGAACCCACAACCGTCACGTTACAGTCACAGCCTTGTGCTCCTGGGCCACATTACAGTTAATACTAGAAAATCGTGTATTGTGCCAAATGTACAAATACAACCAACAATGTTAAGTTTTAACATTGTTGTTTCAATGGAAGTCAAAATGCGAAATGGTTAAAACCCATAAAAGGGTAGATCTATTTGGAGATAAAAACAAATTGAACAATATTAGTATAGATGATGCCTACTATTTAAAATTTTTCACATTCTCACATACCCCTTAAAGCAACAAAAATAAATGATTTGCAATGTGTCAGTTATATGAAAAATGGGAAAGAAGCTTTAAGCTATTTTTTACAATTCAGTTTATATAAATCCGCCAGTCGTGGCGAAACGTGTGACTGTAAATAAGACTATGTGTGAGAATATAAAGAAATTATACTGTATTTTCTCCGCTCATTTCGCTTATTGTAGAGAGGACTATTTTATCGTAAGTATAGTGATAATCTTTAAAGTAGGCCCACTTAGTATTTTATTATTTTGTTGTTTACATTTATTTGATTTGGTATCTTTGGTATCAAACCTTACAAATTTCCCGTTATGTTTACATTATAACAGAGTACTTGACTTGACGGATCGTTGGAATATGACGTCACACGCCGTCTTACGTGATTGTGAGCAGCACTCGAAATTTCTATAAACTTGAAATTTCTGTAAAATCATAACTACTTAGTTGATGTTAATGAAACAAAATCTTCACTGTAACGAAGCGTTATTTTGAATTATTTCTTATTGTCAGCGTACAGTCCATTTACTCTGTGCAAATGAGATCCAATATTTTTTGCGATCCAAAATTGTTTGTTGTCGCCAATAAAAAAACAAAATAAAAAAAGACTAGGCCATTGATACATTCGATTAATATTAGATATCTATACGCGACGAGTGGGAACGAGAAATAAGCTTTATCTACTAACTATAGTACGGTCGACGAGCAGTGGCAGCCCTGAAGCTAGCTGTAGATGGCTGCGCAGAATGGAATTTAAGATTATTCTTACTATTTAATACTTTCTTCCCAAGTAAATTATGCGGCAAAGTTAAAAAATTTAAATTCAAGGTGGCCACGACTTGTCGACCCTAACAATCAAACTCCAACTACCCCATTAACAATAAGATTCAATTTCCAGGGACGGTCTTGACTTAGACGAATGTGGAGGCAGGATGGTCCTGCGTGTACTGCTGCAGCTGTGCTCGCAGGGCGCCTCCGCGTCGCTGGTGTCGGGCGCGCTGGCGCTCCTGTTCAGACACTTTAGTCAGAGGCAGGAGGTTTTGGCGGCTTTTAAACAGGTTTTGTTTTTTTCTGGTATTTTAGAATATCACCTTCACACTGTATCCCACACAGTAGGGTAGGCAGAGGGCACCTATTGTTAAATCACTCCGTCTCCCACTTTCCGCCGAATTCTGGATGCATTGAGTGTTACGTGACGGAACTCAACGCCACGTTTTTGCTTCAACAGCAGAGTGAAGAAATTAAAATATAAATTTAAATAAATATTTCATCTCCTTAAATAGCGGTCGAACCCACAACCAAACGATTTCACTGTGCTCCTACGCCACGACTGGCGTCTATTATGTTAGACTATATTTAAATATAATCGAAGACGTTAATTAGCGTTAAAGTGATATTGGATGAACATACCCATAAATTATATATTAACAATTTAAAGTTGATTATTATTATCGTATGCTTCAAACTAGGACTGTTGTGATTAATAGGCCAGTCGTGGCGCAGCGGCACAAAGTGTGACTGTAAAACCGACTGGTTGTGGGTTCGATCCCCACTCGAGGAGATGAAATATTTACTTAAATTTATATTACCATTTCTTTGCTCTGGTGTCGAGGCTAAGCGCGGCATTGAGTTCTGCCACTCAACACGCAATGCATCCATAATTCGGCAGAAAATGGGGAACAGAGTGTCTTAACACTACCTCTGCCTACCCTGCTGTGTGCGGGAAACAGCGTGAAGCTGATTTGATTTTTATTGATAAAACATATTACGAAATTTATATGCTTATTGTCTTCTTGGTTTTTTCTGAACATTTCAATCTAAAAAAATAAACGTAGATTTGAACTCTATCACTATTTGGTACATTATTTTTTTTCAAATAAATTAAAAAGTTATATTTTTCTTTTTTTACAGGTACAACTGCTGGTATCCGACGCGGACGTAGAATCATACAAGCAAATAAAGGCCGATTTGGACGTTTTACGACAAAGTGTGGAGAAATCCGAGTTGTGGGTGTTCAATAAGGGACGGGCCGGCGCCTTAGACGATCATAGCGGTAAATCATACTAATATTATAAAAGTGAAAGTTTATATATTAAGTGTATATAGTAATATACTTTATATATCATAACAACATATTATATAACAATAGGTACATTAAAAAGGGGCAAAGCCGCAGTTGGGTATCTAATATTTGATATTACTACCAGTGCTTCTGAGTCTATAAGAATGTAAAAATGTGTAACATCTTTATAAACCAGTGCTTAACAGCTTATCTAATATATTATGATATGAGGTACTAATTACATATTAAAAAAATAAAATTTATGGATTACTTTTCACTAACAAATAATTACATTTTTATAGGCAAAAAAATCTCATTAAATAATTAAATAATAAAATAACCTAAATAATTTAACTTATTTATAATATTTTTAAGCTTTTTATATGTAAAATGACTAATTGAAATGTAGGTGATATATATTTATTTTCTGTTTTGTCCAGATATAAAAGGTACAGTGGGTCCAGGCGGGGCAGTTTTAGAACGTAACTCCTCCTTGGACAATGTATTAGACACATCAAGGACCGCTAAATACGATCATATGAATGAATATAAAAAAATTAAAGAGGTAAACCTACAGATAATTAGTTTTATTTAAATATGTAACAATTCAATGATTTTTTGAATTATTTTACGAATAACATATTTGTTAATTAGACAACATTAATAGTTATTAATGTTTATAATAATGTTATTTTCTCAACCTGGCTAAACCAACTATGGTGGAAACAAAATATTTTTTATAATAAAAATACGATAGAATTAGTTATCTCATGATGAGAGAGAGTAGAGAGTAAAGAAGGTTGTCGAAGCACGACGGCACGGCGAGTGAATGTAAACGAGACGGTCGTCCGTTCGTCCCCCACTTAAGAAAACGAATTATTTAATTATTTTCAAGTCCTCGCTCTGATAACAAGACAAAGCGCGGCTCTGAGTACCTCAACTCAACACTCAGTCTTCAAAATTAGACGGTACGTCAAGAACGGATTGTCTCAACTTCTGAGGTTGCTTCTGCCACTATAATCTAATATATTATTCCTTAAACAGATACTGCAACGTATGATAAAATATTGCACTCAAGGCAACAACGGCGCAGGCGAGGCCGGCGAGCCCTCGCGCCCGCGGAGACACGAGCAACGGTTACTGAGGAATATTGGCGTACATAATATTATATTGGATCTGCTACAGGTGTGTTAGACCTTAAAGAAATGGTATAGTACTTGTATACGGATAGTATTAAAGTTATAGTTGTGATGATATCATTGATATTTTTTTATTATTACATAAGAACCGGAAATATTCGATTTTTTATTAAATTATTCATCAAATTGGCAAAAAAAATAAAAATCAAATCACTTTTTTACATTATCTGTAAAAATTATACTTTTATTACATTATTAATTAATATTTTTTTTCTTCTCTCCAATTAATGCAACTAATTCTGCAGGTACCCCATGACGAAGACGACGCGGCAATGGACGAACTATTAGCACTAGCGCACGAGTTCCTACAGCATTTCTGTCACGGAAACCAACAGAACCAAGCTATATTGCATAAACATTTAGATCTATTTCTTAATGCTGGGGTAGGTTTATTTTATTCTAATTAATAACAGATTTTACTTGCTATCGCCTCCATGGCCAAATGGACATAATTACACATATTTTATATAATTACTCATATTTCATACGAGTAACACCTGAGTTACCTCGGCCTCTTAGAATGTGTCATCTACAACTAAGTTTTTGCTAAATCGACCTATATTTATCACGCAGATCCGCGAAGCCCAGACGGTATGTGCAATTTTCTCAGAAAACGCATCGCTCTGTGCACACGAAGGTAATGAAAAAGTTGCAGCCCACTTTGTACATTGTATAGAGTCAAGAGGCCGAAGACCTGCATATTTACGCTTCTTGAGAACAATAGTGCGAGCCGGAGGACATCATATAAGACGGAGTCAGGACTTAGTTATGCAGGAGGTTGGTGTTTGTAAGATGCCTCTAATTTAAAATATATGATAACCTTTACAATTCTACATAATATAACTCTATACAAATCAAATAAATAACTTATATATCTACTTGTAAAAGTATCTCAACCACCATTGGCTTTACCAAATATATTTATATTTTTATTATATTTGATTTTTATTTTATTTAGATGGTGAACGCAGGAGAGGACGTGCTAGTGTTCTATAATGACAAAGTGTCATTCAACTACTTTATCACGATGATGCGACAGTTCAAAATAAGTGGAGAAATGCCTGAGGCTTTAACGTATGTAACTTATGTATTCTCGCTAGTACTTGCCATTCTGTGTATCTCTTCATTGTGGATTCGATCAGCTAAGCTGACTTCGCATATCCTACGAAGGGATCGCATCTCCATAGCCTTCATCTTTCTTTCATTCTTCTTCTCTAATTTCGCGGTCGTATAACAGCATCGGTAGCAACCTGCACGGCGAAACGTGTAGCTGTGCTGACGTTATGCCATTACAACTCGCATTCTGATGATGCAATGCATCGCACTGCATCATCTGCGTACAGCAGGCAATTTAAATTCAATTCACCTACCTTCACTCCCATGTTACATGTTTCACTCCCTGGAGACAGCTATCCAAATACAAATTTGACAACCAAAGTGACATGGCGCATCTTTGTTTAACTAAATTAATATATTGTCACTTATTTAGTGACAAAAAAGCTATTGCCTTTTGTATAATTTGCAGTTATTTAAAGATTATAGTATGTTTCATTATGTGCGTGGTATGCAAATAATTTTTGTTTTTTAGATACATAAATAGATTAAAAACTAAATCTTTAAAATAATAAAAAAACAATTATCATTTTCATGGATTAGTTTTTTTATTGACAGTAGTTAAGATGTCACAAGTTGCTCAAAATGGTATTGGATTGATAACGTACAGTGTAAAATAAAGTGCGGAAAGATACTTGATTATTTATAAATAGATCATTACCTCCCATCTCATCTCATCATCAGCCTGTTTTCCTCCACTGCTGGACAATGGCCTGCAATGCACGCCACTAAGTTTGATCTTCAGCACTTTGCATCCAACCGTTGCCAGCCACTGCGAATGTCGTGACCCCATCGAGCTGGGCGACGTCCTTCATTACGCTCGCCGAGGCGTGGTCTCCACTCTACAACGCGTTTACCCTAACGGTTATCGATTCTGCGAGAAATGTGACTAGCCCACTGCCATTTCAGCCTGCTAATCATTTGGACTATGTCGATAAAATTGGTTCTCCAAGCATAGCCCTTTCCACACTCCACTCCTTTCCACACCACACTCGACTTTAAAGTGGTGAACCAGTCGCACTGTCACGCCACTATAAATATATACACCAATTCAAATATAATCAACTTTATAGTTTCATAATAAGAATATTTAAATTTCTAGCTACCACATAGATCTAGTCAAACTGCTAACGTGTTGTACTCTGGGCAAGAACGTGTATACAGAAATCAAATGTCACAGCTTATTGCCGTTGGATGACATCGTCGCCATGATTACTCATCCGGATTGTATACCAGAGGTTTCTAAGTTTATTTATTTATTAGATAATCCAGCGTAATGGTTTGGTTTGGTTTTGCCAACTCTGATAAACTTGTTGGTTAGCCATACAAACGTGTAGTATTAGTAGTAGTAGTACCACATACAAAAATCATGTTCAATCAAGAACAATTAAATTTCCCTAAAGACTTTTTTAAACAAAAATATAAGTAATAATAACTTATTAAAGTTGTTTTCTATTCCATCTAGGTAAAAGAAGCGTACGTAGGCTTCCTAAACCACTGTTACATCGACACGGAAGTGGAAATAAAGGAGATATACTCCAGCAACTACATGTGGGATCTGTTTGAGCGGTCCTTCTTACATGACATGCTCGCTATATTGCAGCCCGCGCATGGTGTTGGTATCCCTGGTCGGTATATATTTTTAATATTTTGTACTTTTTTGTTTTGTTTTGAATGCCATTAGTAAAATAAATAAAGAGAAAAGAAAAAATATTTAGTATTCCATGAAACAATTTGGTTGGTGTGCCTGATAGGTGTTGCAGGATGAATAGCCCGAAGTAGTGTTTTTTTTTTCCTGTCTTAAATCTGCTATCAGTGGGAAATTTACGCAGATGGATTACTTATTAATCAGCAATTCCCGAGAAAGAGCGTGAAGCTTGTAAAAAAATATTACAAATTGTCCAATTTTATATTATAGGTTCATCATCAGAAGAGCCAGCAAAGGGTTCGGGCACAAAGCAGGCGTGGGTCAACTACGTTACGGACGTGCTCGTACAAACTATATGCACGTTCTTCAATTCTCCGTTTAGAGAACAGAGCACTACTGTGCAGGTGAGGCTTATGTAGAAAATTATTATTATGTTGTTTTTTTTTTATTTATTTAAAAACTTATACAATACGAGTCGTAGCCGCCTTGAAGTATGATTTCCTAAACTACTACGTATTGTAGAGAAACGAAAATAATAAATATTCTAAAATCTTATCGCGTAGCGACGACTTGTCGACCGTACTGTATCTATCTTTATATGTATGTGTGCGTATATGCATAAAATATTATGTCTTGTTATTATAACTAACAATCTACAAGAAAGAATGATAAAAAGGACAAATAATCTATTATTCTAACCGACTTATAGTAAATCATATAATAAATCAGCTTCACGCTTTGTCCCGAATACAGTAGCTACTCTGCTGCATAGGGAACTTAGATTCTGGAGGCATTGCGTATTGAGTGTCGAAACTTAATGCCCCGCTTTGCCACGATACCAGAGCGAAGAAATGAACATGTAAATTAAAATACCTTGAGTGGGGATCGAACCCACATCCAGCCGCGTTTACAGTCACACTGTGCCCTGCACCACTACTGGCCTCAAGATTTTTAGTATTTTTTGTAAATAGTATTGATCAAAAAAATATATTTTCAATTTAATCAGGAACTAAATCTAACAATACACTTTATGTAAATATAATGTACATATATAAAATGTAAATATGGTGTACATATGTACAAATATAAATAATTAAGCCACATAATAAGCTAGCTTTTTATACTTGCAAGGTGAAGCAAGATGAGAGCACTAATGAAATACTAACATTAGTAATAACGATCAAACCGATGTCTATACGAGAGGTACTTAGTACGAGCTTGGTCGTAGTTTCACACAAAGTGCTAGAAGCTACATATATTTTTAGTTATTATATAGAATTAAGTTATTTTTTATTGTATAGACCATTAGGTTCAGAGTTTTAGATATATGTACCAATATTATTAACTTATTATTACCCTATGCACATTTGCCAAGCATGGCGATAATAAAACATCATCACACATGACGTTTTGGTAATGAAATAATTATACATTTAACAACTTCTAATTAAAGAACCAGTACGAATACTGGTATAACTTGTATAATATATCGTATACCTCCATGAACATGTCACGTTTTATTTATTTTAGAAAAAACTTAGTTCCTTGTATGCTAAGTATATTTTTATGCTAACAAAATATTTGTACATTTATAAGTTCAATAACTATAATTTGTTAATGATAGCTAGTCAGATGCCATCATTATAATATACAATTATACTAAATGAATCACGTAAGTAACAGAGGTGCCATTGCTAAAAAACATCTATTATTGCTATGAAATATAAGACTTATTTGAATTATATTAAAGAAGTTAAATTATTAAACTGAATATTTTATTTTTGCTTGCAAGGATTACTTACATGATGTAAGTAGATTGTTGTTTTATATAATTTGTTTATTGGATGTTACCGGCAATCTGTATACAGATTGCCGGTAACACCCAATAAACAATCTTCGGTATTTTATACAATACTTCGGCAATGTATAAAATACCTGAGGCAATGTGTGAAATAATATTAATATTATTGTCGATTACATACTTTGCCTAGATAATGAATAAACTTATTAGGGATTGTATGAAATACCTGATTGCCACTGGCAATGTGTAAAATAAATAGATCTTGGCCCATGTTTCTACATTTGAGCTACAAAATTCGAGCATGAAATCCTTTCTCGTTTTATACATACATTAATGGTTGTACATTCGGTATTTTATAGAGTAACTACGCAAAGTATAAAATAAATAATATCTTTTACATTACCTATACATTACTGAGTTTTGGTATTCTATACATTACTGAGGTGTTGTATAGAATACCGAATTATACAGATTGCCGGTAACATATACACATTCAATCTTGAAAAGAGGTCGTGAACATTTTGCGTAAATTGTTTCTAAGTACAAAAATATGCTTTTAAATCTGCAATTAATATAAAAAAAATCCTTGGGAACTATCCTTGGCTGTGGTACGAGATTGCACTGCAAAATCTGCATCTGATCTGGCAAAAATAAATTTAATTGAATGCATTTATGCCGAAATAATCTTTAATTAAATTTATGGTAATTACTTCTTGTTAATAAATTGTATGTTTTTTTTAGTGAACCCAAAATAATGTGAAAGAGGTTGATATAAGGAATCAAAAGAATAATAGTCATTAGCGCGCTGTCTTTGTTGCCAATTGTATTTATTGTACTAATGTACCCACTTGCGGCTAACTTTAATATAATAATAAAAACTTATTACCATAATTTTTATTAAATGTTAACCCTGCAAAATTTGGCAGAGCAACCATATTGTCCTACTTCTACTATTCTGCTACCATATATCATTCATAAATGAATTTTATTAAAAAAAAACAGATAACTGAAGATAATTTATCGGTAGATTTTAACATATAATACAACGCTAATCCTTCAACCATTAGCTTTTTGATATGAGTAATTATTAAAAAACGATATTTAAAAAGATGTAAGTAAAAAATAAAGCAATTATTATTTTTATCATTAAAGTCAAGTTATGAAAATGTGAAAACTAAGTCATTTCAGAGAACTAAGTCACACGATGTCGACGTCAATCATGGTAGGCAGTGAATGATACGTTACTTTGATCTTAATCATAACCTATTTAGAAGATTGTTTCTCATATAATGAACGGTACAATAGATATTATTTAACAGCACGTGGATTTTTTTTATTTTGTAACTTAACGTAACCTACGTTCAATTTATCGACATTTTGCCCAACAAAGTACTTCATATTGTCATACCTTTTTTATTTATAAATCGAACATAAAATATTAGGGAAAGTTTGTAACAATATTGAACACTATATATAAATCGGTCTGAAATTAGCGTGCTACTAACGCACAGAGAAACAGACAATAATTTAAAAAATATTTTTATTGAGTCCTATTACATTCATAAATACCCCTTATACATTATACAGACAGCAACGAATTACAATTTTATTATATGTATAGATATACTTCTTTTGATATATTGTAGACTCGCCAGTCGATATTCGTGAAACTACTGCAGACAACATTCCGCATATACCAATGTCCTTGGTTGACGCCACCGCAGAAACTCAACGTCGAGAAATGTATACGAACGTTGAGTGAAGTTGGTAAGTAGTTTTGTTGATTGTGTATAGCTTAATGTTAATAGGTGTCGGTCGGTCCTCGGTCTACTTAGATTCCGGTAACTAGTAGACAAATGAAGATTAAAAATTGGCACAATTTTTAAGTAGGTTCTTCATTAGGTCTACCACCCCATTTGTTGACGTAGAGCCTACGTGTGGCGTGAAAATAAATAAATCTTTTGCTTGTTTAATAATAGAAAAGAATCACTAGTTCAATGCCCTCAAAACATTGAACTGACGTTGCGTATCTTCCATATATTGTGAAATATAGCAATGAAAATCTAGTAAAAAAATGTATCTTGTTTCTTTGTTAGTTAGAATTTTTGATGATTGACGCAAATTTTTTTCTCAGCTAAAAGTCACAGTATAGCAATACCATTGGAACTAGAAGCCAAAATACAAACAGTATTTGAAAAGGCAGCCGCCCTCTCCCGACAAACCAGCAAGTGGTTACTGGCATCGAAAACTTCCAAATTAGAGAAAATGGCTTCACAGGTAAATAATAAAACATTTTTTTAACATATATACAAAAATACCTTATTGGTGCAGTTGTTAACTGTACGTAGTTAGCTGTATACGAAATGATGATGGTCTCAATTGAAGATATGATATAACAATTTCAATAACATATATTTTTCTCTATCGAGTAAAACAAGGCGCGGCGCAATACCTTAAAAATGGGCACTTAAATTCAAATTCAAATTATTTTTTATTTTAATAGACTATTGTAAGCACTTTTGAAACAATGAATGATCATGTAAAAAATATACCACCGGTTTGAAAGACAATTCTGCTGCGAAGAGCCGGCAAGAACTCAACGGTTGCTCTTTTCAATGTCTATGGTACAATTTAAATATTGTATAGACCAGGAGCTGTCCTGCATGACATTCAATATGTAAATATTCGTGCAACAGTGTAATACTACAGATACTTTTAATTGAGTGGTAAACTTAGAATACATTGCGGAATTTTATATAGACGTATACTCAGACCTGTAAAAGAGTTATTTACTTTTTGGAGGCGAAAACTTGGTATCAAGCTTATCTTTATTTCTCGTTCCTAACGTATGTCTGTCACTATTTTTACTATGACATTATAGATGTTGTCCGACAAACAATATTTCTTTAAAAAATCTCACAGAAAAACTCGAGCTCTTAGGTTAAAAATAGATCTCACGGCTCTTTTTTGGAGAAAGAATATTGAATTTATATCTGCAGCACTGCCTTACTGCAGCATTCCATAAGATAAAATACCATAAAAATATCTAAGAGTATAGTAGACTAGTCGGGCAGTTTCAACCTCCGTCGTTTGTTTTTTTTATTGCGAACGCGGCTGAGCTGAGTTTATCCGCAATTTTTTCTAGATGAGTGTTCAGCTGGAGTTGGGAATCTATATACCTAAGAAAATTGTTAATTCCGTCACATTGAGAGTTTCTCCCTTAATTACTAAACTAAAATTTTTAACATTTGGTAAAGCAAACTCAATACATTTAACACTAAATACTAGATAGCCTTTGAAAAACTATTCAAACTAAAGGATAAAACGAGTTTTGTTAATTATAAAACCATCTTAATAGGAAGCTATTTAATTTATTCTCTCCAATCCCCTTTGTAATAAGGCCACATGCATTATTCGGCGTATAATAAAGACTTTTTACTTTATTTTATAGACAAACCTACAAAACGATAGATCAGTAATGGAAGGCCTCCAAGAGATCGTAGCGCTTCTAGAGGAGCAACTCAGACCACTATTGCAAGCGGAACAGTCGTTATTAGTCGATATCCTATACAAGCCGCACCGCTTGTTCACAAGTCCCGGAGAATTAACACATCCGGATACTAGCGGGATATTTATATCACGGTAAGGCATTACAGTATGGTCGACGAGTCGTGGCTGCTCTGAAGTTAGTTATAAACGGCTACACAGATATGATTATAGGATATTTCTAATATTTGATTATTTTCATCCCAGTAAACAAAGCGCAAAAGTTCAGGAAGTCTAGCTTCAGGGTGGTAAATACGTGTAAAAGATATAAAAAATAAAACAAGAAAGTGACCATTATTAATTTTAACACGACGCACCTATGCATAGATTGATAAACTACTAGCTAAACTAAAACTTGCGTACAGAAATATAATATTATATGTATTTCTTATGATTTTTATGTACTTTCACATAAAATCTGCACAGATTTAGATGAAACTTTATACTATATAATGTAAGCTATATTATAAATCAGAATAATCACAATTTATATGATACTTTTGTATTATTTGCTAAGAATATAACAATAACTTTAATCTAGCAAAGAAACGTTTTGGTCGCTAGTATTTAATACTTTCTAATATTATGCTTGCATTATACGTTTTAGACTCATACGTCATACAGAAAAACTCCTTGAAGAGAAGGAAGAAAAGCTTTGCGTGAAAGTACTGCGGACGCTACGAGAGATGATGGCCACGGATCCGGAATATGGAGACAAGGTTACTGCTGTTTTGTATTGTCGATTCGTTCTTTGAAATAGGAACAGAATTTAAGGCATATATAATTGTAATTACGTTATTGCGTGCTGGTTAACTTAAAACGTTTACTGATGAGACCAGACGCGTGTTAGTTGAATAAATTTTTACATTTTAAGTTTTTATAAATGATCCAAAATATTTATATACAGGGAAATCAACTAAGAAACAAGTTGTTGTCACAATACTTCGTGAACCGCAAGTCCGAGCCGCGCATCACACCGCCCAGCGTCGCCGTCACACACGGACCCGGTGGTAAAATACAAAATATATATTTTTTTTATTATAGATATTAATATTTTATCAGTAAATAATGTTTCATTTTTTTAAGAAACATGAAAATAATAATTAGGCAACATTTAGTGTATTTGTACTTCACATTATGTAGTGTTTTAGTATTAAACATTTTTTAAAATACATTTATAATATAATTTTATGAAATACAATTTGTTAAAATAAATGAGCACCAATAGTTTTAGAATATTACACTATATTATTTTTTACGTATTTCAAATTCACAGATTGGAATATGATAAATAGGCAGAATTTAAAATAAATCATAGATTATATAAAGGTTTTATTACAAAAATTAAAGTAAAATAAATTTGTGTCATGGTTATCTTAAAAATATTTTGCAAATTAAGTAAAAAAATATATAGGTTTGTTGTTTTGGTAAACTCAAAATATGTTATTAAAAATGTTCTATACGTATATAGCCATGTAATAGATTTTTGCTTAGAATTTTATTTGTTTTCACAATGCGCATGCGCAGCTGACTCAGTACCACAACAAATTAAGACAGGTGGGTGTTTATATTTCATTATACATATATTAGATTTTTATAATTTGAGTGTTACATACCGTATATAGCGTGGAAGAGAGTAGTGTAGTCTAGTGTTAGAACACTCCGTTCTCCACTTTCCAGATAAATTTATGTGCATTGTTTGTTATAGTAGTGTATTTATATTGTATATATTCAGACCTACAACAACGTTTTATGTGTAAGTATGTAGTTACTTTAAATTTTTTTTTTTGTATATTTATTATGTGTATTTGTATTTAGTATATTTTGATAATATATTTTTTTATCTTGTTACAATCTTTTTCATAATTGCTAAAAAAAGTCCTTGATAAGTGAGTTTTGCTGACCTTATTGCTTTTAATTAATGAATGTAAAAAAAACTTTCCTTAGAACGATTTTAAAATTTAACAAACAGTTTTTCTTTAATATTCTTTTAAATATAATGGGAGACTCCTTTTACTTTAAATAATATATTATTATATTAACGAACAGACTTACGAACTTAATAAGTACATACGTTATTCAGAGAAGTATTTTTTGTTTTCAAAAAAGGCGAGAAACTAATTTAAAGGACTTTTGTCCGATATTTTTTCGTAACGCATTATGCTAAGTCTTTATTCAATATACTAAAAATGAGTCGATTTATGGCTTATAAGAAGGAAGAGTAGATTGGACAATGAAGGCAAACACATTTTAAAATGAATAGGAGCCCTATTGCATATTATGGTTTATATAACATGTATTCTACCGTATCCTAATAAGTGACTTTTCTCATACGCTATTAAATACCATATGGATTATTAAATTCCTGCAGCAAAGATCCTCCCCCGCACCGGCCAAAGCCTGGCGCAGGTGCAGGCGCACCTGGACCGCGAGGGCGCCTCCGACCTGGTGGTGGAGCTCGTCATCAACAGCACCAACCGACCGGCGATATTCCTTGAGGCTATACAACTTGGTATTCCTTTTTTCATACTTTTTACCATATAAAATAGCATAGAGAGAATGTAGTGTTAAGATACTTCATTTAATGGTGTGTGGATAGGTAATATTTAAACATTACTATATAATCAAAAATTTCTAACAATTTTAAAGTATTATTCCATACTTAGGAAAGAAAAATACTTATCTCCTTACAGAGACGCTAACTGGACATATAAATAAATTGTAACGAGCGTATAAAAATGTGACGTAGCTTGATGAGAACGTATGACTAAGTAGTTAGAGCGCATGGATGGTTTTCAAAAGGCGCGGGTTGAAATCCTGCTGCGTTAATATTTTTAGACGTTATCTAATAATAAGTATACATTATCCTATTTTTACAGGAATTGCTCTTCTAGAAGGTGGAAACTCAATAATACAGCACAGTATATTTACCAAATTACAAAATGGTGAAATATCTCAAGCATTTTTAAAGGTAAAACCTACTCTTTCTTTTTTTCTTATCCTTTAAATACAAAAAGGTATAGATAAATAATATTTTGAACTTTTTAAAGTGTTCTCCGACTCTTAGGAAATAATATATTTTTTAGAAAACAAAAATATTTAAACATAGCGGAATTTGAACCCGCGCCTTTTAAAAATTATCGCTTTTTAACAACATAAATAAAATGAAGAAACAAATATGTAAGAATATCGACGTAGCTCAATGAGAAAGTAGGTCGTCCGGAAGTATTACTTTGTGCTTAAAGGGCTTAGACGTTTTCCAAGAGATTTGAAATCCCAAATTATTATAGTTTCTAAAAAGTAAGGGGCTTATCAGATAATATATATGTTTATATATTTTTAAGATGAACTTCTAAACCACTTTTTGTATTATTTATATTAAACATATTTCAGGTATTCTACGACAAAATGCGTGAAGCTCAACAGGAAATAAGATCGCTAGCAGTCAGTAGTACCAGCGGCGCTACTGATAAGCGTTCTTCCTCCGCGGACAAACAGAAACCTGCTGCTGATGGTCAGTAGCCTGTTTAAATACTACTATAAGATCTGGGGCACTTATATTATATTGATGTAAACGAATATAACTAAAAAAACATTAACTACTTTAAAATTAAGTTAAGAGTATACGCTACTTCCGTTGGAATGAAAAGGTAAGCTGTATCCCGCCCATAGATATACATACACTTGCATTCCCCGTTTTCCGCCGAATTTTGGAGAATTTGTTTGTTGAGTTGTGGAATTCAACGCTACTTTTATCCTCGACGCCACATCGAAGAAATGAAAATATAAAAAAAATATTTCCTCGAGTGCGAGTGAATATTTAATTCACACGCAGAAGCGTGTGGCCTCAAAAGTTATTTATTTAAAGGTAAACCGGTAGCAGTAGGCCCGATGGTGGTGGGTGAGGACATGGACGATGAGGTGACAAGCGCGTGCGGGTCCGCCGTGCACGCTTATTCAGACATACACACCATGTCCCATGGTAATTATATTTTTTAGCTTTACGCTCTAGGTCAGAGTCTGTCTAGTCAGAGATAAGTTGGCGATAAGGCACTCCGTTCCTCACGCAAAGCTAAATTTTTACGTTCTGTGTTAAGGAAGGAATTCGACGTTCTGCTTGTCTACTAAAATTAAGAAATGAAAATAATCTAAGTATAATTATTTCCACTAGTGAGGATCGATCTCACAACCATCGCGTTTACAGTCAAGCTGTCCCACTACGCCACGACGATCTCGTATTTAAATATAATCTTGCTCCATTTTGTGTACTAATAGTACAGTAAAAACTTTTAATCATATAACTAAAATTGATTTTATATATTTTTTTATAATTATACGATAAATAAGCGGTCGATCAAAATGTTACACTTTGTTAGACTTTGTCTCCAGAATAAAATTGGAAGACATTTCAAAATCATCAACGTTTTATGTTTTTCTTCAAAGTTATTGGTTTTTCCTTAATTTTTCAACAAACTGTATAACAGTCTGGTTCTATGTATCATATATTTTTTTATTATATTCTCAACAGGCACGACAGTACTAGAAGAAATAATGGCGGAGAAAAAACGGGAATCAGGCAACGCTGACGTGCTACCAGCGAAGGTGGCGGTTATGAAGCCCATACTACGCTTCCTTCAGCTGCTATGCGAAAACCACAACCCTGATTTACAGGTTATATCCATTTCCTTATTTCCTATGTATATTGAAATTAGAAATCGAAAGTGGTTAAACGTTAACGTTTAAAAAAAAACGATTAAAACACATCGTCTATATATTTCTAAACTATTTGGAAAGGGATACTGTGTAATTGCAATAAGTGATATGTATCACCTAATAACAATACTTCACACGAGTTTCCTTCCAATATGGGCCATTGCCTACAAGCAACTGCCGTCGATTGACTTTTTTTTCGAATGGACTTCGCCTCTGCAGAAAAATTACAAGCTTTGATGGACGCTCTTGATCCTCGATTGACACAATTCCACTATTTAGTCTTTTTCACTTACATCTACCCTTTTTTACACGAGTTCGATAACAATATTATATTGTAAAGCTGAAGTCTGTGTGATCGCTAATCTGAGAAATAGTTCGATTTCAAAAATGTTTTTGTGTTGTATAGCCAAGGAAGGATATAAGATTATGTAACATTTTTATTATTACCTTTCTACCTACAGTCAGAGATACATCAGCAATAGCTAGTCAACAGCAGGTATAGCTAGTCTCGGTTATATCCTAAATAAGCTCTGATTATCTACGTAAATTTAATTAATATATTTGAAATATCTTATCTGTAATTTTTAAATATCACCTGACCATACTCTAATAGTTGTGTCATTGCATATAAATAAATATTTTTTATAATGTATATATTTTCCAGAACCTACTGCGCAATCAAAACAACAAATCCAATTACAACCTAGTGTCAGAAACCCTGATGTTCCTCGACTGTATCTGCGGGTCCACCACAGGCGGACTGGGTTTGCTCGGTCTCTATATCAACGAAGGGAACGTGACTCTCATTAATCAGACTTTGGAGACACTTACTGAGTATTGCCAGGGTAAGAATTCAACTTTTTACTAATGTTTAAAATGTTAAAGTTTATTATTTATATGTGAATATTTTAAAATGTACGTTTTAGCCATCATTTTGAAAAGTAATGTTTAGTTTGGTATCTTTATATTTTTATTATCACTTCAAATACGATCTTACATATAAAAAAAAAAAAATATTTAATATATTTTCCTAGGTCCCTGTCACGAAAACCAGAACTGTATAGCGACACACGAGAGCAACGGTCTCGACATCATAACAGCGTTGATCCTGAACGACATCAACCCCCTCGGCAAGACGCGCATGGACCTCGTCCTCGAGCTGAAGAACAACGCCTCCAAGCTCCTGCTCGCCATAATGGAGTCAAGGAATGACTCGGAGAACAACGCCGAGAGGATTCTGTACAATATGAATCCTAAGCAGCTGGTGCGTTTTTTTACTTTACACTGTAGCGGGGCAAGGGGAACCTACCACAAGCATATCATTATTGTAAAATGGCGTCAAGTCCCCATTATCCATTACAAATTACTTATTAAATGGCAAAACTTAAATTTATCAAATGAATTAGTCAAACGAAACATTATGATGAGCTACATGAAATTGCAAATTTCAATAAAAAGTAACATGGCGTTAAGTTATCACGTAATTTCTTGAGAATTGGGCGGAAAGTGGAGTACGAAGTGTCTTAACACAGGTAAACCCCCTCCCTGTCAAATATTAAAAAATCATACAGATATATTAATAAAAAATATATATTCGCTTTGTTTTCTAGGTAGATGTTGCGTGCTCCGCCTTCCATCAAGAGAACTCTATGGATGCGGATTCCGATTCAGAAGACGACTCGCCTGTTCAGGGCGTGTCGCCGAAGGAAGTACGTACTTAAATATATTAATTGTTTTCTATCTAGAATATAGATTTGATTATTTTCCCTTTTTTAGTACACACATAGCAGGCGGAATGAACCTGGGAACCACAGCTAATAGTGTCAAGACCCTTTCGCTTCCTACTCTCCGAATTTTTTTCGAGCGAAGAAATTAAAATATTAAATATTTTATTCTCCTGAGTGAGAATCGAAAAACCCGTGATGTTTACAGTCCCATGTGCCACGACGGTCACAAAAAAACTGTTTCAAAAAATATATTGTTATATTGTTTTAGTACTTATAGAAAACGAAACGAATTTGGTACGAACGAGAATATTGTTAAATATTGAGCTTAACTCAATGTGCGAAAATGAAAGGACTCGATGAGGCTAAATATAGATGGGTTTAAAATTTGAGCTGACCGCATAAAAAATGTTTTGTAAATAAAGTAATACTGATTGTCTGCGCGTGCAGGTGGGCCACAACATCTACATCCTGTGCCACCAGCTGGCGGCGCACAACAAGGAGCTGGCGGCGCTGGTGCGCGCCTCGCCCGCCGGCCCCGCCGCGCCCGCGCTGCAGTACTACCGCACGCACACCGCGCAGATCGAGGTAGGCTCCGTACGTCCTGCGACCTCTTAGTGACACGTGTGGAGTCAGTTGAGCTCACAGAATAGAGGGTTTTGTCATTAGATAGTTCGCACGGACCGGAGCATGGAACAAATAGTGTTCCCCATCCCGGAGATCTGCGAGTACCTGCCGGCGGACAGCAAGCACCGCGTGCTGCAGAGCGCCGAGCGCGACGACCAGGGCAGCAAGGTGGCCGACTTCTTCTCGCGCCTCGACAACCTCTTCCACGAGATGAAGTGGCAGAAGAAGCTGCGAGGTACCACTTGGTGTTCCTTTGACATACACATCTATATAGTGTCATTAACATTATCAATTATCATCATCAATTTACTTACAATTGACTTTAGTTTGGAAAATTATAGTTTACAGTATTTTATCTAGCCTATATTATTTTTTGTAAATTTACAGGGTGGAAGTGTCAGCACCACTTTAAATGAAATCATAGTTTTAACTACTCCATAAAAGCCTAATACATTTTTTTCCCAAAAATGAAAAAGTATTTTTTTTCAAACAAAATAAATAATATAATGGTCGTTTTAAAATAAAACGCCATTTGTCAAGAACGACGCACGCACACATAAACCTATCAAAGGGAAACCTCCGCATACGCCTTATTCCGAAATCGAGTCGTAGGTATTGGCGGCAAAGTTCAGAGTTGCTTAACCTTTAGTAGTATTTTTGTAGTAGTATGCGTCTACGTTATTCGCATCTTTGCGTAACTGCGTCACATTCCATAAAAGGACCGCTGCCTCTTCCAACCTGTATTTTGTTCACGAAAAGAAACGAAATGCGAACCTATTCCAAATATATTTATATATTACTAATCAAGCTATCCAAGAAACTAGGTCTATAAGCGACCTAGTTTCTTATATTTCCTATAGTACTTTAATGCATATTATAAAAGTTCAGTGAGTTAGAAAAGGTAGTGAAAGTTTTATAACAAGAGTTATTAAAACAAAAATTGTTTTTTTTCAAATTATGAAGAAATAAATTTTGCATTGTACTTGCAAAATTGCTATAAACAAATGTCAAAATAAAATAGATACTATAATTCATTAACTATAATTCATTATTTTATTATTTTTTATCTTTCAGGCCAACCATTTTTATTCTGGGTGTCGTCCTACATGTCGCTGTGGAGTAATATATTGTTCAACTTCGCCGTTTTGATCAACGTTATCGTTGCTTTCTTTTATCCTTTTCAAGAAGAAAATCCAAGTAAGTCCATTTTTTTGTAACATACTGACATTAAAATGCATATGCGTGTCCTGCTCACAGCAGATTAGCCTGAGGGAACTTAGTGTTGAGTTGAGTAGCGGAACTCAACGCCGCGCTTTGCCTACACCACCACAGCGAAGAAATTAAAATATAAATTAAAAACAATATTTTATTTCGACACACAACCAATCGCGTTTACAGTCATTTTTTGTCATCACCACTTTAATTGAAACCACAGTTTTAATTACTCTAAAAATCTAATACAATTAAAAGAAAAGAGAATTTTTCCAAAAATTAATAAGTGATTTTATCAAATAAAATTATCGTTGTAAAATAACATGCTATTTGTCAATAACGACGCACGTAGACACAAACCTATCAAAGTGATAACGCCGCAGTCGGCTATGTTGAATTGCGTCAAATAGAACTAGAAATATATTTTTCTCGTTCTGGTATGTTTTTTGATGGATAATCATCCAATCTCTAGATTGGATAAATATATGGAACAATCGAAGATTGACGTAGGAGATAGATTATTAATATTGGGCGTAAACTGTTAACAACTGTTGTTGAAAATTTAATCCGAGTGAGAGTTTACATCTAAAATATTCTCATTTTCCTTATCTGAAACAAAATATCGTTTTGCTTTTCGCTATCACTGTATAAATTAAAAAGTCGGTATTAATTTTTTTTAACATTAAATGAGTGCTAGACACTTCTAATTTTTTTCCATATTTTTTCTTGTTATTAATGTCGTGATTTATTTCTTTATTGAGATGAAAAATTACTGAATCATAATAACCTAATTGGTGAGTCTATGCAAATAAAAGGTTTCTTGTAGTTAAGACGGCTAGAAGAACCCTCAATCATATTATATATTTTGTATATATATTCTTCAAGTCCGTATGTACTATATTTAGTCCATATTTGACGGACTTGAAGAACATATATAAATTATATACAATATCATTGAGGGTTCTTCTAGGCAGTGGTTGTGATATAGCAGCATTACTAAGAACGAAGTATAATATATGAATAGAGGAGCTCTTCAAGTCTGTCATATATGGACTATATTTAGTCAATATTAATTTATTATACCTCCCTCTTAGTAATGTTCCTATACCACAACCACTGTAATCATTAAAACCAATGTAAATTCTTGTCACAACAACTACTAACTCCACTCTCTACATCCAGAGCTAGGCCAACACCTGTCTCTAGTGGTGTGGCTAGCATCAGGCGCTGCGGGCGCGCTAGTGACGTGGCTGCCGCGAGGTTCCGGTGCCCGCGCGTTACTCGCCAGTGCCATTGTGAGACTTATATTTTCAGCCGGCCCCGAACCTACATTATGGACTCTTGGGATGCTTACTGTAAGTCTTGATTTATTTGATTACAATAGTAATAAGAATTTGTCGACTTTAGTAAGTTTGAACACATTGTATCACTTCTCGATGATCCAACGCCATCGTGACGCTTATATTCTCAGCCGACCTCAGGTTTATGTTGTAGTCTCTTGGGATGCTTGTTGTAAATCTAGATTTCGTTTAGACATAGCGCGGTGTGTGGTTATGATAACAAATGTATTAAAAGTAATCGTAAATTGACGGACAAATTATATCAACTAGGTATTTGTGTATAGCACATTAGATATAGAAAGAAACTAGTTATCTAGTAATGGCATTCAATGTAACTAGAAAAAATTAAAATGCCAGCGTTTATGTCGATCCCTATATAAATTTAATTGTGGCTGTTTAAATTATATTAAATTATTCATGTCTATAACAACTTACTTAGCTTGGTTTGGCATATTAATATATGTGATTATGAATTAATAAAACGTGCTCAGCTGATTTGGGCACGTCGAATGAATGAGTGAGGAAAGAAAGACAAAAAAGATTTATGATGGAAAAATGGTAAGAGAGGTTGGTGGAGACCTCGGTTGACCTTCGAAAACACAGTAGCAAAGAAACTGGAGAAAGGTCACGTTAAAAACAAGAGGACCCCCCGGAGGGCATGTATGAAGAGGTTGATGACAGTGGACAAGGCGAAAGAGGTATGTAGAGACCGTAGCGGTTGGCGCTCCGTTCTCTCTGACTAACCCCGCTAAGGATAAAGCATGTGAAGCTAGTAGTTGTAGTAGTTGTAATGAATTAAAAAGGATAATAAAATATGTAATTTATAAATGAAAATGCATCTCAAGGTCGGTTTCAGACTTTATAAATGCCGGTTTAAATGTAGCATAGGATTTCTTTACTTAATCAACTTTCCCAATTCCCAAAGATTTATTTTAATATTTTATACGTACATATGTATAATGTATATGCAAACATTAACTTTTTATATATATTTCAATCATTTTTTCATTACTCTATCTTACGCTATCAATAGTAAAATATGATTAACCGCTCGCTAAAAGTAGTCGCCGCTCTTACTTCGCTGTAGATAGATGTATGAATTTGATTTTAGGTTTATTGTTAAATCTGATTATTCCTTCGCAGATAGTAGTAAAAGGCATCCACCTGGTGAGCATAATGGGCAACCAGGGCACGCTGTCCAAGTCGACGCGCAACGTAATCACGGACCCCGAGCTGCTCTATCACGGCGTCTACCTCGCGTTCTGCTTCCTGGGCATATGCTGTCATCCGTTCTTCTTCTCTGTTCTGGTGAGGATTTAATATTTTATAATCTTTTTTATTTCACATTGTATCCCGATGCCGAGCATTTTTCACAACGTATTAAGTGGTTAAACCCTCAACAGTCGGATTTAGAGTCAGGAATTGTACGGCTGGGTAATATTTACGCTGGGCGATGATATTTTTTTTTCTTCAAAATTATTTTAAAAATCATAATTATATGTAATAGTGTAAATTTGAGTCTCATTTAGGATAATTGTTTAAAAAAAAATGTTATTATTCATCACACAGTATGCAACGTATTTCAATAAAAAATTAAGTTCGGAAAAGGAACGGAATTACAATTATCGTAAAATTGAAAATTTGGTAATAGTATTAGATTCCAAAGATGGGAAATTAAACTCTGGGATGGATGTTTTCGTTAGATGCGTCTGTAACTTTTTCTTGGTGACGAGGGCCTGACGATGAAAGTGAAAGATCGCTAATGAAACCCTGGAACGCAAAATTAATCTTAACGAAATGTGTTTTAATTTCTTCAATTAATATATATTTTTTAATTGAGGCCGTTCGTGGCGCAGCGGCACGAGGTGTGACTGCAAAAACGACTGGTTGTGGGTTCGATCCCCACTCGAGGAGATGAAATATTTACTTAAATTAATATTTTCATTTCTTCGCTGTGGTGTCGAGGTTAAGCGCGGCGTTGAGTTCTGCCACTCAACACGCAATGCCTACAGAATCCGGCAGAAAGTGGGGAACGGAGTGTCTGAACACTAGGTTCCCTCTGCCTACCCTGCTGTGTGCGGGATACAGCGTGAAGCTAATTTAATTTAATTTATTTTTTTTAATTATCAGCTCCTGGACATAGTGTACCGCGAAGAGACGCTGCTGAACGTGATGCGATCAGTGACCCGCAACGGGCGGTCCATCCTACTGACGGCCGTGCTGGCGCTGGTGCTGGTCTACATGTTCTCCATCGTAGGCTACATGTTCTTCCGAGACCACTTCCTCGTCAACGTCGACCGGTTGGACGGTCAGTACTCTCCTCACTGTACGGGACAGCGATGGTTGTAAGTTCGACATCCATTCAGAGTAGTCAAATATTTTCATTTTCCACTCTAATAGGACAAAAGTGATGAGCTCTGCCACGCAACACGGAATAATTCAGTTAAATATGGAAAGTGGAGAATGGATTGTCTAGACACTGAAGTGTCTGCCCTACCCCAGCTATATGTGACATGCAACACAGCTTGAAGCTAACATGTCATCATGAAATGCGATTTTGTCATATTTCATGACAAGTAATAATAATAGTCTGTAAAATATTTTTAATATGTTTCTCTCCTCGGAAAAAATACAGGAGCTAATAATTTCATGACATTTTTTATTAATTAATCGTTATTTGAACAAAAAAAAATCAAACTATAATACTTTGCATATTTTTCTTAATTATATCTCAGCATATTAATCACAAACAAAACACTAAAAAAAAAACTCTTCTTTCTGGACAGATGATGACGACCCCCGTTTCGAATGGTCAGAATGCACTGAGGGAACTTGCGAAGCACCTTCGACCCCTGGGGCCCCGCTATCGAGCAAGTACACCCGCCCACAACGCTTCGTGTCCGTCGGTGGAGCCCTGCGGGAGAGATCTTGCGACTCCTTAATAATGTGCATCGTGACTACATTGAACCAGGGGTTGCGGAATGGCGGCGGTATAGGTGATATACTGCGGGCGCCGGCTAGTTTTGTTAGTATGACACTATTTATTTTATACTAGCGACCTGCTCGCGGTTTCGCCCGCGTATATTTATTTGGAATAGCGACTCATTATTCCCTATTTCTCCAGGAGCCGTTATTTGTGGCGCGCGTAGTGTACGACCTGCTGTTCTTCTTCGTAGTCATCATCATCGTGCTGAACCTCATCTTCGGTGTCATCATCGATACCTTCGCGGACCTTCGTAGCGAAAAACAACAGAAAGAACTTATATTAAAGAACACATGTTTTGTATGTGGTATGTTTTGTTAGCTTCACCTTATATCCCGCATAGCAGGATATGCATGTTAAGACACCCCGTTCGCCCCGCACTCACATAAAGCGAAGTAATGCAAGAATTCATTCATGATGATGATCTGTTCTTGTATGAATTTTATAAAGATTTTTTTTGTAATGATGACAATATACTCGTAAAGCTCACATAGAACTTTACGATTAATAATCAATACGTATTAATAATAAATGGTTATTGTATAAACAGTTGTTGTGTACAGGGTTGAACAGGTCAGCCTTCGACAACAAGACGGTCTCGTTCGAGGAACACATCAAGAGCGAGCACAATATGTGGCACTACCTGTACTTCATGGTGCTGGTGCGCGTCAAGGACCCCACCGAGTTCACCGGCCCCGAGAGCTACGTGCACTCCATGATTAAGGTGAATCTAGTGTTAAAATACTGTGGGATATTTGAAACAAAGATTTGCCTGATATTGTAGGGTGGTAGTGAGATTCGCCATTTAGATATCTATATATCCTAGGTAGACATGGTGCAGTTTCGAACCATCTTGTCAAAGTCCTGATGGATATACTCGTGAACAGCGACTGAATATCAAAACTAACCATAATTTCATAGTTTAATTGTCTTCCAGTTCGCTAACACAGTACTAAGAATCCTTGTTATAAGATAATGTGTGGCCTCGCAGAGAAGTACTTTCGCAACATGTTTAATTAGTTATAGGTCGGCGTATTGATTTTAATAACTATTGGACGTACAGGTATAGGAGTCGTGGAAGGTTTCCAAAAACGTATCTACTAAATATACACATATATGTATTGCAGGCAATATTTAGTTAATAATGAGCCTATGAGCCAGATATATATAGTCAGCATGTATATGTGTGTGCGTGCAGAGCAGCAACCTGGAGTGGTTCCCGCGGCTGCGCGCGCTGTCGCTGGTGGGCGGCGGCGAGGGCGAGGGCGGCGAGCTGGAGCTGCGCAACCTGCAGGCGCAGCTGGAGCGCGCGCAGGCCTCCGTGCGCGCGCTCACCGACCTGCTCACCGACCTGCGCGACCAGGTCAGTTGACGATTGTGGCCAAACTAAGAGGAAGATAGCTCGTTTATTTATTCATTATTTTCTTTAAAATTTAACAAGTTGGAAGTGTCAGCGCTCCTTTTACGGGAACAGCGCTCCTTTTATAGGGTAAAATATTTTAAACCCATACCTAAAGAAATTAATCAAAATACCTCAACAGCTCAGACGTAGGATTTTTTTTTTCATTTCACGATGTTTATCCATATCTGTATTTCGTGTGTCGCAGTTACGCTTAGATACCAATAACGTGAACACATACTACTACAAAAATACTACTAAAAGTTAATCAACTATGAACTTCTTCTGAACTAGAGGCCAATCGTGGCGCAGGGGCACAAAGTGCGCCTGTAAATCGACTGGTTGTGGGTTCGATCGCCACTCGAGGAGATGAAATATTTATTTATATTTTCTTTTCTTCGCTCTGGTGTCGAGGGGAAAGCGCGGCGTTGAGTTCCGCCACTCAAAACGCAATGCCTCCAAAAATTGGCGGAAAGTGGGGAACGGAGAGTCTTAACACTAGGTTCCCCCTGCCTACCCTGCTGTACGTGGATACAGCATGAAGCTGAAAAAATAAATAAAAAACCTTTGAACTTTGTCGCCAATACCTACGACTTGATTTCGGAATGAGGCGTATGCTGCGGTTTCCCTTTGATAAGTTTATGTGTACGTGCGTCGTTCTTGACTAATAGCGATTTATATTACAACAATAATGTTCATGTTCGTGTAATTTTGTTTGAAAAAATCACTTTTTCACTTTTGCGATTTTTTTTACTGTATTATATTAGGCTTTTATAGAGTAGTTAAAACTGTAGTTGCATTTAAAGTGGCGCTGACACTTCCACCTGTGTGGTTTACTTGTGAATTATTAACGCAATTTGATTGTGTCAGATTTTTACTGACCGAGTTTTATAAAAGGTGTAGGTTATCAATTAGACTATATTTTTTTTATGTTTGGTGCCTCAGAACATTTTAATGGGTGAATTTTGATTGATTATTTTTTTTTATCTGTTATCTAGCTCTTCCCGTGTGGTTCCATTTTGATTTGCTCTATTTTGACAATGATATCTATAAGAAAATCACACAAGTCTTCAATTTGCATTAAATATCTGCGCGACAAGCGGACGAATAACTCTATAACGTAGAGTAACCTAACCCAATGCAACCGATTTGTATGATTCTTTTTTTATTGGAAAGGGATTGATTTTACACATCACCTTGATGAAAGTTTGGTTAAGTTCTTATTATGAGATCCGGCTGAAATTTAAAAAAGTCGATTTACTTTTTTGTTAAAAATTATAATATGTTATTTTTTCTACTAAAATTGCCTTATACGCTCCATAATGAAAACTATCATAGAATTTGCATTAGCCTTTGACCTATTACCATGCTAAATTTCATTCAGTACTATTCAGTAGTTTTTGGTATTTTAAGTAAGTTGTATTTTTCGGCTTTAATTTTTTTTAAGGAAACTATAATCTGAACCGGAATGAAACTTAAAAAATTGTACCTCTAGAAAAATATATCACCATATAAAAAAATCATTAATTTCTGTCTGGTAGATTTTCTGTGGCTATCAAACAAGAATTTTGCTGAGCAGTGGATTGCTTCGATAATAGTTAAATGTTAACCGACATAATTTTTATTTAATTTTATATTATTTTATACCTTTCATGTACAGAATTGACTGTTCTATTCTTTTTTATATATTTAGATAATACACGATTTATCAAAGTACCTCAAGATGAGTAAGTTGAGTAGTGGAATATATTTAAAAATTGGGTTACACAGAATAAGATAAATCTTGACTTTAGAAATTCAAAATGTGTATAATATATTATACCCATTTTTTGCAAGACTAAGAAGTACTGTATGTAATATGTTTTGTAATATGAAGTATAACAAAAAAATGCATAAATTTATATTTTTTCATTTCAGATGACAGAACAACGTAAACAGAAACAACGTATTGGCTTGCTCAACTCAACGTCAGCGTATCTACAGAACTTGCAAATGAACTTGCCGCCATAAACGACACACACGGACATACACACACAGTCAGACACACGCTATGACGCGCGCAGACGCAATACACTTTTATATTTATAAATTATATGTATAAAGATATTTAGTTATTTTCCAGCATTTGGACTCTATTGACCTTATAGGAAGGATCAATGTTGAGTGCAAATTTTAAAGAATTGAATTTGAATAAGAAATAGTCGCTTTGTGTGTCTGCTGCCTTTCCAACCGAACCTCTGAGTATCGCACAACATATATAATTATTTATTTATATATAAAAAAAACTATTTAAAAGACACATAAGACGTAACACTGCGGTCGTAATATTCTAAATTAGATAAAAAGAAACGTTATTTAAAAGAATTTTTAAAATATCCCTATACATTAGAATATTTCTATTTGAAATACATATATTAATCGATATATACATAGAAGTTCATACTATACAATTAAATAGAATGTTAGATATTGTTAGTTTTGATCGCAGCGACGTCGGAATCTCCTGCAATGACAAATAAATATTATATGCAGCAACACTCAGAAACGGCAATTATCGTTTAATTGACATTAAAAGTATTGATAAAATTGTCGTTTCTAAGTGCAGCTGATAGACTAATATTATTAGGAAATTTATTATCTATGCATTGATCATAGACAGCCAATTGGAAGCAATATCTTAAGTAAGTTTTTTTAGCCAATATGACTTTATAGTACAACAAAATTTTTCACCAATTTCTTCAAAGTTCATATAATTCATTTCTAGTAAAACTGAAGACTTATCTTGATCTGATTTTTTAAAAATATTTAGTGTTTGTTTTCCGAGTATCTTTAAATGATGGTGACCGTTGTAACAAAGGAGTCTAGTAATTGTCGCAGTTAATATTTATCGGTGCGGCCAAAAAACGTGTCGATGTAACTTTTTATTACTGTTCTAGGTCTTTTCTGTCATTTCTTCTTTTTTTCTAATTACATTGTTTATTGACTAACGCAAAATTTTTGTGAAATTTTGTTTTAAATTAAAAGTTACACCTTTTTAATGTTATAGTTAATGTCTTCGAGGCTCCGTTTAAATAAAATTTCAAATGTGCAATATGAGATAGCTCAAAAATTGTTACCTACTTAGTTAGAACATAGGCCCGTATTTATAAACCGCCGCTTTGAGACTTATAATCTATGTATGAAAACAGCATCTCAAGATTGAACTCAGAGTGGAGAGTGGTTTATAAATACGGGCCTTAGACGTTTATTTTTGAATTAAATATATATATTTAGATATATTGTCTTAAAAAGATCTGGCTACTTGCGATATATCGCATGTTAATAATAAATAATTATGTTTTATATTGTGTTTTGGAAAAATTTTACTTCTCGGTTAAGTTTTTATATTTTAACTGTAAGTAACAAATGACGTCACTATGTCTCTTAAAGAAGAATCGTATTTTTATTAGACCTACCCTCAGTTTTTGACCATAACCATTTAATTAAACTTCGAATGGGTTATATTAACTATAGATATATTTGGTTTTATTATTTTAAGTTTGTTTTAAACGTTTAGGGTACAATTTGATGTGATTTGTCACATTTATACAGTGCCATATGGATGTTATAAAAATAAGAGCATAAGCCACAACCCCACTTATGATACTATACATACAAAATGAAATAAATAAACTTACACATTCTGTTGTCTCTTTAATTATATATATTTTTATAATGCAAGTGTTTTTTATACTGATATAATTTTAAATTATGTTTTAGTTGACTAGTTTTAAATACAGTTAATACAGTTGATATGTACTTAATGTAACACAAGTCTATGAGAGCCATTTATAGATAACATTCCTTTGGCACTTATTTTTTCTTAGAAATTACATAAAAAAATGTTTTATTTTATATAAAGTTTACCTATAATGTATTGTGAAAAATATTTTTTTTATTCAAATATACGATTTAAAAGTATCTTAATTATAAGGGCTACTTTAAACATTTGCTACTTTCCTACAGTTCAGTCCTTGAACATTTAATTTTTAACAGTTTTCATATATTTAATATTTAGAAATTTTACATTTAATACAAGTACTATTGCATGCATTCCTAAAGCAACTGTTCTGTTCGGAATCTTTAATCTTCTCTAGTAGTGATAAAGTTTTGTATGTTAGTTCGTTTGTTGTGATGGCTGCGATGTTTTGTTTACGAAATATAAAATATGGCACAATTTATTTGTTTAATTTGTCTCCCATCCTATCAAATATTTTTACCACACTGATTGTTATCTACAGAATTCGTATAGACTCTATAAAAGGATGTAGATAATCGAGTATATTTGTAATCGTTATATGTATGTATACGAAAATAATTTGAATTGACAAGATTTAATTAAACTCACATCTAAGTTTTATTTTAAAAAAAGAACATTCATGTTTTTATTGCCTAATTACTACTACTAGAACTATAATTAAAGAATAATTGTGTAATTAATTATTCGTTAATGTTCCTATTTGATTTAATTAAAAGTAAATGTTGGATGACTGAGATTCTTGAAAGTACGAATCATATCACAAGTGTTCCAGTAGTGGTTTGAATATGGGAATAATAAAACGAGCAGCGTCACATTCTGTTTAGTTTATTCGACTGATCATGGCTAACGAAACTGTCTATTTATATATATTTGGACATACTGTCAAATGACCAACTTTTACATGATAAATTTATACAATCAGTAAAGTATTCAAATTCAAAATATTACTTATTCAAATAAACTCTTATAAGCACTTTTGAATCGTCGAATTAACATGGAAACAAAAAAGAAGCTACCACCGGTTCGGAAGGCAGTTCTGCTGAGAAGAACCGGCAAGAAACTCAACAGTGGCTCTTTTACATAATGTATTTATCCATATACTATATAATTCAATGTGTAATTAATTATTAGCTATAATTGAATTGAGAATAACATTGTTTATAGGTCTTAAAATAAAAGTTACGCAAAAGGAAATTGAATAATTCTATACAGTGTTGCTAGTGATTTTTACAGTACTTCTTATATGTTAAACTTATAAAATATATAAAGTTAATGAATCTACTCAATTTGCCAATTAGTGCCAATACTATTATGTATAATTAAATTGATAATAACATACTCTTTTAATGTACTAAAATAAGTATATGATAATAGATAGAAATATTCCATATAGTCTTGGTCGTGCTGTTTAACACTCGGCCATCCTGCAAAGCCGTGTCCCACGGCTGGTGTGGCACTCGCTGCTATCATCATCACCAATACGCCTTTTCTTCGTAAATCAAACTGTAACATAAAATTTTAAAGCAGTAATATTGTATTGGACAAATTATATTCGATACAACTTTCTCAACTGATTTTTTTAAATTATTACAAAACAATGTTAATTTCTGAATTGCTACGAGACTTTCTTTTTTTTTGGCATCATTTATTTTTATCATAAATTGAAAAGTAAAAGAATTGATATGCACATAGATTTTTTTTTAGCGTTACGCTATATCCCGGACATACCAGGGTAGGCAGAGAGCACATAGAATATAAAATCCTATAATAAATAAGTACGATCAACATTAAAGTTAGTATTTTTTTACCAATATTATATTATAACTGCAAGCATTATTTTGTTAATATTTTTTGGATATTTATGTTTAAATAGAGACAAAATTCAATTTATAATAGTTTTCTTTAACACATTAATCTTTAACCACATAGTATTATCTTTTTCCACACAGGATTATCTATTATCACACAGATTTTTTTCCACACAGGATTATCTATGATCACACAGATCTTTTTCCACACAGGATTATTTATTATCACACAGATTTTTTTCCACACAGGATTATTTATGATCACACAGATTTATTTTATATATTATATATATAAATGTCTTTAGCCACAGAGAGCTGTGTCACACAAAGTTATATCAAATATGTTTTATAAGAAACTTAAATAATCTCCACAACTATTACTAAGCTCAGTGCACTCAACTCATATACATATTTTATATTCTTTCGGATTGCTCATAATATACTAGCTTAGTAAATACGAAAGCGTTTTACTTCCTAAGACTATTCAGAAGAACAATATAAAGCAATGATTCGTTGTCCACCAGTCGCCAGCCGCAGCAGACAAAATAGTAGTAGGTAAGCCGTGCAGTGAGTGAAAAGAGCGGTAGTGGAGCCTCTGGCTCGGTGAAGCCCAATACAACGTTTGCCTACAGTAGAATTATTTCCTCAATCAACAAAAAATGTTTCGACGTTTTAATTTATTAAAATACGTTTATCATTCATTATATCATTTATTTATTTATTAATATTTATTGAGAAATTCTATTTATACAAAATTACAGAAAATTTTTGCTAAAACATTATGTCTTTCTCTCTCTATGCTCTATTTAAGCTCCTATTGAGTTGGTTATTAAAGTTTGTTCATTTTTATTATACCTTGTGATCCCCACTGTTTTCAAATTACAATACCGTTTCGTTTCTATTAATTTTGACTTATAACCAGTAACTTAACCTCAAACTTAAAGATAACATATTTAACTTGAATAACTCCAATCACCTGTCCGCAATTATAATAGAATTCTTTTGGCGAACTTAAAATTATTACTAACTCAAACGGTCTTATTTTATAGACCTCTTAAATTTACTTCCGATATTCTGTGTATTTAAATATTTTTATATTACAACAATTCACACAGCACGTTTCGTATTCTAGCTTTCATAGAATTGAAGAACACTAGCTGATAGCTCACACAGTATTATATATCTTAGCTTTCATAGAATAATATAGAATAATACATAATAATAATATTAATAATGAATAGGGAACAAAAATAAGCTATACGAAACAAATCATGACTATATAAAATAAGATATACTAATATGTATAAATTTTTCCAATTAATATTTATTCTTCCTTTTTTTAACAACTACTAAACTCATACGGAAGTGTCACGTCGTGTTATTGGTATTTAGTATATTTTCCAATCTGTAATCTTCATGTTTATGAAGCACTGAAGAATTTAACTTATAGCACTTTCTATACGAAATTATAAAAATATCCGTAATTAACAATGCATCTTAATTACAAAATTTTGTATATATATTTATTTGTGATTTGTTATAATTGTATATTTTCATTAACAAACACACTCAAACTTATATATTATAATTTTTATTTACTCATCTGATATGCAACAGCCACTCCCGTACGTATTTATTGAATTCAGACATGAAACCTACATTGTGACGTAAACCTTTTTTTTGACACTACTACCTATCTACGATTTCATACAGGCGACAGCAGTTTATCAATTACATAACCTACACAAGATATTACAAGATATGTTGTTACTAATTTACTTTCAATAATAGGTTCCTATAACTATATATACATACATAATCCATAATAATATATATTTCTTAATGTATTCTATTTATGTTGCAGTCTTATTGAAATCTTTAAGCGTGCTGATTTGCTTTATGATTTAAATTTTAAAAGTTACATAATCATTAATTATAATAAATGACGATTCGATGTTGTTCAATTTGCGGATTATTTGTTCTAGTCTTTGTAAGCTATACGCTGCTACTATATATGACCAATCGTTTACTAGATGATCTGATCGATAGCGCAAACCGTTGATAGGCAAACCCACGTTCAGTTCATATTCGTTATTTCTCTTCCTTATTAGAGTAAGTCTTTACTGCAGACATTGTATAGCTAGACATGTATTCTTTTGAAGTTCTAGATTCTCATTAAACATGAAACTATACTGTAATAAAATGTACTATACTGTAATAAACAAAATACGTTCGTATATATATTTTTTGAGATTTAAAAGTTTCGTCTTTATAACTGATAATAAACTAACTAATACTAAATAATATTTAAGAATATTAAGTAACCTTTGAGAATATTAAATATTTATTTCTTTTTATTTGCTTGCCCGATAGACTAAATGTACTTACAACAACAGTCCGCTACAGTTTTCTCTAGTCAACAACAATATGTTGGCTATTTATTAGATTATTTTCCGTTTTGGCGGTTACTGGTTAAATAAACTAGGATTTTATGGCCTAAGATCCCATCGTTTAAAACTGTAGGGATTAGATTTTCTAATGAAACTTATATTTAAGAATGATACATGATAGTAGAATAGATTACACTAGGGTTGCCCAAAAAAATCCTGCCGCAATCACCTTTAATTAATGTTTTTCGTAACTCGTTTTTGGAGAAAATTGCACTCATATGTTTTTTATGTGAATCGCACATCATTTGAAAGAAAATCGCATAAGGAATTGGAAAAACAATGGTTGCCAGCTCTCAGTCTGCCGCAAGTCCAAGGTTGCCTGGTTTAAAGAGGTTACTTAATGTGAATATTTGCACTCATGTGTTTTTTTAATGAATTATATATCAAATTAAAGCTTATTTTTTTGTCATCACTAAAACACATGGTTGCCTGGAAAATGGCTGCCGCAAGCAAAGGTTGCCATCATTCGAAATATTTTATTCTGATTCCGTTTGACTGAGAATAGACGATGAAATACGCGATTTGCCTTACGTTTTAAAGTAAAATATTATAAAATAGAAGGTCAATCTTAAAATTAATATTTATTCTAGCTGTTCACCTGTTAAATGATGATTTTAATCATATTAAGTACATACAAAAAACTATTTAAACATGAAATCATCCTTATTTTTCCATTGAAATAATGAGTCTATGATATTAAGTCTTTGTTAAATCTGTTTTCTAGATATTAATACTCGTTTAAATCGTTATTTTAAAAAGACTAAATTATCATCTATATATATAAAACAAGTACCTGACTGACTGAGGTAAGACGCACGCACAGCCGCTGATGGTAGAAACGTGAAATTTGGACAGATGTTTTTTTTCGTAATCTGGACATCCACTAATAAGGGATTTTAAGAAAATTGAACCCTAGAGGAATAAAATAGGGGCTGAAAGTTTGTATGGGTTTTTTTTTAATCGGCACCGATTTTTATAATATTTGAAATTCAGACTCCTAAAAATATTTTATTGAACACATGTTTCATGGTTTTTTAGAATTCACCCCGTAAGGGTTCAAATAAGCGGGCGAAGCTGCGCGCGCCCACTAGTATTAAATAAACGTTTTCAAATATCGTTCTATTATAAGGTATTAATTACATAATGTTTTCATAATATAATGTAGGTTGACAATTATTGCAGATATTTTATTTATTAATCAAGAAAATATGGAAAATTACCTCGTTATAAACTCTCAATCTCTCTCTTCGTCCTCAGAGAAAAATATATAATATTAAACATTAAATTTAATTATACTTATCAAACATTAACTATACTTACGTTTTGCATTAGAAAATAATTGAAAAATAAAAATCAAATCAGATTCACGCTGTATCCCGCATGCAGCAGGGTAGGCAGAGGGAACCTAGTATTAAGACACTCCGTTCCCCACTCTCTGCCGAATTCTGGAGGCATTGCGTGTTGAATGGCAGAACTCAACGCCGCGCTTTGCTTCGACACCAGAACGAAGAGATGGAAATATAAATTTAAGTGAATATTTCATCTCCTCGAGTGCGGTTCTTCTTTATATTTTTTTTTTACAACAATGAACTTTTTGTAACAAGTGATAACCGTGCATTGTGTTACTATTTAAGAAAATGTTACTGTATATAAAAATCATTTTTTGGCGAAACAACAACATAATTTTACACTTCAGACTCATTATTAAATTCCACACACATTTTCGCACAAAAAACAGATCTTCATTTTTGTCATGTTAACTAAAAACGTCTTCACTCCAAAACGAAAGGTAAGTAACTAAGTAATATGTTCAAAAACATCTCATTTAGCCATCTGCACTGTTATTGTATTTAGAAACAATACATCTACGAAAATAAAATTATTGCATTTTGTTTGCTTTGTATACCACCGCAAAATGTTTATCTATAGTAAAAAGTAGACAACTAATTGATATTTGCCGACTCCTGGTCATAAACCTTAAATAGCGTTTATTATTCGGCATTACTGTCGAAATTTCTTAGAATTTAAAATTAAATTAAATTAAATTAGCTTCACGCTGTATCCCGCACACAGCAGGGTAGGCAGAGGGAACCTAGTGTTAAGACACTCCGTTCCCCACTTTCTGCCGAATTCTGGAGGCATTGCGTGTTGAGTGGCAGAACTCAACGCCACGCTTAACCTCGACACCAGAGCGAAGAAAATAGAAATGTAAATTTAAGTAAATATTTCATCTCCTCGAGTGGGGGTCGAACCCACAACCAGTCGGTTTTGCAGTCACACCTCGTGCCGCTGCGCCACGACCGGCCTCTTAGAATTTATTTGTGATAAATTAATTTTGTTTATTATAGTTCTATCATATATATTTCTTTCAATGCAAATTCTTAAAAGTTGCGTGAGAAAAAAAAGATTGCGGCAACCGTTATCAAAAAAAAACGAGAAAAAAAAATCATACGAGCAGAGGACAAAGAGAGAGAGAGTATATTGAAATGTTATTTTCCATATTTTCTTAATTAATAAAAAAACTTACGCAATAATTGTCGCCCTTCATTATCTTAAGGAAACATGATGTAATTAATATCTTATAATAGATTGATATTTGTAAGCATTTATTTAATTAGATAATTTAGTCGTTTTAAAATGATAATTTAAATTAGTATTAGTATTTAGAAAACAGATTTAGCAAAGACTTAATATCTTGGGTTCATTATTTCACTTGAAAAATAAGGATGATTTCATATTTAAATAGTTTTTTGTATGTTCTTAATATGATTATAATCATCATTTAACAGGTAAATATCTAGAATAAACATTAATTTTAAGATTGACCTTCTATTATATAATATTTTAATTTAAAACATAAGGCAAATCGCGTATTTCATCGTCTATTCTCAGTCAAACGGAATCAGAATAAAATATTTCGAATGATGGCAACCTTTGCTTGCGGCAGCCGTTTTCCAGGCAACCAAGTGTTTTAGTGATGACAAGAAAAAAAGCTTTAATTTGATATATAATTCATTAAAAAAACACATGAGTGCAAATATTCACATTAAGTAACCTCTTTAAACCAGGCAACCTTGGACTTGCGGCAGACTGAGAGCTGGCAACCATTGTTTTTCCAATTCCTTATGCGATTTTCTTTCAAATGATGTGCGATTCACATAAAAAACATATGAGTGCAATTTTCTCCAAAAACGAGTTACGAAAAACATTAATTAAAGGTGATTGCGGCAGGATTTTTTTGGGCAACCCTAGTGTAATCTATTCTACTATCATGTATCATTCTTAAATATAAGTTTCATTAGAAAATCTAATCCCTACAGTTTTAAACGATGGGATCTCCACCTATTATGATATCACATTACGAATATTTGTTGCCTCATGATTTTAACTTAACTTAGATATATAGTCGTGTTACACAAGACGTGTTACAATAGATTTATATTGTACTAATAACTTAAGACTGTTAGTAGAAATAACTATTTAATAAAACTTACATATTAATAAATATATACTTAAAATTAGAACTAAAATTAAATTAAAATAAAATATTTTATAACTATATTTCCATTTTTGTATGTTGATCTCTAAACTTTTATACAATTTAAGCATTATTAAACATCAGGTAACGTTTGTAATTGTTATATATGTAGTTTACAGAAATTATGAAATTATCTCTAATGTCGCATTTGTAAGCTTACAAAATTAATGGCAATAACAATTTATTTAACACTAGTATTTTATTGTAAAATTGCATAATGTGTAATAGTATTTGTCTATATTGAGGACTTCACTAAGATCAACCTTTTCGACATTCCATATAAAAATGAGCTTTAATAATAGTACCGGTTCATATCGGTGCGGTGACGCCACTTGACAAACGAATATTACTCTTAATGTAGGTAATTGACAAAAGAAAATACGTATAAAATAAATTACGCATGAACTGCAAGTCTGTAATGTATTAATCTTTACTTATAATAAAATCAGTAACTGATCGCCGTCTGTACACGAATGATTTATGAAATCATCTATTATTGGAGGTTCATCTATGTAATAGCACTCAAAACAATAATTTTGAAAATTTTTGTCCGTTTAACTGTAAGTCGGCATGTTTCAGTGCAATTTTCAATAACGTATTTACGCAAACTTCCTTCAATATTCGAAACAAAACCATTGTAGAATAAATTTTATCCTATAATTGCATACCTTATTTAAAAATACCCACAAATAAGATAACAAATATTAATTAGTAATGTCTCGGATTTACAATTGTTATCACTAAAAAGAAAAACGCTGTGTACTACTCTTCAGTATAGTATCTACAGTATTAACATAGTCTACTATTATATTAATGTCTTTACTTCTTGGATTTCAACCTAGCTCGGAAACCGCTATAATTTAATGCGCTACCCTCGCGTACAAATAATATTCTTAATAAAAACGCCTAGAATTGATATACCTATTTCTTTTGCAAATATACATCTTTGCTATCATAATTACAATATATACTTAATACAAGACAATCATAATATCATAATTTATCATTACTCTATACTCCTCTTCGCGTCTTTGTTAAAAACGTGCGATTATTTGTAATATCTTTTGTATACTATGTATTCTCCAACGGTTATTACTTAAACGTATTGAAATGTGTAGAAAGACCAGAAATTGAAGATTATACATAAATTATATATTAATGCATATATTATATCTATAATTGTGATAAAACTTTCTGTAAACGTTAACTCGAAACAACACTAAGCATTCACACCACTCTTGTGTACATCACCTTACGCACAATGGTTTTATATGAAAACTAGCGGCCCGCCCACGGCTTCGCCCGCTTAAAATACATGATTATTGATTTAAGCAGAATTGATTGACAACTATAATAAAATAAAATAAATAAATAAATCAGCTTCACGCTGTATCCCGCACACAGCAGGGTAGGCAGAGGGAACCTAGAGTTAAGACACTCCGTTTCTGGAGGCATTGCGTGTTGAGTGGCAGAACTCAACGCCGCGCTTAACCTCGACATCAGAGCGAAGAAATGGAAATATAAATTTAAGTAAATATTTCATCTCCTCGAGTGGGGATCGAACCCACAACCAGTCGGTTTTGCAGTCACACCTCGTGCCGCTGCGCCACGACTGGCCTCACACCCTATAATAGAATGACAAACAAATATAAAGACAACATACAACAACATATATAATATAAAGACAACTATAATGACTTCTAATATGATTTTTCCCGCACATAGCAGGGTAGGCAGAGGGAACCTAGTGTTAAGACACTCCGTTCCCCACTTTCTGCCGAATTCTGGAGGCATTGCTTGTTGAGTGGCAGAACTCAACGCCGCGCTTAACCTCGCCACCAGAACGAAGAAATGGAAATATAAATTTAAGTTAATATTTCATCTCCTCGAGTGGGGATCGAACCCACAACCAATTGGTTTTACAGTCACACTTCTTGCCGCTGCGCCACGACTGGCCTTGTTTACTTTATTGTATAAAATATTGTATAATAGTGCTTCAAAAATATATATTTTTATCAACAGTCATATAATCAAGACGTTTCGAATGTCATTCTTTAGCCAGGGTCATACCAGCGCGATTTCTATATAACATTCGCTGGCAAGCTAATGCCTTGAGTTCATTCAAATGACGATAACTTTTTTTTTAATGAACCGATTTTGATGAACCAAACTTTAGAACCTAAATTGAGTTAAAACAAAGCAATTGGTGAAATTTTCAAGTAAATCGGTTCAGTAGTTTCAGAGAAAAATGCGGACAACAATATGTCGACAGACAGACAGACAGACAAGAAATTCAAAAAAAATCTTTTTGCTTTCTATTAGTCTTTTTAAGTGTCCCTCTATCCATTTCAGTCAAAATTACTAAATGTACAGACAAAATATTTTTACTGTCTTATTATATATAGAGATTTTACTAACCTTTCATAGTTTTGATCGCGTTGAACCTGCAACCAGCGTTGTAGATATGCGTAGTCGTCCCATCGTCATGGCTCAATCTTCTGTTGTTGGGTGGAGTTCTTCGTGTCGAGATTGGATTGATCAGAAAGATTCGTCTTCCAAAGTATACGTGGATACGCATCAGCAATGATATTGTAGGTAGATAAGAAAAAAAAAATACTTCAAAATTTGTGGGCCGTGGTTATTATATATTTCCATATCATCCCACTTCTGAAGTGTTCCAGTAGTGGTTTGAATATGGGAATAATAAAACGAGCAGCGTCACATTCTGTTTAGTTTATTCGACTGATCATGGCTAACGAAACTGTCTATTTATATATATTTGGACATACTGTCAAATGACCAACTTTTACATGATAAATTTATACAATCAGTAAAGTATTCAAATTCAAAATATTACTTATTCAAATAAACTCTTATAAGCACTTTTGAATCGTCGAATTAACATGGAAACAAAAAAGAAGCTACCACCGGTTCGGAAGGCAGTTCTGCTGAGAAGAACCGGCAAGAAACTCAACAGTGGCTCTTTTACATAATGTATTTATCCATATACTATATAATTCAATGTGTAATTAATTATTAGCTATAATTGAATTGAGAATAACATTGTTTATAGGTCTTAAAATAAAAGTTACGCAAAAGGAAATTGAATAATTCTATACAGTGTTGCTAGTGATTTTTACAGTACTTCTTATATGTTAAACTTATAAAATATATAAAGTTAATGAATCTACTCAATTTGCCAATTAGTGCCAATACTATTATGTATAATTAAATTGATAATAACATACTCTTTTAATGTACTAAAATAAGTATATGATAATAGATAGAAATATTCCATATAGTCTTGGTCGTGCTGTTTAACACAAGATAATTTCTTATATTAGGATTGGTTATCGATATCGAATGACAATTAGATAAAGGGAAACACTCCGAAGAGGTACCTGACAGACAGCATGTTACGATCGACAATACTTCTTGTATTTATTGGTAAGTTTGACTTGTTTTTAAAAAATATATTATATATTTCTTTTATATTTTTTATTTGAACCAGATTAAAATTGTATCAAAATGAATAATAATATAAATAAATGTGCATCTCATCACATCTGACAATAAATTGTGAGAATAAAGTGTGTGAATAAAAGTTGAGAGTTTAATCCCTCTTATGTGTTATTACGTCATAATTATACTTTTTTATTAGCAATGTGGACGGTAAAATTAATGCATTATAGTGTATCCAAACATGTCTTGACACTATTTCACGGTGATAGTATGAATACTACGTTATAATATAATTTCGTACTACCCATCGCGTAAGTACATCCCACTGCACTTATAGGCCGAGATCCGAGTTTTTTTTTAATGAAACTTATTTTTAAAAATGATACATGGTAGTAGAATAGATTACACCAGGGTCGCCTAGAAGAATCATGCTACAATCACTTTTTATGGTAATGCATTTTTGGCGAAAAATTGCACTCATGTTTTTATGTGAATTCCACGCCATTTAAAAGAAAATCGCGTAAGTCTTGAAAATAACCTCGTAACAAAAGTTAAATTTTAACGAAAACTTTCAGAGGCGACTGGTCCTTGTGCGGAACAATATCTGAACGTGTTGAAAAATACACTTAAGGATATTTTGATATTAGTAAAGCTATCCTAGCAAACCTGTAAATTGATTGATATAAAACTTGAGTAGTTAATTTTAACTTTTACATGCCGTATAAATAATATTTCACTACTAAACCACTTATTTCTGCTAAATAATAAACTGAAATTCACTAAACCTAATGTGGGGTAAATTAGATATGTCCTGAGGTTCCCTACTCATAGAACACTGTTGATCCGTAGATCGAGTTACACTTTAATTATATATACATCCAAAATAAAAGTATAAATAAGTTTATAATAAGAACTACTATTTAACTTGAATAAAATTACCATTAAATTAGGTTTTCAAATTTCAATAATAGGCAATCATGTCCCAATGTACTGTGGACACGACGACTGTGGAATAAATCGTTGAATTATTTAATGAACTCGGTCTAGTAACAAAGCAAAGCACGACGTTGAGTTCTAAAACTCACAGCGCAATATCTCTAAAACTCAACGGAAAGTGAGAAACGAAGTGGCTTAACATTAGGTTCCCTCTGCTATATGCCGAATACATGAAGCAAAAAAAAAAGAATAGAAATTTATTTCTATAAACTTTTTGTCCACACAGTGCCACACACAATTCTAGTGTTTTTAAATATAAAAAAGAGACCTATGTGAATAGTGTTATAAGACCTATGTGAATCGATAAGTGAAATAACAATATCTGATAACAGAGTGCCACCTATTGGACTGGTCCTAAATGTAATATCTCTATGACCTATTTTGCTGAGACGGCGTCGACTGAGAAAAGATAAGAAAACTATTTTTTTTTCCAAATTTTCCAATTTACAGTTTGGAAATACCGAAAACTTCACATCACTTATGTATGTATAGATATGCCTGCAACATAAAATAAAGATAGTGCTAGATAAAGTGCACGCGGCAATGGTTGCGAATCTCAAAATCAAAAAGGTTATTATTTTTTTTCTTGCAATTATCGATCATGTATTTTTTGTTTAAGTTTGTTCTAAAGTTCTGTTCGAAGAGTTATTCCTGGATTTCAATACCAAGGTCTACCTATCTGCCTTCGACTCATCTTACTCCACTTCGCTTTGGGTTAATATCCTCGTGGTGGTTGGTTCATTGACTCTCATGTCTTGCAACATAATATCCAACCATCACTTTCTTGAGCGCTCGGGATCTCACTTCAGGGATAGATAGTTGCCGGTGCGCAAGGTAGTCGTGTTATCTCAGGCGACGCTCTTTAAATATATCTGCTACGTCACGGACCCTACCACTACCTCGAAAGAATACGAGTAGGTGATATATGTTTAGTAAATGGCTAAACGGCGTTACGCCGCATATTCAATTCAGTTTATTAAAAATCAAAAATCCGGTTATTGTGAAATTTAAACTGGTTTTTTTTAAACCTATATTTGGCCCGGTATCCCAGTAAGGTATAAATATGGGCGCTTTTTGAAGGTACCAATGTCTAGATACGTCAATGATGACAACTGAAATTTAGTTTTGTAATTTACCTTACAGACAAATACATGAAAGATACATATTAAAAGGAGGGCTCGAGGAGTTCGATCTCAAAGTTAGTCCAAAAGTAAGTTACAACATTTTTGTTTTAATTTAAAATTTTATAATTTATATAGTTTTAATTTAAAAGAAATTTTAGTAAGAAGATATATTTTATTGTTATTGTAAAACACTTATACTTATTGGTTTTTAGATATTTTTCCTATTTCCTCAATTGTTAGTCACAATTGTTATCAGTCTTAGTAATAGGAAGGTACTTATGTTTATTGCGTTGCTTAAAATATTTTGTTAGGTATCTATATGTGTAATTTATCAAACGTAGGTAAGAAACTGTCATGGAGCGAGTTATGAATAATAATTACGAAAAGTACATAAAGCTACTAACAGATTACAAATTTGTAAAAGACATAAAAAAAGACGATAGTATAAGAAATTAAAAAATTATTAGCGTCATTTACAATTCTGTTTTCTGTTAGTAACTTTTTTATATTACAGGGCAGGCAGAGGGAACCTAAAAGTAGTTGTAGTTATTCTTGAGTGACTCAGAACTGAGCGCCGTGTTACACGAACAAGGAAATGAAAATATTTCATTTCCCCGAGTAGAATTGAACTCACAACTGTCGACATTACAGTCGCACGCTTGTGCTCCTGCGCCACTCAAAAATCAATATGACGATGTCAGTCTGTAGCAGAGTGCTCGCAGCTATTGCGGTCGCCGTAGTCAGGATATTTTCAGTACAATTCTCAATTTCACGTTCATACGACTTAACATTATTCGACATAATAATAAATAATACACTTAACTAGCAATATTATTTTATTAAGTTTTACCCGTCGGAAAAGTTTTGGGATGAAGTCTTATCTATTGACTTTGAAAATTTTATCATACTATAAGTATTTCTAAGGTAATTTTATCTGCAAAATGAAGTTGACAAAAGTTACCAATGCAGAAGAATTATTTGGCTCCAACTCTGATGATTATTAAATTTTTTAAACTCTCAATAAACCTTATTTCACGTTTAAGTCATACAGTCAGTAAGTAATTTTGTTAAAGTCTTTTCTGTACTTATTGTGAAAGTATGTATAATTATAATTTATGAAAAATATTTTAGTAGTAGCAGTGCAGTAGTAAGCGGATCAAATGAATTTAATTTAATTTTATCATTTGCATTGTTGTTATTGATTATTTTCTTTTCATTAAAGAAAAAAAAATGGAAATGTGAATATTACACACCTATTTAGTTATGAGGCCAGTCGTGGCGCAGCGGCACGAGGTGTGACTGTAAAACCGACTGGTTGTGGGTTCGATCCCCACTCGAGGAGATGAAATATTTACTTAAATTTATATTTCCATTTCTTCGCTCTGGCGTCGAGGTTAAGCGCGGCGTTGAGCTCTGCCACTCAACACGCAATGCCTCCAGAATTCGGCAGAAAGTGGGGAACGGTGTGACTTAACACTAGGTTCCCTCTGCCTACCCTGCTGTGTGCGGGATACAGCGTGAAGCTGATTTATTTTTATTTTATTTAGTTATGATTGAACTAAATGCTATAAGTAGAACTATTAGTTATGTTTATTATTGTTTTTTTTTAATTATCAAGTTCAAGTAAAAGTTTGTTTTATCTATATTAGAAACAGTTGTTTCAATGATTTCACCATTTATGATCGTTCTGGCACCAATTACGATTGCTCTGGTAGATTTTTTTTTTTAACTTAAATATTGTTGTTATATTTTTTTTAAACTTTAATATTTAATTATTAATGTTTTATTAAATCGAATGCCAATAGAAAATATATATAGTAAAATAGAAATAAAAGTGTTTAAAGTTGTGGGACAATCTAATTTTGGTAGGGTATTTTTTATAAATACACTACTATTTGAACGTGTCTCTTTTAAATGAGATAAAATTCCCATTAAATATCAATAATTAAAAAGCACTATAGCCATCACACGAATACGTCCGTTTTATACGTTAATTTTTTAACTGACTTTTGTAAGAAAAGGAGATTATCAATTCGACTGTATTTATTTTATGCTTGTGTTACCTTAGAACTATTGACTGGGTGAACCGATTTTGATGATTCAAGACTTTTTACAAGGTTTACTTTTCATCAGAAGTGAGATTTCTCATCGTTGCATTTCTTTTCAACCAATTTCAAAAAAGAGGATGTTCTCATTTTCTCAAAAAGGGAAAGGTTCCCAATTCTCCCGATTATTTTTTATGTATGGTCTTGTCAATATGCCATATATATGATTGAAGTTTTACATAGGTCTACCCATCACTTAAAATCGAAAATTTAATTATTTTTTAACAATTAAAAACCGACTTCAAAAAATAAAATAAAAAATAATAAATAAATTTACTTAACGTAAAGTAAAACGTACTTTGATTTTATTACGCAATACCATGCAATACCACTAGAGTTCGGCTACAAGTAGGGAATGGAAGTTAAAGTTAAAGTTAAAGTTTAATGGAAACGGAGTGTCTTAGCACTACGTTTGCAGGTTCCCTCTGCCTACCTCCTATGTAAGGGGTACAGTGTAAAGCTAAAAAATTTTTCAGCGACGCTGGCGCAACAATCTTTGCAGTTACCAGAACAAACTGTTCAAGATGACGTCAAACTCATCATTGGAGGTCAACCTACTACTGTGGAGAAATATCCCGTCGTAGTGCAAGTAAGATATAATCAGCATAAAAAATAGATTATTAATCTTATGATGTAATGCTTCGAAAGGGCGTTTATATTACAAAATTTATAAATTATTTTACTAATTGTTAGAGGCCAGTCGTGGCGCAGAGGCACAAAGTATGACTGCAAAATCAACTGGTTGTGGGTTCGATCCCCACTCGAGGAAGTGAAATATTTATTTACATTTATATTTTCACTTCTACGCTCTGGTGTCGAGGTAAAGCGCGGCGCCACTCAACGCCGCCACTCAACACGCAATGCCTCCAGAACTCGGCGGAAAGTGGGAAACGGAGTGTCTTAACACTAGGTTCCCTCTGCATACCCTGCTGTGTGCGGGATACGGCGTGAAGCTGATTTGAGTTGTTCAATATTTTAGTTTACTTGTTTAATATAGTTGTTTACCTGTTCAATATTTTTTTTTGTATTTGAAGCCGTCATGATGCAGGGGCACAAGCGTGATACTATAAACGCGACGGTTACAAGTTCGATTTCCGCTACGAAATTTTTAAAATTTTCGTCTCGTCGCACTGGTAACGAGGCTAAGCACAGTGTTGAATTCCACCACTCAATGCAATGCTTTAAGAATTCGGTGGAAAGTAGGGATCGTGTCTTAACATTAGGTTTCCAGGTTTCTTCTGCCTATCCTGCTATGTGGAGGATACTGCGTGAAGCTAAAAAAATAATAATATATTTAATGTTCGCAGGTCTTGTATTTAGGTCAACTTGGTTGTGGAGGGACGCTTATCAGTGAGAGACATGTACTGAGCGCGGCCCATTGTTTTGTTGCAGAGTAAGATATTTTTTTTATTTATATACTTTTCCCCTTTGGCACATAGCCACCTAGCATGCCAATTAGAGGTACCTAACCTTACGCGGATGTATCTAGCACGAAAAACTTCATTTTATATTTGTGCTTCTTCTAAAATATTGTAATTCAATATCCAGTTTAACGACATTTATTAAATTTATATATTAAAATCTCATAACAAACATGAGTTTCGCAAAATAATAGTGTAATAATGAAGAGTAAGAAGAAGGGCGGAGAAATTATTATTAAGCCATATTTTGACACCGCGACGAGACCTTCGGATCTTTAGAACCAGTTGACTGTGGACATTAGCAAACATCCTGGTTCTCAAGGCAGAACTTTCTCTACTGTCTGTTTCTGATGCTAAAGCTTTAGAATTCTACACAAATTTTGTCAACTTTAAATAACAAACTTAGACTTATTCTTTATCGAACTAAGGTGATATGATATATCAATGTTGATCATTTCAACGCACACTGAAGCACATTTAATACGAAACTTCTGAGTTCTTATCTACACCACTAGCAATCTAGGAAACAACAGAATCTTCCTTTAAAAGAATGCTTATAAGGTATTTTTTTTTCAATAGAAACTCAACAACTACTACTAAATACATAAACTACTAAATAGATAGGTATCTATTTAAAGTACTTATTTATATATGTAGTTATATACATGTATAAACTGTATACATTTAAACTGCATACATGTTTTCTGTTACTAATATATTTTTTGTATTTGCAGAGGTCAACTTGTGAATCCTGCACACTTTGCGGTACGAGCTGGAGCGACATATTTGAACTCAGGTGGATATATATATATAAAAATCTAAATCAGCTTCACACTATTTTTTTTTTCAGGGGCGAGCTACACTCGCCCCTCCCAGCCCGGTGACGCTGTCAAGACCATTCCAGGTCAACAGCATTAAAGTCCATTCGAAAAAAAAAAAAAAAAGCTTCACACTGTATCCAGCACACAGCAGGGTAGGCAAAGAGAACCTAGTGTCATAAAGCACTCCATTCCCCACTTTCTGCCGAATTCTGGAAGCATTTCGTGTTGAGTGGCAGAACTCAACACCGCGCTTTTCCCGTGACACCAGAGCGAAGTCATTTATTAACTAATTTTTTGTTAGATATTTATGATAATAAAGTGATTTAAAAAAAAATAAGAATAAGGGCGTCGTGGCGCAGGGGCACAAGTGTGCCGTCGCGTTTAGGGCTCGAATGTACTAAGGGAATGAAACATTTGTTGTCCTTTTCTCGCTCTGGTAACAAAGCAAAGCGCGGCGTTAACTTCCGCTGTTTTTTTAAATGGCAACGGAGTGTCATAACACTAGATCACCAGGTTCCCTCTGCCTACTCCAAAATTTGCGGGATACAGTGTAAAGCTACCTTTCTATAATCTGTATAAAACATTCAGCGTGTATCTATAAAAAAATATCTTGTAGGATCAACACTCAAATTGTATATTGTAGTGTTGATGATATGAGAATAAAAGTCTACTTACGAATAGCACTGAGTTTAATCAACACCACTTTAAATGTACATACAGAAAGTCAACCACAAACATATATATATATATATATATATATATATATATATATATATATATATATATATATATATGTATATATATATATATATATATATATGTACACGAAAGACAATAATTTAGAATAAAGTACTAGATAAAACAAAGGAACGTATGGGAAGCGCATCGAGTGGCAAGCATCGACTGTGATAATTAAATATGCCGTCGACAAGGGGGTAGGCGTAAATATTACGATTCACCTTATCGGTTCAATCGACGGCAGTGAGTGCTTTCATATAAATAAACTAAATACGAATACTTACTACAAAATATATAAATTCTATTAAATGTATGTAGGTATATAAATGATAAATAAATAAATTACAATATTGAAATAGATAAATGACACACATTAAATAAACTATAAAAATATATATAATAGTTCCCTACATATATAAAATGGCATTTCAGGTGGATCGTTACACTTGGTATCAGAGATAGTGGTGCACCCGCGGTACGCATCACACGATCACGACATCGCGGTGATGGTGCTGTCGACGCCGGTGCAGTGGTCCAGCAGCGTGGCGAGGGCACACGTCGCAGCGTCCGGCTCGCAGATAGCGGTCAACACTAGCCTTATAGCGGTGGGCTGGGGAAGGACGAGCGTAAGTTATGGAGTTATGGAGACTTTACGATAATTATATTTTTTCTAGGATCGTGCTTTATTCTTATATCTCCATATGCCAAACGCTATAGAGAAAATTTTATACGTTTTACGTCTATTATACTAAAGAGAGGTCTCTTTAGTATAATAGACTGTGTTCTCTCCCTTCTCTGTGGTCTCTTACTCATTATTCACGCAAACAATAATTCTCAATTTAATTTAAATACTTAATGATCTTAATATTAAACGTAAATCCTACTATTAAAAATATCTATCTCGTTCTAGCTTTCCTGGTGAGTAGCATTGATAAATTAAATACTAACTAATTACAGCTTTCATCAGGTGTATCGGAGGTACTGAACGAGGTGGAAGTGCTGAAGGTGGATGACGCCACGTGCAGGTTGAACTATGAGTATCTTGGACAATCTCTTAATAAGGAGTATCCTATCACTGATCACATGATCTGCGCAGGGTGGCTCAATGTTGGAGGTGTGTTTTTTCTACCATGTATATGCTTTAATTCGGAATATTTTTTTAGCTTCACGCTGTATCCTGCATATAGCAGAGTAGGCTATTAAAACAGTGGTTCACCACTCTCCGCCGAATTCTGAAGGCATTGCGTGTTAAGTGGCGGAATCCAACTCTTTTCAGAGCGAGCCATTTCATCGAGTGGGAATCGAACCCACAACTGTCACGCTATATTCACACCTTTGTACGAGTTGTCCAAGTTGCCCTGTCTCTAGAAATATCGATATTCCTCCATTCGGGAGAATGAATTATTTATTTATTAATATTTTCATTTCTTCGCCCTGGCACCAAAGCAAAAACGCCGCTGTTGAGTTCTGACACTCAACACGTAATGTCTCGAAAAATTCAACGAACACAAAAGTGGGGACCATTCCACACTTTCTGTCGCTCGTGTCTTACTTAACTTTAGGTTCGCTGATATTTGCGATACAGCGTGAAGCTGAAAAAAAATTGGAGCCTCAAAATATTTTTTAATTAGCAACCCTTGATTCAATTTAACACCCCTACAAACTAAGTGCAATAGAAGATTGTAAACAACACAATCAGTAATAAAAATAATACAAAGGAAAAAATATTTTAATTAACAGTTAAGAGTTTTATTTAGTTTTATAGTCTGTTTTCTTTTCCGGTTACATAAAACGTTGTGTTATTATAAAACGTTAGGTAAAGATGCGTGCCAGGGGGACAGTGGGGGCCCGCTGCTGAGAGGCATCCTGGTGGTGGGGATCACCTCGTGGGGCTACAGCTGCGCACACCCTTCCTTCCCCGGAGTGTACACGAGAGTCAGTGAATACACTACCTGGATTAATGACACGGTAAATGCTATTTTTGTACATACCTACGTACTTATATACCTACTGTATAGATACGATTCAAACATTAATATATGTCTATATATTACCTAATAATACCTACTTGCAGCGTTTACCTGTAAACGTGACGGTAGTGAAATCGATTCCCACTCGGAGGAATGATTATATTTATTTCTTCGCTTTAGTAGAAAAAGGGCAGCGTTGAGCGCCGCAACTCAACAAGATATGTCGCGTAAATTGCTCGAAAGCAGGAAACGGACTTTCATAAATGACACTAGATTCCCTCTCTCTACCTTGATATGTAAAAAGAGCTTGAAGCTGCTTTTTTATAAATATATAAAGTAGAACTTGTAATCGTTAATATTAATCATAGTCGTGGAATCTACAAATATTCCACGTTATTATATACTTATGAAAAAATGATAATATTTTTACTCTGCTTGGTTTACCAAAGTCTAAAACTGAATCCAGGTGAGAATAAACGCAACTATTTAATACACAATGTAAAATGAGTGAATGAGGATTTATTTTCTATTTTCTTTTAATTTTCTTTTTTGTTTTATTTCACATCCATATTTTTTAAATAAAATATTAATTTCTGTTTAATTTGTATCAGGTGTCGAGCGTGTCGTTCGTAAGATTGAACGCAGCTGCCACGCTTCATTTCCACGTTGTGTTACTAGTTTCTACAATCTTTATATTGGTAAATATTGTACTTAACGCGTCATATATTATTTTAAAAATAAGTATATATGCAGGGGTACCCTGCTGTGCCTATTCTCCTCGTACGGGATACAGCGTAAAGTAAAAAAATAAACTACTGTTTGACACTTCTACAGATTGGTTATTTCAATTATCAATTCAAAAAATGTCTTTATTAATACTTTTTAGAAAACTTATAACAAAATTAACGTAGCGGGTATTGAAACCGTCCAAGGCTTGGACGGTTTCCAAAAGGCGCGGTTTCCAAGCTCCAAGCGCTCTGACCGCTAAGCCATACGTTCTTATCAAGCTACGGCGAAATTCTTACACGCTTGGTACAACTTATTTATGTTGTTAGCATCTCTGTGGCACTTTAACACTTTAAAATTGTTAAAAATATTGTCTTTATTAGTATAGTTTTTTTATTATATTGCAATACAAAATAAAAGAATATTTATATTGCAATATAAAATATCTGAATATCAAAGTTTAATGATTAATCTACTTAATGACAACATTATGCACTTAGAACATTTTTAAAGTTTTGTGTTAATAAAATTTTTTTAAACCTCTTGTCAGTCTTCTGGAATTCTACAAATATACATTAAATACAGATTTTATCTTTTAAATGTTATTTTATTTTCAGATCTGGTGAAATGAAAGTTCCTATTTAAAAAAACCACATAGACCACTCTTAATTATTATTATTTTACACTGATTATTTAAATTTCAAGGATAATTTTCTAACTTGTCTAAGCAAAAATAATAGCTTTATGTTATATACCAACCCTTAATAGCATAAAATTTCAAATTTTATAGTTTATTTTTATTTTCTTGTATGTGTTATCTACACTGCGTTTCTGATCGTATATCGTTCATGTGATCACTGATGTTGGGTGTACAATTATTAACTTTGTAACTATACTTTAGATCTAAGACTTATTGTAAATCTGTTTTGTGATCCTTTTGATTCTAAATAAAAAAAAAAAAAAAAATCTCATTAAATAAGTACAATTTTTTATTATATTTTGTTTTATTATATCCTGTTTTAAATGATAGTGATAATTTAGTACATTTATTAAATAAAAAATATTTTCCATCTTTACACTTAATATTGTATGTTTATTAAGGAGTATCCTCTTAAATAAATTGTTAAAATAACTTTAAGAATTATGTAGGCTTCAAAAAATACATATATATTTTGTAATTAATTTTCTGTTCTATTATAATACCTCGAAAATGAATAGAATACGTAAAATGCGTAGGTGATGTATGAAATAGTTTTATTGAACACTTAGTACTAGTTATTCTGCTACTACTAGTAATTCACTAGGTATTCTGTTTAACACCTAATCCGCAGCCGGTAATGTATGTATAAGAGAGCTAAGGAGGGCGTGACGTGCAGGCACTTAGGATTTTTAGAGTGTGTCACATAACTAAGGTATTTTCAATAGACCGGGAGGACAACAGCTAGTCTAAAATAAAACTGCATTCTCTAGATATCACATATGAATATTTATTTAACGATAGATATATGTTACACGTATAATAAATATAAGGTACAAGGTGATACGCTACACACGTCATGATGGCCGCACCGCCAGCACCACCACCTGCCGGTACAGCGCTGCAAACAAACAACAAATTGTTCACTGGTTGTCTGCAAAGTCGGTTTACGGACAACAAAACATTGATTAAAAACTGCATACTTTTATAAATTGAATTGAATTACCATCACTAATTATATACAAAAAGTTGATTGATTTTTTTTTTTGTGAAAAATTGACATTTATTCTCACTCGTAAATTTTAACATTTTATTACTTAAAAAGTGCAGAATAATTACAAGTCACAATGTTAACTTATGCCGATCGCTCCCCTCTACCGCTAGTTCTGCGCTCTCGCTTGCACACTCGGCTCAGGCGGAACGTAACAATGAGTCTGTTTTTTAGCGTTCATCGATTTATATACGTGTTATTACGAAAATGAAAAATATATAATCAATACGTATTTAATACGAAAATTTAGAATTTATTGTTGAGCAGTGAACAATGTTTGAATGCATATGTGATGATTGTGAGTTTGTACCTTTGTCGGTGAGAGCCTCATCGACGAACAGCTCGCCGACGAGCTCCGCCGCCACCACCTCGCGCTCGTGGCGGGGCACAGCGCCGGGCGCGGGCGCGGCGCTCCACCGCGCCAGCTCCGCGCTCACGGCGAGGCGCAGCGGGCCCGCGGCGGCGCTGGGCCGGTAGCGGCTCTCCACGAAGCGAGTGAACCCGTCGTCCAGCGCCAGCGAGCGGTCGAGCACGGTGCAGGTGAGCGCGCGCGCCGGGTCCACGATGAGGTAGCTGCCGTCCCCCGCGGGGGCGGGCGCGGGCGAGGCGGGGCGGGGCGCGGCGGGGGCGGGCGGCGCGGGGTCCACGATGACGTGCCGCTTGCCGGCCAGCGCGTCCTCCAGCACGTAGCAGCGCGAGCGCGCGCGGTCCGTCAGCACGTACGTGTCGGTGTCGGCCAGCTCCGCGTCCGCCATGTCGGCCATGTCCCCCATGTCGGCCAGGTCGGCCATGTCGGCGTGCGGCGCGTCGCCCGTCTCCTCGCACAGGGAGGTGTTGTCGCAGGAGAGCTCATCAAGCGCACTTTCGCCACCGAATTGAGTCTGAGAGAGATCGATTTTGTCTTTTCCTGAAATATATTCAAAAGTTTATTTAGATCAATGAATATTTACAATTTACAAACATTTATTCAATCATAGTGTATATGATTAAATAATACGATATAGTATTATTTTTTTCTAAATAATAATCAATGATTGGTTTGCCTTTAAAGTTCTATACGTATGTATATTTTTACAAGGAATAGTTGACATTTATGTAATAATAAGCAGTAGTAAGTGGAGTACCGTGCGCGGCGGCGTCGGGCAGCAGGCGGCACAGCGCGTAGGAGCGCAGGGGGGCGGCGCGCGCCACCTGGAACCCGCCCACGCCCACCACGCCCACTACACCGGCGACGCCTGCGCCCTCTTTCTCTATAAATATATATTTTTATCTTTCCGCTGTATACTGCACGTAACAAAGTCAAAGGGCACCTAGTGTTAAAGCTACCCACCGAATTCTAGAGATATTGCGTGCTGAATGGCGCAACTCAACACTGCACTTTGCCATATTACTGGAGCGAGGAAATGAAAATATTTAACTTCCTCGAGTGGGAATCGAACCCACAACCTACATCATTTATAGTCGCACGCATGTACCAATGCGCCACGACTGACGTCAAACTATAAATATGCAATGCACTATTTATTTTAATATTCAACTCATATTTTGACGTGACGCAGAAACTTATTGTCTAACAAGCCCACTGCTTGCGCTTATGATCCTACAAGACGCTTCTCCCGAGTATCATCTATAATTTGAATTTCATCTTTATTTCTTTGCTCGGGTGAATAGACAAAGCGCGACGTAAAGTACCGGTTTAGATTCCCCATTTCTACCGTGCTACAAAAGTAAAATAAGCACAATGATTGTTGATTTAATATTTATATGTAAACAAACAACTACTCTATTATATGACAATTCTTTTTTCGTTATTCCTATATAATAATAAATCAAAGTAAAATAATAATACCTTGAAATGTGCTGCCAGCGGCATCACTGATATCAGCGACATGCTCGCCATACGCGTCCTGCAAACACACAGTGTATTACGTATCAAACATCGAGTCATCGAAATCGGTGATGTTGTATTTCAAATCTGCATGAATGAATAAAGATCTATGCAGAATACTAAGAATACCTTCTGTCAGTTACAAAAATTAAAGGTGGAAAACTTTGAAACGGAGTGTCTCGACTCTAGGTCCGCTTTGCGTACTATGAAGTATGATTTATAAAATTTAAGGCAGAAAAAAATATTTAAAGCCAAAACAGGAATTAATATGTCTCTTATTATTACAAACTTTAATTAAATTATATAATCCATGTCGACCAAACAAACAACTGTTCATAACAAACTGTCAAAAGCAAATACGTCGTCACCCAAAGGGCAGAGTAGTCAATTTCATGTTCTTCGTAGGCCCCATGCCAACACATGAAATTATACTGTTTTTTCATGAATTATTTTTTAATATAATTATTTCTAATCAAATAATTTTATTTAAACTAACCTTAGGCGCAGCATGTTTATAATGCAAGCTAATTTTGCTAAGCTCGTGGTCGAGGTGTGCAAGGCGCGCCGCATGGGAGCCTTCGCCCTCGGTGCCCTCACCCTCGGCGCCCTCGCTCTCTGCGTTAACAGTGCCCTCTACTGCTGCGCTCGTTGGAGGTACGCCCTCAGTACTGTCCATGCCCTCCCGCTGCAATTACACATTTATTTATATATGACAAATATGCAATAACCTTTGTGTACCAGTGAATTTTTAAAATTTCCATACAATTTACCTTTGTAAATAAGTTGCAATGTGCATAAAAATTCTAACTTAGCTTGATAAGAATGAATGGCTTAGGAGTCAAAGCTTTTAGACGATTCCCAAGAGGCACATTACTATACATAATCTAAACATTGATAAGCGAAAAGAACATATAAATTAAATCAGCTTCACGCTGTATCCCGCACATAGCAGCGTAGGCAGAGGGAACCTAGTGTAAGACACTCCGTTCCCCACTTTCTGCCGAATTCTGGAGGCATTGCGTACCACCAGAGAGAAGAAATGGAAATATATATTTTAGTAAATACACAACCAGTCGGTTTTACAGTCACACTTCGTGCCGCTGCGCCACGACTGGCCATAAACATATAAATGTAATTGATTTATTTTATTTATTTATTTAAAACTAAACTTTAAGTAGCTTTCGATGTGAGAGTTAAAAGTAGTATATGTAATTAAAACTTGTATATATATTTATAGTGTATATGTTTGTTACAGATAATATACTTATTGAACATTGAATATTCAGTAATCAGTATATCGCCGAGAGGCGACTATGGGAGAGTTACGTCGCCAGCAATCGCAACGCGCATGGACGGCGCAGACTCGTCCGGATCATTGTCACCCCCGGCATTTAAGAACGGCGTTAAGTAATGGCTTTATGCCACTACGTTTCGCATTACAAAATGCTAGGCTCTGGCGCCCAACCCCCACCCATCCCTGGAATACTATTACAGCCTTTGAAGACAAACAACACCTCTGGTGCTGGAGACTCCCTCCCTGAGTCTTTAAGCTCAGGCCGCCCGTGTGGCCGCTGAATTCTGGGGAGGACAAAGTACCACACTACAGATAAGGCAAACGAGGGGTCCGCTTCACGGCAACCCCTTCCACGCTTCTTGTGGACTTTTGTAATATCAATCCAACCTGAATGCCGTCCACCACCATCTTGAGATGGCACATCCGGCCTTGTTATTGCTGAGACTCAAATTGCTCGACCCAGCGACACAGCCTATCTTCAATATCCCGACTACAAAATTGAACGTAATTTTATACCTCACATGCCGCATTCGCATTGGAAGGGAGGACTTAAGTTTCCATCGTCTCGCCAATTTTGAAGGTCGGGACCTGTTCACTATCGTTTCGTATTGACTAGGAACTATCGTATATGAATCTACGCTTGCCTGTACAGGTCCCACAGCGGTAATACAGAAACGGATCGGCTCATGGAGTACATGCAATCGGCTATCGATGATTTGCTCCCCTTCCGCTGAGGTCGCACGCCTCACAAGGTCGCCTTGGATCACGCACCGACCACGCAGGGAGGACTGTATTCGACCTTGTTAAGACGAATAGATTATCCCAATTGGTTGAATCGCCTACGCGACTCCAAAACGTAGACAACTATAATGCCCCCTGGTTAGAAACATCACATCCGGAACACTACCGGGTCATTACTGATATTCTTTTGGGGTATTCAGACCACTGTCTGGCACGGAGTTTCGTACCCATTAAACGCGGCAGTTGCAGAATACCCGTAATTTGTGTGGTACTACAAGTCAGCAGACTGAGATGAGATGCGTACATTTTATTCATCTTATACCTATGCCGCTGCTGTTCTAACGGCTCTATGTTGTATGCGGTCAAATGGGTCAAGCTGATACTGGGTGCACCAGCCCAGAGATGAGAACAGTTCTTCATATGGAGCCGAAACTGGGCCCTATACAGGGCCAAGCATTGTTTTGGCGTGAAGTAGAGAATGTCTCACTCTACTAATGACCCCTAGTTTCTTAGAGGCTAACTTGGCCTTGCTTTCCAGATGATCGCGATACTGGCAGTCACTTGAAATACTAAAGCCCAATGTGCTGATCTGGACGCGGCTGTGTAAGAGGAGTGTTTTTGAAGACTGGCGACACGACAGACGGATTTTTAGTCGTTAACACATAAATGAACTTGTGTCTTCTTGGGGTTGAATTGAACCAAGTTCCTTTCACCCCATGTTGAAACAGTTCCGAGGGATGCCTCAACAGAAGATACAAGTTTATTTCGGCACTGGTCGACGTTTTCCCGAGAAAGACTTGCGCGGCCGGGGTAAACATCGTCCACTGTGCTATCATCTGCATAGCAATGAATGAAGAATCCTCTAACATGTCATCGATATACAGAAGAAACAGTGCATGGGATAGCACGCAGCCTTAGGGGACCAGCGTACCCAAACGTGGCACTGCACTACTGTGCGATTTTGTATGAACTTCCTTCCACACATCATGCAACTATGGAATGGTCTCCACGCGGCAGTGTTTCCACGTCGATACGACTTGGATATCTTCAAAAAGCGCATCTATCTCCACTTAAAGGCCGGTGCCTAGAAGCGATGGTTGTGCAAAGTGCGGCGTTAAGTACTAAACACGCAATGCCTCGAGCAACGGAGCGGAGGGAATGAAGTGTCTTAACTTTAGGTTCCTTCTGCCTTCTCGGCTATGCAGGATACAGCGTAAAGCTGAAAAAATGAAAAGATAAAAGTAACCTGTCGCACGCTGGCGGCGGCGGCGGGCGGCGCCGGGCGCGCGGCGCGGGCGCGCTGCGTGGGCGACAGCGCCGGGCTGTGCTCCAGCGGGGACTGCGGCGACTGCGGGGACTGCGGGCCCTGATTACGTATGACGTCATCGTTATTTTTTTTTTAGTTAGAGTATGCAAATGTTCGTCCATTCTCCACGCACCGACCAATTTTAGAGACATTGCGTGTTGAGTGGCGTAACTCACACCGCACCGTACTTTATATTGTTACTAGTCCTGACAAATATGAAAGAGTCAAAGAATCACGAAATCGTGTGACGTAATTTATGGCTTCTAATGGCGAATTGTAATATATATATATATATATATATATATATATATATATATATATATATATATATATATATATATATATATATATATATATATATATATATATATATATATATTTAGCTTATAAACAAGGCGAGCGTTTCCTGAGCATATCAGTGTAGGCAGAAGGAACCGGGGAAACTTGTATAAAGACACTTCATTCCCATCAAGTCACATTCTTTCCCCACTTTCTGTCGAATTCTGAAGGCATCGTATGTTGAGTGGCGGAACTCAACACTGAAGCACCAAAAATAATATTTTAATTTCTATATATCTTACACTATTAGATATGGATGCCAGCTTGTTGTGTAACGTCATCATGTACTCATTGTACGACTGGTTCTTGTTGGGCGTGCTCGGCTGCGATGATCCCGTCGAGTTCACGTTTGTCATGCCTGGAATGTAAAACAAAAAACATATTAATATTCTTATTTCTTTATCAAGTGTATATAAGCCGTTGTCGCATAGCAGCACAGCATTTGACTGTAAGCGCTACAGCGCTAAACATTAAATTCTTTCTACTTATCTTACTATATTCGGGATACAGTGCCAGGATACAGAAAAATATTATTGCTTATTTTTTTCTGCTTTCGTATAAGATAGTTATTGTATACTAACCAATCTCCATATCCACGGCTCTCCTCGCCAAGGCATTGTGTACTGCCCTCTGCGCCACTATATGCCCAAGGTTCTGCCCCATCAGGGACAGGTTTTGACCGCCCAGACCCAAGTTCTGACCGCCCATGAGATTCTGACCGCCTAAACCTAAATTCTGACTTGTTAGACCTAAAAAAAATTTGGTGACGATTTATGTAAAAAAAATGTATGTTGCTACAAGTGTGATGAGAAATAAATAATTATTAAAGAAGTATTATTTTTTTTCTACACAAAACCATTTCCGAATTGTTTTCAAAAGTTATACTTAAAAAAAATTAAGTAGCTTAGTTCTATACAATTTAAATCTACATGTGAGTTTTGTTGCCATCCAATGCTAAACAAAAAAAATATAAAGACATATAATGTGATTAAGAAAATATTTTTTGAATGACAAACAGACACTTCTTATTTTATTTACATGTGATTAAATATAAAATAGCTTCTTCAGCATCACAATCTAATATAAACAGAAAGAGTCTAGTGTCAAGACACTCTATTATCCTAGCAAATATTATAAAGGGAACTAATAAAGTTCTTATAAAATTACACAAACACATTGCTTTCTCACTACCTGAGCTAACTCAGTAGTATATTTTTTCTACTTTAGAGTAAAATATGAAATGAATATAGATTGTAGATTCATAGTCACATAACTCACCCAAGTCCTGCCCCAAATTCTGACCCATCAGGTTCTGATTGAGCGCCAAGTTCTGCCCCGCCAGGCCAATATTTTGTTGTAAAGCGAAGTTCTGTGCCGCGAGGCCACCGGCCTGCAACGGCACACCCAGGCCCAAGCCTAGGCCGAACTGAGACATCGGCTGGTGAACTGATGTCTGAAGGGCTTGTTGCTGGACTGAAATAAAAAAAAGGTTTATTGGAGATAAAAAAAATAATCAAAAAAAATCCTGTACAGTTAAAATTGAATATTAAAATATGTTCAAATATGTTTATATATATAAACATGTTTATACAATTTGAATTTAATCAGGATGAAGCCAGTCGTGGCGCAGGGGCACAAAGTATGACTGTAAAATCGACTGGTTGTGGGTTCGATCCCCACTCGAGGAAATGAAATATGAAATAAATTACGTTTATAATTTCATATCTTCGTTCTGGTGTCGAAGCAAAGCGCGGCATTGAGTTCCACTACTTAACACGCAATGCCTCCAGAACTTGGCAGAAAATGGAACGAGATTAACTTAATGATAACGGAGTATCTCAACACTATGTCAAAAAATATATATTAAGTGTCAAATACAAGTAAAATTTACCTATAAGATCGTTAGCGGTGGCCAGCATGGGCGGGTAGTAGCGCGGCGGCGTGTACGGCAGCCGAGACATACCTGCGTTGTTAGTCACACACATACGTACACAAGACGAATATTTTATATTTTTATTATTAATATTATTATTTGTATACGGTACTTTAAAATTGCATAAGTAAAGAAATTAGTCAAGTTAAATTTTATCCGGTTACTTGAAATTAGAGCGAGACTCGAACCCACTACTTTGTATCAAACTCATATAATTAATAACAATTATATGAGTCTGGCATAACAAATAAAGGAAAATCATGCTTAGCGTATATAAATAAATGTACAAAATTTATTATTCATACAAATTGTTAAGAAGAAGAAAAATTTATGCAAGATATTTTATTTTTTTATAACATAATAACATACAAAGCACCACTATATATAAGTCAAATATTTAAATTGCAATACATATTACACAAGAACAAGAAGTATACTCAAAAATATGTAAAAATAAATAAGTATATAACATAATAATTTGTAATATGCATTATGAAATGTTATTCACACATACACAATAATTATAAGTTCAAATTAAGCAACAAATATTGCAATATTTTTCTTATACAATTATTATAAACTGCTGGAACTATAAATTACTACGATACAGCACGACTCAGCGATACAGCATACAGCATATTTTAAATGCATATTAACTTTAATTTATTTTAGGTATATTTACATATGTTCATGCCCATTCGGTCCTAAGTTAATACTATGTTTACATAGACATATATCAACTAACCGTAAACCCCAGGTTGGGGGTTTGCGAGCAGGTTGCCATGTATCCCGAGCTCTGGTTGCGGGAACTGAGGCGCGTTGAGAAGTCCAAGCAGATTGGGCCCGGAGAGATTCTGTTGTTGACTGCAATTGTAAGTGGTTTTGAATTTATCAATAATGTTTATTAAGCAAAACAATAAATTATAATTTATTTAGTATTTAAATTTTATCAATTACGTTTAGTAAGCAAGAGTTAGTGTGACTGAAACGCGACGATTGTGGGTTCGATCCCCATTCTAGGAAATGAATTATTAAAAAAAAAAAAAAAAAAAAAATTAGCTTCACGCTATATCCCGCACACAGCAGGGTAGACAGAGGGAACCTAGTGTTAAGACACTCCGTTCCCCACTTTCTGCCGAATTCTGGAGGCATTGCGTGTTGAGTGGCAGAACTCAACGCCGCGCTTAACCTCGACACCAGAGCGAAGAAATGGAAATATAAATTTAAGTAAATATTTCATCTCCTCGAGTGGGGATCGAACCCACAACCAGTCGGTTTTGCAGTCACATCTCGTGCCGCTGGGCCACGACCGGCCTCAATATATTTTCATTTCTTCGCTCTGGCACCAAGGCAAAAATCCGGCGTTGAGTTCCGCTACTTGATATGCCTCGAAAACTTCTTACGGAATGTCTTATGTTCACTATGCCTACCCTGCCGTGTACGGGAAACAGGGTGAAGTTGATTTGATTTATTTATCTTCATAGTAACACAGTTTCAATCTTACTTAAGACATTGTTATTTTTGTTTCTTTACGAAAATTTAATAAAACTCACTTAATGATATTCTGTTTTAGCAGCATCCTCTGAATATTTTCAGCATTGGCCAGTGTATCGCTGACCCCTGGGGTCGGGGTCAATGACGCCTGGGTCAGCTGTAACCTACTCAGCGCCATGGGGTCCGCCAGAGGTGGCACCGGGCCCAACCCCATGTTCAACCCCAAGTCAGTCCCAACCCCCATTGGGGTTCCCACTTGGCTCAACCCTAATAAAGGCGTATCGGTTGCTATTTGCAACGGAGTTGTTAAATTCGTTAAGTTCGGTTGCATCGTGCCGTTCAACAAAGGATGGTTGATTGTATTCTGGAATGGAATAACGTGTGGGATTGTGGACTGTAAGTTTGTGGGCATAGAGACTGTTATCGGTTGGGCGGAAGTAAGTGGCATGGGCACGATGGTATGGTCAATCATCTGTTTTAATTCCACTGGTCTGTGGTCCGTTACTGTTTGAGGGGTATGAGATAATTGGGAGGGGAGTTGGTACTGATGTGTGGGGATATTTTTTTCTTGTGGAATGGCTTGATTTACTTGGCTTGTTACAGCTTCTGGCACGGATACAGCAGGTTCGGTAGTTTGAAGTGCAGGTGTAGGATCCGATTCGGGCATGCCATTTACTTCAGGAATATCTTTAGGAACTTCTTTGGGCGCATCGGTTTTAGGAGGCTCAATCGCTTTTTCCGGTTCGGCAAAATTTGATTTTTCCTCAGCAACATTTTCACTCCTATCTACTACTGGACTGACTACAAATCTTGATATTTTTCGAGTCGGTTTCTGTGACTTTTTGTCTCCATTCGACTCGATGCTCCCAGATCGATCTGGCATCGAACCTCCGTCGGATTGATTAGAACCTTATAACAAAAAAAATATAAAAAATATTAAATCATGTTTTTAAAATAAAGTTTTTCTTAAATTCTTGTTTTTTTATTTATTCGATCAATATGAACACAGTAGTCCAGATTTTTTTATAATTATTTTGTCTTTTGCTTTAATCAGGGTAAGCAACAAAATATAATTATATATAGACCGTCTAAAAAATTTAACTTATATAACATAGTAATAAAGCATCTTTAGGGTTAGCAGTTTTGAATGGCAAAAAATATATGCTGTTGTAGATCTCAATGAAATCTTTCAACATACATTCGTATGAATATTATGTAGTCAGCAATTTTTCATATTATTTATTATATTCATAATTTTGAAAAACATCAACTTTAAAATAACTTGGTAATTATGAAAATCAAACACATTTTTTGATGTATTTTTGTTGTGATATTTTTGTTAAATATTGTGTATATACGTAATCAACATAATAAGAGTAACATTTGACCACTTCGTATATCATACAGTCTCACCTATAGACGACGCGGTACTGATCTTCCTGGCCAGGGTGTCGGCGGGGGCGGGCGCGGGCGCGGGCGCGGGCGCGGGCGGCTCGGGCTCGTCGGCCAGCTCGGCGAGCGCGATGCTGTCCTGCGAGGCGGTGGGCGTGGTGCACTCAGAGTTGTCCTGGTTGGAGTCTGTGAGGTTGTCGTCACGCTCCGTCGTCTCTGAGTCGTAGTCGGTCTGGGGAATCAAATTAACAGGCTTAACATGACTATTATTTTAGTTTAAGATAAAAATTAAAACAGATTTAAAAAAAATTAAAGTCTTCCTTGACTAAAATCATGTGGAAAAATTTTATGTTAAGCTGACACAATATATAGGCAATAATATTTCTTATACTTCAATCATTATTGACTTGTTTATACTAGGATTCCAGAAAAAAATATCCAGAAGGAATTTAAGTTCCCTTTAAATATGTTATAATTAAAGAATAATATAGTAAATAATTTAACCTTATCAATATTAAGTCGTAAGCGTTCAGCGGGGTGCGAGAGGGTCGCGCGGGGCTCCCGCAGCTGCCGGACGATATCGCCTATCAATTCCGTGAATGCGCTGCTCTGCCATTCGGGGAGTAAGTTGTTTGCCACCTGGCAAACAAAGTTATATTAAAATGTATGTAAAAATTACAAAAACAATTTTTAATTACCCTGTATGAATAGGCTGCTAAAGCAACTGGCATACATAATTTTTGCAAGTGATTTGTTCATAGTATACATAAAGAAATCCTAATGCTAACTATGTTTACAAAATACATTTAAGTCTATTTTTCAACCTAGTCACGACTGATACGAATTTTATCTACTCTAACCCTAATCTTTAATCATCCTTACATTTAAAATCTATCTTTACACTTGGAATGTCAATGTTTTCGAGATGGAAATAAAATGCACGTGTCTATGATCATAAACAAATAAACTAAACAAAAGACTACTACTACTTTTAATAACAATAAAATATAACTCACAAAATTATTAGCCAATTCCTCAGGATTGACATCAGGAACGTGAAACTTGAACGTAACAGTCTTAGACTTAGATTCCAACTGGCATTCTACCACGGTACTATCATCGCTGACAGAGAGAACGGTGAGTCGTGGGAATTTCTCCTTTTCCCGGGAACGCTTTTTGGACCCGCGGGATTTTTTTTCAGCAGTTATGGGTGATGGTACTGCTGTGCTGGCTGGTGGAGAAATTTTATAATAGTAGATAAACATGTAGTGGAATCCATACTATTTATTTTTATTTTTATAGTTAAATGCATAAAATTTTCTGAACCTACCTCTACAAAAAAATTCTGATCAAATGTATTATTTTAGGTAAATATATAGGAATTAAGGCCATATTAAATTATAAACAATAAAATTTTTAAATTACACATAAAATAATGCAATGAAATTTACCATCCTGCTGAGTTTCAGCTTGTTTTTCATCAACGGAACTTAATTCCGGCTGCCTCATCACTTCCGGGTGGGTCGCGCCTGATGGAAACTCCGTCATTGGCGTATGGAACTGCTCTTTCTGAGTGCCATTGAGCATGTAACCCTCATCGGACTGAATGCTGAGCTGCTGAGGAACTGTCTCCGGGGCCTGGCTAGACGGAGGTTTCACTTCTTCAGATAGCGATGGTGCCGTGGTCACTGGAACGGAAGCAGGTAAACTTTCCTGCTGGTATTGAGTGATGGGAATCTGCTGTGGCAAGGTAGTAGGGACGGAAGATGGCATCGAGGTCTCCACGGGGTTATAAGTATTTTGCATTTGAACAGGTTGATTCTGGTACATTTGCAGAGGATTGGCAGTATAATGCTGGACCGGAGTGCCTTCGTGACTAGATATCTGCCTCTCGTTCTGTTGCACCATGTTGAAGTTCTGAGTCATCATACTATGCGGGAGGGATTGGCCTTGCATTTGATGAACTTGCTGCGGCTGATACGCTTGCTCCTCTGACGGTTGTTTCTGAATCTGCTGTTGTTGCTGATGCTGTTGGTGTTGCTGGTGCTGCTGTTGGTGCTGTTGTTGCGGCTGGTGTTGTTGTTGCTGCTGGTGTTGCTGGTGCTGTTGTTGCTGCTGCTGCTGCTGCTGTTGTTGTTGCTGTTCTACGTACTGATGTTGAAATTGTATTGGGCCTTGATCCATCGACATTTGTGGTTGTAATGAAGGTTTCTGTTGATATTGGTCGGAGATTAGAGGTTGTTGATCGTGCACGTCAACTGTACTTATTTGGCTTTGCTCAGAGCCCTGACGCGTGTATATGGGGCGCTGTGCCCGCAGCATTTCCTCAACTTTCTGCTGTTGTTGACCCATAAGCTGTTGCTTCTGCGCCAGTAACGTCAAATTTTGTTGATCTATTAAATTCTGTTGACTCTGCAATTGCAACTCCTGCTGCGCTAAGAATTGTTGATGTTGCAAATTTCTAATATGTTGCGGGGAGAGCGTTTGACCAGGTATTTGTAATTGTTGTTGGTTGATGAGCTGTTGTTGTAGAACCAGTTGTTGTTGAGCTAACATTTGCTTTTGCATATTAAGTTGTTGCTGCGCCTGAGCCACCTGTTGCTGCGCATGCGCTACTTGTTGTTGTTGGACTAATATATGAGGATCTACGGCTGCGGTTAGTAAATTTGGTTGAATATATTGTTGATTTTGTTGAAACGCTAATCCTTGACTAGTTTGCTGCTGCATATGAACATTTAACATTTTTTGTTGTAATTCTTGTTCTTGTTGCACAGTCTGTTTAATTTCAGTATTCTGGTCAGTTTGTTGAGTTACAACTTGTTGTTGCATTTGCTGCTGTTGCATTTGCTGTTGCTGTTGAAGTTGCTGATGCTGTTGTTGTTGCTGCTGCTGTTGCTGTATCTGTTGCTGTTGCAATTGTTCAGATTCTGAATCTTTTCTCGCCTGCAGTGTATCGGGTCTATGGATTATCTGGGCTAGGATATTTTGTAAGTTTTGAAGAGATGGATCCAAAACTTGACCTGTTACCAGATTCGTTTGGGGTCCGGATATAATATTCTCCGTGGCCGTTATCTGCTCCTCTAATTGCTTCTGGTGAATCGCTGCCGCCTGGTGCGCGATAATGTTTTGCTGTTGTTGAATAATCTGCTGTTGTAATACCTGATTCTGATTATTAATTTCGTTGGCCACCAGCTGTTGATTTAACAAGTTCGATTGTAATGGAGTTTGCTGCTGTTCCAATAGCCCTTGTTGTGTTTGTTGCTCCATAAGTACTTGATTAGTGACAGTTTGCTCTAACATTTGTTGATTAAGGAGGTTCTGTTCCATCATGGCTTGTTGGTGCTGTTTGAGGTTCTGCTCGAGTAGTTGCTGCTGCTGGAGAAGATGCTGGTCGGGAGTTAGCGAAGGGGATATTCGGGCCTGCATCAAGTTGTGCTGGAACAGCTTCATTGCAGCATTTTCCTCGTTCGTGAGGTGCTGCTGGAACTGGTGCTGGAGCAACTGTTGCTGTGCTTGCAGTAGCTGCGATTGTTGATCTAGTCTAAACAAATATAATTGTTTTTATAATTTTGTTGATAAATATCTGAAAATCAAACTTTTAGATAAGTTAACGAAAACAATTTTAAAAGTAGCAGCTGGTACCTTTAGATATTATTTTAAAAATCCATGCCATCACATTATTTGCTATAAACTTACTGAACAGCTGCCAATGTTGGCTGCGAACCCACTCCATTGAGAAGTCCAGTCTTCATTTGATCTACAGGGCCTTGTTGGTTTTGGATCATTTTGACCTAAATATTTATAAAACACGTCACTATAGACATTACGAGAAAGAAGTGAAAAATCCCAACATTCTCCATCTTTATTGACATCTGAGTGACAATAGCTTAACAGATTTACACTCTAAGCCGACGTTACGTAAAAATTATGAAACTATAAGTAATTATTTCAGTCACTGACTCTTTGTTATAGTTGTTATAAGCAACTATTTACAAATTTTAAAAAACGTACACAAGCTGTTTTCATAAAAAATAAGCAAAAAATATACCTGTCTCAGTTGTTGTTCTAGGAGCAACTGCTGCTGTCGATTCTGTTCATTAATCAGCTCCTGGTTGAAAAGCATCTGCGCCTTTTTCTCACTCCGCTCACTATAAGAGAGTCATAATGATTACTAATATTATTAATAACGTTGAATGTAGAACTAACTTACTTTAAAATATTATTTTCTTTAAATATTTTGGCCGTCCTTGCAAAGATTACATTGGTTTTTATTTTTTTGATTGACATTAGATTTATTTTACAAAAATACTTATATTATCGTCGTATTACATGCGGGTAAAGTTTCAGTAATTACCGTTGTAAGATTAATACTTTTTAGAAAACATGTATTTTTATTTGTAAAAATTTGAAAATTAGGAGGGTTTAAACCCGCGCCTCTTAGAAACTGTCCAAGCGCTCTGACCAACTAAGCCCTACGTTCTAATCGGACTACGTCGAAATTCTTATATGCTTGTTACAATTTGTAGTTGTTGATGGCTTCTCTGTATGGAGATTTTTACAAATTTCCGTCACCCCAAGAAATTTACATTTTAATAATTTTAATATGTCTAAAAAGCATTTTTCTTTCCTGTTTATGGAATAACACTTTAAAATTGTAAAATATTGTAAGATTGGCTTACATCAATTAGTACATACAGGAGGAAGAGAAGCTAACAAAAACATGTAAAAACAGTGTTTTCACTATCATAAAAATTATAATTGTTCTTTTTTTATTCTCATGTGAGTTTTTTTAAATATACCTGAAGATTAAAACCAAACTAGCTCTTGATTTTCTCGACATAATACAAACATAAAAAATAAAAATATTAACAACCTTAAATTACACATTTATAAAAACATTCAATCAAATAAGCGCAAACTCTTCTTAATAAATAAACCAAAACATTATTTATACATTATAACGTTAAATAAAACAAAAAGTTATGTAAACAAAAATTTAAACAGTACGACTTGGATATATTATAGACTATATTAAGTAGACAAAAGGTAAATTTCACTCCACAACGGCGCGCGGCACGCGAGGTCGTGCAACTGATGGTATTTAGTATAAGAGCTGGCCGTAACCAGTTGTCATGGCGACCGGACCTTTATGATAACACCAAAATAATTCACGCAAATAAAATGCTAATGTTATACTGTCTCAAGATATTTCATGAAATTATGAAATTTCCATTATACAACTGCATTCAAAGAAAAACAATAACAAATCATGAAACTCACTGTTTAAGTTTTGTTTATGTTATATTTTCTCTTTGTAATTCAAAAAATAAATCTATAACTAATTTAAAACTATTATTATTTTTATATAAAAAATAAATAAATGGCTACTATAATATGTTAAAAACCTAGCACATAAATAATATGATAAAAATCGAGTAAGATCGAGAAATCACAAGAAACTGACGAGTCGAGCACGCGATGCGATGTAAGACTCTGCCAATCAATACATATTTTTACGTCAAAGATTTAACCTTATTTAAATTATGCTACACAAGTATACGCTTAACGCTGGTGTTTAAATAACACGTAGAAAACATATAGATATTATTATAATATGATATGATCGACAACTTTACAACTAAACGTACAAGTTGAACAGAAACTAAAATAATGACCTAAATATATATATATAGAAGATTATGAAAGGAAATACACTTTAAGTTATATATAACCATATATACATTATGTTTATTAATGAATAACTGGAAGAAAGATAGATATACCGGTTTAAAAACTGCATCGCGTTACAAGTCCGAGACACACATGGCGCACTGCACTATCGCGTCAGAGCAATTAATAACGTGCAACGAAGCATCCAAATAATTATTCAAAACATGTCGCACTTATGCAACATGTGATCGTACGTGTAATTAAAAGGAATCATATATTTTTTATACATTACATTAGCAAAATATGCGGAGAGACTCTAGTGACACGACACTCTCATTTTTGTTTTAAAGTACTTTATAGTTCGCTAGTCGCTTTTGATCTCATAGTCACCATGTTCAGTTTGAGGTATTTGTCATTATAAAATAAAAAAAACATCTCAATATTTTCTATGGAAAAAAACATATCTGTCTTTGTTTATAGGTAACAAATGTTAGTTTGTTAATTTTAATTAATTATTAATTGTTTGGCAACTTTTTTATGTGATTATATTGAATAACATAATATAGCACTAAAAAATTAAATCTCTTTGTAGTCTAATACATAACACCATCACAATACGTTCGAATACGTTATTTAGGTGCGTCCAAACAAACTGTAAGATTTAAAGTATATTTTCTATACATTGCCGATTTTGTCATACATACACCGATCAAAGACTACTATTGAAAGATTTAGAGCTAAACGATCAATGGACATTAATAAAAGTGAATAGATAATTGCTTTATTTGAAATCTTTTGATTAATGGACCAATTATTAATCTGAGCGGATGTAATTATGGCAAGTATACATACATATACAGGCCAATGTGGCCAAGATAAGATTTTATAACTTATTTTTAACATTTTTTAAGTGTTAATCCACACTTAGGACACACGTTTTCTAAATAAGTATTTTATAACTTGTTGCACGTATTATTGGGTTACACGTAGATTATAACTTATTTTTAACATTTTTAAAGTGTTAATCCACACTTAGGACACACGTTTTCTAAATAAGTATTTTATAACTTGTTGCACGTATTATTGGGTTACACGTAGATTTTTTAATAAAGCTGCTTTTCCAATTAGTGTAGTAACGACGTTGACATCACACGCATTAAATCGGAGGAATATGGAGAACAGCGGGTTACTAAATTTCTATATTTTCTCTGTTTACATCACAAGGCACCGTAATGTGTAAACATTAATAAAATCTTTGATGTTTTTTTGCTTCACGCTACGCTAACCGCTATCCCGTACTTAGCAGGGTAGGCGAACCTGGGAACCTGATGATAAGACACTCCGTTCCCACAAGACCCTTCCGTTTCCCACTAGTACATGAAGAGTTATGGCTCATTAAAAATCTTTTTCCTTAAAATATTTATATCGTAACATTTTTAAATACATCTATCTATATTATGTTATTTTAGCTGTAATTTTTAGCATAATACAAATATCAAGAAAACTTTTATCTATGCATTGTACATGACATTAATTTATTATTCTCAACACTTACCGATTCAAACTAATAAGCTGTGACTTGAGTAGTTTGAAGACAATCCTCGCGTCCTCTTCCATGATGAGGCCCGCCTTCGCCATATCCTTGGCCACTTCCTCGCAATCGTCATTCTCTATGTCGAACTCGAATTGGATCGCTTCATTCTCTTTGTGAGTATATGATCTGTTTAAGAATAAGTACATTTAATTATGGCTAAATAGAAATATTAAAACATTAATGGTTTTTTATCTATTATGCTCTATTCTGATGTAGCCAGAGTACATAGTGTCCAGACACCTAGTTCTCTACTATTAAATTGTTTTATATTTTATTTAGGCGTGTTTTGTACTCATAACAGCTCGTAATAAATAAAGTAAAATCTATAATTTTTCGCAATGAAAATTTTAAAAACTTTCATTTTAAAAGAAAATTTCTCAGTTATAATAATAAATTGTCTTACAAGGATTTATTTGATATATTTATTTGTCTTTTGTAAAACTTATAAAAAAATGCATATTACTTTTTTTCATTATTCATATATATAGGATTGCTACCATATTAAATATGTGTATCAATTCTGAAAAATGTATCTTAGCTATTATTTATTTACATAAAAAAATATAAAATTAACATATAATACGTACCGTTTCTTAGGATCTATTATTTTGAGCCGGAACTGTATCTTAGTAATGTCCGATATCGTGACGAGGTCTCGTCCGACGATCTCCAGCCGGAGACCGATGTCTTCGCCGAAGAACTCGTGGTTTAGCAGATCTTTTACTTTTGGCCTATATGTTACATATTTAAATACAATTAATATACAAATTTAGTTTTAAATAATAAAAAAAAAACAATTTGCAACATAAAATTCTTAGTTATTTGTTTTATTTTTCTTTTATTTAAAATTTAAGAAAAATATATTTAAAAGTTTATCAAATAATTTATTTTATTTTAACTTTACCGAATTTCATCAAAAAATATATTTCACTACAAATAATTGTAGGAATAAACAAAGTAAAATACTCTTTACTTTATGCTATATATCTTAATTTTTGCTTTATGTTTTTTTTAACTACACGCTGTATCCCGTACATTGTAGGGTAGGCAGAGGGAACCTGGTAATCTAGTTAACTTAAGATACTATGTTTTCATTAAAACACTTCTGTTTCCCACTTTCCGCTGAATTCTAGGGGCATTACGGGTTAAATAGCAAAAATCAACGCCGTGCTTTACGACATTATCAGAGCAAGGGAATTAAAATATTAAATATTTCATTTCCTCAAGTGGAAATGAAATCCACCTGTCGCGTTTACAGCCACACGCTGGTGTACCTACCCCATGATTGGCCTCAAGACTTGTACTAAAAGTAGATATATACTGAACATATACCTGTCGGCTTTATTTGGTTTGATGCAAGATTCAATTATGTCTTTGACTTCTGGAATTGTGACTTTTTCTAAACTTTGAGGTTTCACTCCCTGAAAAAAAAAACATTGTTAATTTTGCAATACATAACAATTTTATAAAGTTTGTGTAATAAAATTTGTCGCATTAGCAATGTTGTTTAAATGATTAAATTTCTAAACACCACTGTTCTTCCCCAGACTCAAAGACATACCGAGACGACCTTCTTGTAGATCTGCGCGGGCCCGCTGCACTCGCTGTAGGGGTACTCGCCGGTGGCCATCTCCAGCATGCACATGCCGAACGCGTACACGTCCACCGACTCGTCGTAGTGCTCCTCGTACATCTCCGGCGCCATGAACTCGGGGGTACCTGCGCACACACTCACTATCAATACATCTAACTTAACAATATATTTAAAAATCTAATGTTCTAACTAAATTGTACAGCGTTCCTTCCATTGACACACGATGGTCGACTGTAATATTTTGTGAAATGTTCAAGAGAGTAGACCCCTCAGCAATCCTACTTCATACTAAGATTTAAAAACATCAGGAAATCACAAAAACACCAATAAAACTAGAATAGGCAAAGACAGTGATGAAGAAAGAGTTTGATATATATTAAATTACTTACGTTAATAAAAAAAATATTTTCTGCAGAAATATGATATCCATTGTAATTATAATATATTTCTCAACATTATATAGCAGTTTTTCAAAATCTATCATTATGTCTATTGATTTTTATTTTTACAGAACATTATTTTATTACTATATTATTTTCCATCTGAGGTAAATAATTAAAAATTGAATATATATTATAAACTTAATGTTGACATACCAATAACTGACTTGGCAAAACTCCTATTCTTTAGAGTAGCGAGCCCCAGGTCGCCGATCTTAACACTGCCCGTCGTGCCCGTTATGAAGATATTGTCGCATTTCAGATCTCTGCAGATTGTAAGCACAATACGTTAAATTTAACATTGCTCGAATAATAATGCAATATTAAGACGTTCGTTTCGACTGTCTACCTTACTAAATGCGAGATTCAGCGTGAAGCAATTTTTTTTCAATATAGAGCTCATTGTAATTTGATATAGAATATACTCAACTAAATGACAAAGAAAAAAAAAGTTTTATAAAGAAGATATATGATATAAAATAACTTATATTAATCAATGAAATATTATATTTATATAATTAATTTAAATATACTTATAATAATCACTAACAGCAAAAAAATCCATCAATAAAACTGAAAAACAAAACATAAGCAATCTGCTATATACCTTTATGTCTTACCTATGTATAATAGGTGGTGTTCTAGAATGGAGAAAGTTAAGGCCCTTTAGGATCTGTCGACACCACGACTTGAGGACCTTTGGGTTGATACGTTTGAATCTTCTTAGGTAGCTGTGGGGAAAAAATATATTAATAATCACAATGCTAGAGACCGTCGTAGCGCAGGGGCATAAACGTGTGACTGCAACGGGACTGTTGTGGGTTTAACAATTTATAATATCTCATACAGGTTACAAAAAGTATATCTATTAAAATATATTAAAATTACTTAATACTCATCACAAAACACCAATATTAACCAACCACTGTGTTTTACTTACGTTTTCAACGTCCCAGAGACCATCAGTTCAGTAATGAGCACGATGTTCTTCTTCTTAGCGACTGTGCCCTCCCAGTAGTTGTAGAAGCGGACGATATTGGGATGTTGGAGTTTCTTTAACATGTCCGCTTCTTCTCTGAAGCGAAGACGCTCGGTTTTGTTAAGCTTTTTCTCCTGTAACGGAAATAATATAATTTTTGTTTGTTGTCAAATCTGTATAATAATATAACATAACCTTATTGTTAAGACTTAAGATTTTCTAGTCTACCTAGATTAAAGCATATACTTTTGACTTCTCAAATATTGAAGAGTTGAATGGACCAATTCCATTTAATTAAAAAGAATATTGCATTACAAAATATATTAAATCGTCACAATTCACAATTTGAGGCCGGTTGTGGCGCAGCGGCACGAGGTGTGACTGTAAAACCGACTGGTTGTGGGTTCGATCCCCACTCGAGGAGGGGCGAGGACGACTCGAGGATATTTATTTAAATTTATATTTCCATTTCTTCGCTCTGGTGTCGAGGTTAAGCACGGCGTTGAGTTCTGCCACTCAACACGCAATGCCTCCAGAATTCGGCAGAAAGTGGGGAACGGAGTGTCTAACACTAGGTTCCCTCTGCCTACTCTGCTGTGTGCGGGATACAGCGTGAAGCTGATTTATTTATTTTAAAATTAATTCACTAGTTAACTATATTGTAAGTAGGCTTCCAAAGCTATAATTGCACAATTGTAAAACGTTCATTTCGCCAATGGCTGTACAATGCTCAAAATTTTCATTCTATATATATGAAATATTGTCCATAGTATGCTGCTGTCGACAATATTTTAAATAATATCTTGACATTTTTTTAGGTTAAAAGAAAAAATAATATAAGCAGATCTTACCAGTAATTCGCACCAGGCGACGGCGACACCGGTTTGCGTGTCGAGACCATGGTACACCGTTTTAAACGAACCGCGACCCACTTCTTTGTCGTATTTGAAAAACCTGCAAAAAAACAAATTGTGCAGTAAATGTCAATATATATATATCGTAAAAAAAGGTTTTTTAAACAGAAGTATTCCTCCGTACTTCTCCTTCCTCCAGCGAATGGAGGCATTGCGTGTTGAGTGGCGAAACTCAACGACGCGATTTGTTTTTTCATTTCCAGAGGCAAAGCGCGGCGTTGAGTTTCGCCAACATGCTATCTTTGAGAATTCTGTGGAAAGTGAGGAAAGGATGTGTCTTATTGGGAATGGAGTGGTTTTACATTAGGTTTCCAGGAGCTTTCTGCCTACCCTGCAATATAAGGGATACTTCACGCTATATCCCTCACATTACTAAATAAAATATATAAGATACGGACTACATTCCTAATTTAAATATAAGGTTAATGTGTTTTATGATGTAAACTAACTTGTATAGCTATTACCTTTTTTATATGACAAATCAAATGCACTACAAAAGTTTATCTGTTCTAAATATAAAGATATGATTCAAAGTAAACCATTTTGTTTGGTTCTATTGAAGAAAACGATACGGCAAAGACACTAGTGGCTGTGACACAGTTAATACTATAGTAGTATGGCTACCAATGCACACCTCTAGATTGTAGAAAAGAATTGTAACACATAATTAAATTAATATATATGTGTTAGTTATTATTATTATGAATATTACTCCCACTACCACTACTACTATCACTTAAGATGACTCTGTTACCTGCCACAAGGTGACACACCGATCGGTTCCTCCTCATCCTCCTTATCAATCTTCTCCTTATCTTTATCTTCCAGATTATCCAGTTTGTAATCAAATACTATACCTGTAAATTAAAACAAACGCATTTGTACAAATCCATTTGGCCATGAATAAATTATCTAAAATCTTAATATAGTCTTAAAAAAAAAGAGATGAATAATTCAGTAAATATATTTATTGTGTTGACATTTAATTTAAATTATTGAAAATATTTTTTTAGTTTCACGCTGTATTCCGTATATGCAGGCAGGCAGAGGGAAAATAGTGCACCTACACTCTATTCTGTTTCTATTAAGAAGCGGAAATCAACTCCGCGGTTTGCCTTATATTAACAAGTGGGCATCGAATCCACAACCATCACGTTACAGTCGGACGCCCTGAAATAAAAAAAAAATAAAAATAACTTACCATTTTGTGGTTCTTGAGGTTGTTCCTGTCCCGCGTCGGGGGGTGGTGGGGGGATGATGGGTGCACCTTTTTCCGTCGCTGCTGCAATTTCAATGTTCTCCTCCTGCAGTCACACCACTATTACATATCTTATCTAGCACTCCACATTTATAAGTTATTTACTACTACTTCTACAAAATTATGACATCTTTTCTGGGAAAAAGTTGATTTATTGTTGAATTGAACCCAATTTCCTATCATTCGATTCTGAGTCGATGATAAAAATTATTTAAACGGATTATCATATAAGGACCGTGTGAATCGCTATTTTGGTGTCAGTTTGAATAATTTAAATGCAAATAATGTTTATTTATAGTATTAATATATTAATCATAGATTACAGCTTCGGATTAGGTAACATATTAAGTTACCGTGTAGTATTAAACATATATATGAACTTTAAAATAATATTGGCAGAATATATTGAGTTGTTATTAGAAAAATACAGAAGTACATAAATTTTTATTTTAAATGAAAGTGGAAAATTAATGAAGGTATTGCTCTGAAATAAATCAAAACTATCTTTACGTGATATAGACAGCATAAATATCACAATTGCGTGGTATAATTGCGATTGTCGTAGATACTATTTATTTATTAATAGGACATGCAAACTTATATGATGTTTATACATAAACCATACGTAAACTAGTATAAAATATTAATTATAAGACAAATTCTTTCTTATTATTATTTTAGGTTTATTTATCTCCCGAACATAACAGTTTAGGCAAAGAGGTTTCCAGTTGACACTGGCTTCTAGCTAAGATTCAACACCTTACGGAATTCTCTTTATCTTGACACTAGGTTCTCTTTTCCTATCCTTCTAAAACTATATTGGCAAAAAATTGCGTAACGTGTATTTTCTTAAGCAAATAAACATAATTCATACCAGATCTTGCTCAGATATAAACGCATCGTCTTCCAGCCTGGCCACCAGCTTGTTCCCACTATCATCCAGCTCGGGGTCGCAGATGGCGCCCTGTCCCGAGCTACGGCGCCTGTAACCACCGACGCTCACTCCCACACCCACGCCAACTACTGGTTGACTTGCCTATAGGGATGTATTAAATAAACAGATGCTATAAATATAAATAAATAATTTATTTCTACTATATTTATAAAATATAAAAACGATTTAAACATTTCATAATTTAAATTAAAGTTTAGCTTGAAATTAGAAGTACTACTACTACTTTTTAATGTGCTCAACAAAAATAGCGCCAATTATATAAGGTTCCAAATGTACATTAAATTAGATTAAATGTGCTAAAAAATACCTTATCTACTATTGTTTAATAGATGCAGACAAAATCTAGTAATTACACTAGACAACTGATCAAAAATAAATGCATAAAATATAAGAATGAGAGCATTACGATTACTAATTTATGTGACAAGATTAGGAAAAAAATATTATACATTTAAAATAAGCTTTTATCAAACTAAATTTCATAGAAAATAAACAAATAAACGTACGACACTAGTAGTGAGCGAGTTCAGCATGTCAAAAGTGTTGCTCTGCTGCGTGTGTATGATGGCCAGCGCGTTGTAGGGGCGCGCGCCCAGCACCGGGGTCTTCATCACGCCCACCTCGCCTCCCACCACCACCTGACCATGGGGAAAAAGACATTAAAATTTAATAATTGTATACTTAAACAATTCTGGTCTCAATTAATATGCTATATTGCTAAAATTAGTAGCAGGAAAGTTGGGCTGTACGCGTGATAATTGGTTGTAGGCTCGATTTAATTAAAGGGATTATTTGAAATATTTTCATTTCTCTGAGCCTGTCAATCTTACGCTAATATTCAATAGCCAATTGTACAAAAACAAATTGATAGTAAAATAAGAAATTATCTTCTCTTAACTCCTATAGTACTATAATCTATATAATAAATAAACATAAAACGGGAAAACGCTTACGTATTAGAAAATATATTTATATGAAATACAGCTTTTCCTTATAATAAAATTATTTTATAATAAAATTTCGTACGGAAAAGCGAAATACCACAAATTGCTAAAAATACACTCAAATGACTGAACACCGAAGGTCGTTATCTAGCGCTAATGGAAAGCAATGAGTAATTGTGTGTGCTGAATCTAGCGCCTAACATCTCAGGTCAGCGGGTGATTAGCTTGAGGCCGTCGTGGCGCAGAGACACGAGCGGGTGACTGTGATGCGAAGGTTGTGGGTTCGTTTCCTACTCGAGTGAATGAATTATTATTTATATATTAACATTGTCATTTCTTCGCTCTGGTAGAAACGCAAAAGCGTGGCGTTCAGTTCCGCCACTCAACAGACAATACCACGAAACTTCAAAGAAGTGTCTTAACACTAGGTTCCCTCTGTGTACCCTGCTCTATAAAGGATAAAGCGTAAAGCTCGGAAATAATAATAATAATATCAACTAAAAAAACACAACACTTGTCGTACAAGTATTAAAAAGTAAACAACACGTGTAGTTTTTCACTATTTCGCTAACTTATTTCATTTTCCTTATTAATAAAGATTTTAAAAACTACTTATAGATAATACCTAGGTATTATCGGCAGGTATCCTAGAAAAACTGTCCGCGACGTAGCTGCACGGTGATGCATGTAGGATATATAAAACGTAATCAACGTGTAATATAATCGTGTGCTATTTTTATCGCAGGCCAGATTTTACAAGTTTATTGGCTATAAAACACTAAGTAGAAGGTAGAGGAAAATCTAAGTATTAATATGTGTGAATGAAATTGTATGCTCACGTACTTTGAAGGTCTTTTCTTTGCCATGCACAGTCTTTTCCTTGGTGTTGAGCACTGAGGAGTCGAGATGGTGCGCCGGCTGCGATATCTGGTGGCCGTGGCCGTGAAGGCCTGATGTCATCTGCGAAATACATAAACATCTCTCTATTAATGTCCACTTGAGTATATTGGCGATTGTAATACTTCAAATATATTTCAATTTAAAGTTAGCTGGTTTTTTTAGCTTCACGCTGTATATTGCTGTTACATTTGCATTAATCGAATCTAGTAAACTGTTGGAGTATAACAAATTATGCAGAAACAACAAAAAATACAAATAATGTGCCTATTGCACTAAAAATGGTAGTTTTTTTAAACTCAAGACATATAAGTATAAAGATGGCCCTCCTCCTCTGGTACCATATCCTGTTTACTTCCATTCTTCAATCTGAAGATGCGAGGTCACAATCCGCGACATAAATTCGCTCGAGATTAAATTTGCCCGTGACAGGAACTCTCCAGCGGGATCAATTGACAAACGCCTCTATTTATCTGAGTAGATGATTCTTTAGTGGTGTATGTAATCTTGTATGATTGCGTATATTTTCGCAAATCTATTGAATCATTTTTTTAAAATAAAATAACAATGCAGTTGTAACGAGACCTACTTACTATTTTACATATTGTATAACATTATATTAAAACAAAATATTTTTTTGAATGATTAGGGCTTACTATATAAAATAATATATTAAAATAAGTAAAAACAACAATAATACTACGTGAGTTCTAATTTACACGCGTCAGGTGTCCTATCTACTACATTTTTGATTCTCTCTACATATATAATTCCATAAAATCACGTATGAAGTATATGTACTTTGATAAAAGAAATTCTCATGTCGTAACTTATAAATTAAAAATATATTAATATCACATTTATGATAAGTAAGCTAACATTAGTTAAAAAAAAATAAACCACATACCAAATTACCATGCTATATTTAAAAATACACACTAAATGTATGTAACATCACTGCACAACTTGTTCACAATTAATAATTGTATATTTTCACAGGTAAATAAAAAAATTATGATTTAAAATTATATTTTTAAAAAAATATCCGTAAAATTAAAAATAATAATAAACAAAAACGCGCGAAAAATCAATCCTAAAACGAGCAACGTTTGAGTGACACTGGCCCATTCATAACAAACACCGCGATAAAGGTTCAGAAACGCATAGTGTGTAAGGCCACACGCATACTGTACAAACAATCGCTCTTTTATATTTTTTAAAATATTTATAATATTTTCAAAATCGACATTTTGCACTGTTCTTATATTATTTTTTTTTACTTTTTCCTATGTTATCAATAACATTCATATTTAGTTACAATTGACTCATATTGTTTACGATGTTCTGATCATTATTCACATTCTCACATAATCAGTCTCTAAAACTAAAATGTAATTTACAATTATATTATATTGTATGTAACATCGATAGAAAAAAATATTTTGTTAACTTCACGCTATATCCCGCACATAATAGGTAGGGGCAAGGGAACCTGGAACGTAATGTTAAGACACTCACTTCATATTAAAACACTTTGATTCTCTACTTTCCACCTAATTCTGGACGCATTGCATGTTGAGTGGCGGAAATAAACGCCGAAACTATTGTTTCCATCATATAAAATATTTGAATATTAGGGTGTATAGTAAATTGTTCAAGATAGCTGCACTCAACAAACTGAAATTAACTTTTAAGCACGCGAAACTAATAGAATAGTGTCACATTTTAAATTAGAATATTAAGATGTTATTTATATTCTTAATATTTTAGTTATTTACATTTTTTTAAATTAATGCAAGGGTTTTTTTTATATTGCCTTTTCTTTTTTAATATGGAATTGAAATCTTAAAATAGTAATTAACGATATGAGATTTCCAATTTTCTAATTTTCATCTCAAATTCTTAAAACTCTATCACCTACATATGGAAGCAGGATAACAATTTATAAAATTGCCAATACAAAGTTAATCTATATTTGGATTTAAAATTTTCCAACTTTCTTACAAATTTAAAAAAACCAACGTCAGTTTATATAAAAATTCCTACAAAAGTAGACATAACGTTTACATTATCAGTAGGTATATATACCTGCTGAAAATAGTAGATACCCTGCAAAAAATGGCCTGCAGGACAAAAATTGTCTAAATTATATAGAAAATAGTATAGTTTAGGGCGAGCCTTAATAGACAAGACAATGTATTATGGACAACGACGTGCGAGTGTGACGGTATGACCAATCTTTACACAGAAAGGATAGTGATAAGGCGTCGAAGTTATCGCACCGTGATGTAACGGCATTCCGCGCCGCTGACAGGGAAGGCCGCTTTACAATTATGCGGCGTTAAGGTAATTAGGACTTATCGCCTCCAATAGCATAGCACAGCCTGGATACGAGGCCCTTAATTTTATCGCACTGATAACATATAGATAGGTATGGTGACTTTAGGACTTATTAACTATCGCAGATTTTATCATTCATCTTTGTTTTAAAAATTATTATTTTTAATTTAATAGAAAAAAACTCAATGACTCAAATTCGGACGGCAAGTGGAGAACGAAGCGTTTAATACTAGGTATTTTAGCCTACCTTTCTATGCGGGTAAAAAAACTTGAATCCATTTATTTTCGTTGTCAATATAATATACTACAATATAATATTATATAATCAATTTTAAGGATAAAGTTACAAAGAAACACAGTCGGTTTCCCACAATTAAAACCTGTTCAAGATAATATAAACAGAAACGCAAGTGTAAATAGCAAAACGTTGGAAAAGAAAATCAAGATCGTTCGTTGAGAAACATTGACATCGGACATACATACATACATAATATTTTCTAAGAACAAGCGGGAGTAAATATATAACTTATTGCGTGCGGAATACGTGACCGGCCGCAGCGTTCGACGGCGTTTACCTAAAATACTGGGAAATTTTAAATTACTAACTTGGCTGGTGGAATTACTAGAGCCATAAGTGCGTTGTTGTAACGCCTCCCTAGCCTACATTTTTCACGATTCTCTGTTTATGGTTAAAGCCATATTTAAATCTTAAAGGAGGAATTTCCCAAATACAAATAACTAATTTATGTTTTTTTTTTTCTTATAATACGAAGAAAAATCAAAATCTGCTTCACGCAGACAACAGGGTAGGCGGTGGGAACCTAGTGTAGACATTCCGTTCCCCACTTCCGCCGAATTCTAAGTCAACGGAGTGTACTACGAAGCTTTTTGTGTAATTATTCTTATTCACTTGGACACAGTAACAAGTAATCAACACTGTATATTTAAATATTTATAATATGAGAAAAGAAACATACAATTCAGACGTTTTTTCTTTTAATATATTACGACCAGATACCATGTGCAGAGTCGAGTTGCGGCCAGTCTGCGGTACTGCGGCTAGGCCTACAGCGCTGACGTAACACCCGCGAGACGCGATTGTTATTTCATAAATGAAATTGAATTAAACCCAATTCCCAGCGGTCGCAAATTGACAGGATAAAAGGTTGGTACCGTCGTAGATGGACTTGGTACACGTGTACTTGGCTGGGTATGTATGTACATTGTACTGCGATTGATTTATTATAACATTGTTTTTTTCTTTTTCAGCTTCATTCTGCATCCTACACAGCAGAAAACGGCAGACAAAGAGAACTTAGTGTCAAGACACTCCGTTCTCCGCTATTCACCGGAATATAATGAGTACATTGCATGTTGGGTGATGAAATTATCTTGTCTTTAAACAGGAGGAAAATGAGAATTCATTCCCTCGAATTGAGATCGATCCCACAACCATCGCGATTAAAATGAGACGATTTACCACTACGTGACGATAGCTTTATTTATTGTAACATTCCACAAATTAGTAAGCAAAGACTAGTGAGTTAAATTATAATAAAGTAGTTATCTATTTACAAAAGATAAAGTTATAAAACAGATTTAGATTACTCATACTAGACATAGTTAATAGAAACCAAGTGTGAATTGGTCTATAGATACAATAGAAATGAGCTACCGGGTTTTTTAAAAAAGTTTTATTGCAATAGCGATAAGCAACTCATATAATACGAACATACAACGATACCTACTCGTAAACAAATACAAGATGTATAATGATAATATACTAAGAGTAAAACATATTTTACCAGGAAAAATAATATAAGTTGACATAATGTAAAAGTGTCATGTTTCCAAATAAGACAATAATAATATAAAATGACTAAATATTTAATATTTTTATTTACATATAAATAGATAACCATAATTGGCTGTAGGACCGTCTGGTTTATTCTCATGGTCCTCTCTAGCAAAACAACGTGAGGTTAAAGGCGGCGAATGACATTTAACTCAAGTCAATGTTTTATTTAGCAAAAATTATTTAAAAAAACGTTTTGATTTATCTGTTCAAAGCTAAAGTCCAGACCCCCATCCTTCCAGAAAATACCTCTAGATACGCATATATATGTAGAGTTCCACGGTCACTTACACAGAATGTACGAGTGTATTAGGGCGGGAAGCGGAGAGCGAAGTGCCTTAACACAACATTCTCATTACCTACCCTGCTTTGCCTGCTGCTTAGTGTTCTAACACCCTGCTATATATTCCTGATATAGGTAGGCGTGATATTACCATTCAAACGATAAGAAAAAGTTCACCTAAGGCTTATAATATTGATTTATTGGCTAACTTAAAAGGTCATTCATCGTTAAAGAAGTTCCCAAATGCTTTCACGTGCCAGAAAAATTGGACGTTACGTGTAGATACAAAGTAAATGCCAAACGATGCTCGTTTCCACCACTACATGGATAGTATTTGTTACCTAACTATCCGCATTGGTTTTATGTATCCAGTTTTATTTTACTTTCAACGTATTAAAATATTTTTTTGTAATTTTTAGCTTCATTCTGCACCCCGTACACAGAGAAGTAGACGGGGGAAACTGGAGACCTAGTGTTAAGACACGCCGTTCCCATTAAGATACCTGCATTTTCCCTTCCGACAATTTTTTCATGTTAAGTGGCAGAACTCAACGCCGAGCTTTATTATCTCGTTACCAGATCGAGGAAATGAAATTATTAAATATTTAATTTCCTCGAGTGGGAATCGAAACCGCAACCTGTTTACACTATTTGATGTACAATACCTTTACTTTTAAGTAAAACAAACAATAAATGTTAAGAGAAGTTTACCAAAACACAATAGTGAAAACTACAATTAAATCGGTTAAGCCGTTTCTTATTTTTTCATTACATGTACTTTCTTTCTTTCACTTGGAAGTGCCAATTGAAAATGTTCTCAAGAATTCAAGTATGGAGGGGAGGATAACTTTAAAATGTTTTAAAAAATTGGGAATGTGTATGTTACGGCATAAACGCACAGGAAGCCAATACAGTTGTCGACGAAAATAAGACATGTGGTCAAATTTGTGTAGGCCCAAGATAAAACAAATACACGTATTCTGAAGTCGGTCAAGTTTATCGAGAATCTCCTTATTAGCAACAGTAACAGCATGGATGAGTAAAAAAACCACGACAAATGACTATCAATTATTAGAGCCAAATTTCTTGCTAAATCAGATAACGGTATTAATATCTCGATTAGTTTTATGCAACGCAAGATATTAAATCTACTCTTAGTTATTAGTGTTTGAGATTTGAAGAGTTAAAAGGAATGGTATTGGCATGCACAGACAAACAGATAAAAATATATCTTCAATGTACAGATGGGGATCACTAAATTTTATTATATGTATAGAAGATGTCGTAATTAATAATTTTAAAGAATAAAAGAAAAATGATAACAGCTGGATGCGAAGAGTTGAAGACCGAGCTCATGGCGTGCCATTGGAGAGGCCGAATTTTTCTTTTAGTCTGTCCTCGTCCACTGCTAGACGTAAGCAGTGGACGAGGACAGACTAAAAGAAAAATTCGAAAGAATCAAATGTACTTCCGACTTTTTTCTACCAGTTTCACAAACACGTTCACGTGCTAGGCGACCTATTAGCAAGTATTGACGAAAAATAGCTGAAAACATACAAATAATATAAATATAGTGCCCAATATTACTTTGTATATAAAATAAACATGTTTAAGGTTATTTGTTTTACTATTGTAGACGACAAATTATTTGGTCAGCGGAATCGTAATTTCATCGTATATACATTGTTAAGCAAATTGTTCCTGACGTAATCGATTTCGATAAATACACATCGCACTTTGTTTTAGTATTACGAGTATGATTAGTCTAGTACTTCAAAAACACAACACAACAGGATAGACAGTGTTAAGACACTCCGAGGCATTGCGTGTTGAGTGACGGAAGCCAACCGTCCTGTTTTCCTTTACACTCAAAAGATAGATTGTTATATGGGGTGGGGCAGCTTGACGCCGTGCTTTATAACCGTAAGCTTGATAGCTAAAGGCCTATGTGATACATTTTTTTAGCTCCACTCTATATCACTCACATAGCAGCGTAGGTAGAAAGAACCTGAGACCCTAATGTTAAGACACTCCGTTCCCCACTTTACTCTGAATTCTGGAGGCATTGGGTGTTGGGTGTCAGAACTCAACGCCGCGCTTTGCCTCGTTACCAGAGCGAAGAAATGAAAATATTAAATCTTTCATTCCCCAGAGTGGGAATCGAGCGAACAACAGTCGTGTTTACAGTCGCACGCTTGTGCCCCTGCCTCACAGCAGCCTCATGAGATACCTTAGTTGCTCGATTTGAACCCCCATCCTTCTGCTAAAGCATCTTGCAGTTATCATGATACGATTGAATCACCAAAGGCGGAAGATTTAGGGAAAAAAACGTATCATGAATTTGACATAAAAGCGCATAGTTGAAATGGATGGATTATCTCGTAAACGTTTGAGATAGCATAAGTGATGTCTTTATGTTAAGTATTAAGTGTTTTATCTTACCGAAAGTAACGATTTGAGTCATGGGAGATAATATTAAATTTGTCATATGTTTATTACATTTTTTTGAAAGAGTTGGTAGTAATAATAACGCCAAAAAAAGTAACAATTTGTTCAATACTGTATTTATAAGTTTTTTATTTAATTTTCTAATGTCCAAAGAAAAAACGATATATGAATTCTCGATAATATCGAGATTCCAATAAACCTATAAAATGTTGCCTATAATCTATAAAATTTCGTACTTTCATTCACGAATCTCATTGCATAATAAGCAAACTTGCATGACAAAAATATTATTTTGTAAATTAATTTAAAAATGCTTAGGTATGCGCTAGACGATCTCTTTAAAATAAGTCGCCATGAAGTATAAGTGCACTTGCCGAGAATCGAAGTGCACTTGACCTACCTTCTGACACTAAACAGCTAGGCCACTACAAGGTCGTATGTATCCTTCTATACTTGAGCACAGGGTGAGAATAAACGCCATTACAACGAGCTGGTGACCCGGAATGATCAATTAAAAACTCTATAATATTTTAAGTGACCTATAATGTCATATCATTGGTAATATGTTTATAATCGACTTATTTCTTGTGAAGTTAATTTCAATGCTTTATAGAACAATTAGAATTACTTCTATTTAAAATAAAAAAAATACTTCTATTTACTAATATATAAAATATGTATAAAACTCTTGTGTGACACGATAACAATTGACTTATAGAAAATGTACAGGTGAAACTACTTAAAATTGAAATTTTACATATAGAAAAGTTAGGGAGAGTAGAACTAATAGAGGATTTTTAAAAAATTCCTACGGAAACAGGAAAACCGAGATTTTTATAAGAGCGACACAGCTCTATATTTCAGTGCAAGCCAGAGGGTTCTAACGTCGCGGCTAACATATTTAGTAAATAAAAAGATTATCTTGAGCGGGATTTATGCCCACAACCAACAACAATATTAAATTGGTTTAGTGGAAATTTACACTAAGTGTGACTTATCTTACCTATGAGTAAATTTCCACTTTATATAAGAAACCAATATAAAAATAAAATAACAAAAACCTAAGGAAATTATTTCAAAAACGAATGTAGGTATTTAATGTCTATACAAGCATATGTGTATGACGTATACAACGCGCATAACTACAAAACATCAAATGTAACGGATATTAATGACATTATCAAACATTTATCGTTGTATGGTATCTCCGAGTTTATTCTGAGCGAGAATAAAACATGTCAGACGATACGTCACAATATCTTGATCACGCCGGGTAATAACAAAGACGGCTTCCAAATTAATCTGCTAAATTCACTTTAACTGTACATGCGATTATTGAGGGTTCGAATCCCTAATGAAAAAACGAAAAATAACGTGTTAGGTTTATAGTGTGTGTTCACTCTTTTTTGCGGAAGCAGGAACCTAGTGTCAAGACACTAGGTCACACGTCTTCGAAATATTGCGTGTTAAGTGACGGAACTCGACGCCGCGCTTTATCTTGTTACCAGAGCGAGGAAATAAACATAATTTATTCCTCCGACTGGGAACGCATTCGGTCGTTTTTATCTATTTCGCGTGATGATAAGCAAACTAGTTTTTCAAGCACAATTTAAATTTATAGCATTATTTAATATATTTAAACAAACGAGGTAATTGCGATGTAACAGAAGTCACAATCAATAATTATTTTAATGCTAAACAAAGTTTCAGCACCAGAATTTACAACTGAGGCCACTCGTGGCGCAGAGACATAAAGTGGGACTGTAAATGCCACTGGTTGTGGGTTCGATCCCTACTCGAGGAAATGAAATATTTATTTAAATTTACATTTTTTAATTTAGAATTTCGCCAAGATTTTGAGTTCCGCCATGCAAATTGCCTCTAAATTCGGCGGAAAGTGGTAAACAAAGTGTCTTAAGACTACGTTCCCTGTGCTTATCCCGCTCTGTGTGGGATACAGCGTGAAGCTGATTTAATTTGATTTATTTTTTTTATTTACTACTACAATATAGGTATAAGGTCTTTTAAAACTTTTGCTTTAGCATAATGAAAGGCATTGAAGTTCAGTTTTAACTTCGACTTACAAAATGAAGTAAAAAGTTTAACCGGGCAAATTGTTCAGTCTTAAAATTAGTACAGTCGACTTTTTTTTTTTTTGGAAAAAAAAATTCTAAAACATACATTCTTTTTCTGTAAATCGTATTACATTTTTATTTATTTTAGTTTAAATAACAGTAAACAATTTGTATATTTTTTGTATAATAAAAAAGAAATAATTTTGGCGCATTTGTTTTATTAAACGATGATTTGTCAAGGGTTCAACTTCACTAATATTATTTAGTAAAGAATAATGACGCTTCCTTGGTCTACTCAAAGTGAGGCTCTGTCAATCATGCAACACCTCGAAACAAGCTAAAATTAAGAATTTTAAGATTTTCTCATCCACATTGAAATATTAAAAAATTATATCATAAGACGGTAGTTCGGCCTGGATGGCACTGAATGTACAGCACGCAAAACCTATTAGGATTACAAAACTTTAGGTTTAGAAACAATATAAATTTTAGTTTCTTGTGACTTACTATGCATTAAAATGGTTAAATTGATTTCTTTATCAATATGTTTTACTAAGGTTAATATAGTATAGTAATAATGTTTGCTTTATATTATATAAAATTAATCTTTTTTATTTTATTTTTCAACCAATTACCGCATTATTTTTAGAGAGAGAAAGAGAGGAGAAACTATTCTGAACTTGCGTCTCCGACTATTCACTACTCGTTACAGAACGAGGGGCAGGGCAGCAAAAGTAACAAAACAACATCACATTTCCATACGCGCCTAACTATACTGTGGAAATATCCTTCGATTCCATTAATAAATACAAATAACTATTTTTAACATTTTTAAAGTGTTATTCCACACTTAGGAAAAAATATACTTATTTAGAAAACGTATAAAAATTTTAACGTAGCGGGACTCGAACCCGCCCCTCCTGGAAACCGACCAGGTCCAGGACCAGGGGAAACAAAATAACTATTGGCTACCGAGGGAAATTTCGAATCCGAGACTATCGCATTAAATTAAACACAACAACTGCGTCACAATAGCGTTAACGTAATTGCATTATAAATTGAAAATCTCTCACAATGCAGCACTGGTTGAATTCAACTCGCATTTCAGTATGATAATTTAACATATCACTTAGGCCGTGGTTCACAAACGTGTCGCAAATATATCTCTGACCTACAAAAATCTTTGATTATAGGGTAAAATAATAAAAGGAAGTCTGCATCCTCTAATGTTTTCCTCGCACAAAACTTATAACATCCTTGTGCGCTATATTATATTCCTATACTTTGATAAAATAATATATGGTTAGTTCAAAATATTTTTAAAATATATATTTGTAAATTATACACGTTCATACTACGAAATCAATGAACTAAGAAAGTAATCAATATTTTTAAATCCCCAAGTTGTTGGTATTAGAATTAATTAGTTATTTTAAATGTGCTTTTGGTAAAGGAACCTGACGGCAAAAAATTAAACATATAAATATTCGTATTTATGTTGAACATAACAGACAATTAATTGTATTATCTATCATCAAATAACAGTATTAAAATGCATTTGCTCTTTCTTGGTTTCCTAAGCTATCATATAGGTTTCATGTAGGCTGTAAGGCTGTCTACTAAATAATTTATGTATCATAAAAATTATGAAGAACTAGCTGCGGGCTTACGCGGAAGCACGACATAAGTTTTATTTAAATGTTAATGTAATAATCAACATATTAAAAGATCTTTAAAAGGTCTTCATGTAAAAAAAAAATCCTGGCTCTTTGGTTTGTGATTTCAAACTTTGACGTAAAAATTTGGCCAGCATATCGTAGATTTACATCGTTTCATCGTGTTTATAATTTATCATATCTATGATAAATTACAGAATGTTACAAATAGAAATGTAAATATACTCGTAACTAATCCACTCACCTGTCCATATCGCGAGGATGCCAAATGCACGTTTCTATTCTTCAGAGAGAAATCAGGCCTCTTGCCTAGCCCGTAGTTGCTCTTGTTCTGGGATATGAACTTTTTGGGCCTGTCCAACCTTTCTGTTGATCCTTCTGCATCTTCATCGCGTTTGGAAGTCGATGGTATCCCACGATATGCCCCCCTTGTACCCCTGATGGTCTTCTCGGGGCTCTTGTCCTGCTTTCTGGTGATTAGATTGTCTTTTCTCTGTTTGTTGCTGCGCAAAGACACATTGGACGCCATATTGTCCATAATTCTCCATCAAGCCACAAAATTAAAAACTATCGCACTTCATATTCATAGTGATAACTTTATACTTTATCTCATTAATTAACAACTAACAATGATAAAATAATTGAATAAATAAATATAAGGAAATACATCACAATCTCAGGACTTTGTTAAAATCATTTCCTTTACAATAGTTTAGGATATAATGAATGGCTAGCAATATGGATATATTGGTTTGTAAAGCTATTTATTAATTAAATATAAAATAAATAAATAACTAATTCCGTCTTTTTATTCTCTCTCGCAGGGTTGGCATCCTTCTATAGCATTTGCTCATTACCTAAACCAACCAAATAATAGTTATTCTATAATATATACAGTCTTGAGGGAAATTTTGGAAAATTATTGCAGGATTTGATTATTTAAAGATGTTATCTGAAACAAAAAAAGTATTTAAACAAAGAAAGAAAAAAAAATTAAATTAAATTAATGACATTGTGATTTTATATCTGGTTACAGAACTACTCCATAGTATATCAAGGAAGAAGAAATATACACATCATTTCTTGCCACCAAAACCAAAATTATATATAGTTATCTATCAAATCAGTGACACAATTATTTATTAATATAACAACTGGTGACTTTCATTTGAGTAAAGATGCAATCCAGATCAATTAAGTGATAGAGAAATAGTGCAGATATTATACTTGTGGAAGACTTAGAACATTTTGTGAATTTTTTTCACAATTAATATAAAATTTATAATCTTAACAGATATGAAAATATTAATTAAGACACTTTCTTTATAAGTATATGGTAATTCAATCAATAGGCTCAATAACTCATAAATAAGTTGTCAATATTCAGAAGCTGAAATAAAAGTCTATTTGAAACATGATAAAAAAGAAATTTACAGTTTAAACAAAAAGTCTAATGACTGATTCATAACTGTGGGTTGAGATTTTACACTTTATACCTCTTGTACGATTCAAATGAAGATTCAATACACAAAAACACATGTTGCATCGTTTATCGTCTCCGATTATGCGATTCAGCACTTGACACGTCTGTCTCTAAGAATGATTAATTCAATGATTATAAAAGGTCAACACACTACTTTCGTCACGAACGTAATAACAAAACACTAGGCGAACGACACAATTAAGTTAAACTAGGTGCCGGCAGATATGCAATGCGAGAAAACACCAACACTGCAGCGAGGTTTACGCCTGAATCACTTCAAATTTCTGGTCATTCCACTCGCATAACTTAAGGATTTATTTAAAGATGTTCTAAAATCTGCATGCATCGGCCGTTTTATTACAATACGAATGGCGCATAGCTAAATCAAGCTGAATAAATAGAGTAAAATTTGCACTGACAGTCCGTCAAGCTCACAAAGCATGTATTTTTGGACAACTCAGAAAGATTTATACCTTGGGATCCGCATCGTCAAACACGTATAACTTTTTATCGACGCATAAACGTTACATTAGCTAAATTGATATTCGATTCTATAAATACTTACAAATAAAAATCTGGAATCACACCATTGTTTTTTCTTCTGCACAATCAGTAAACCGATGTTGCTACTCTTTAAAATTTTGTGTGAAAAAAAGTGGGTCATCGATCTTTTTGAATAATTTATTTTTCACTTTCACTGTATGAATATAAAAAGTATTCTGAATCATCTTACAATACGAATAAATAAAAACAATATATTCATATCAAACATGATATATGTCAAATTGTTTTTAAGTATCTTTAAATTATTGTCTAAGCGGTAAAAAAATTGTAAGGAAAATAAAATTTATTAATTGTAATATATAGCTCAATATTATATATATATATATTAATAACGATAGAAATGTATAATAACTAAAAATTATGAAAAAATATTAATTTATTTAATTTACAATTTAAAATACATTATATTATGAAATGGAACACTTGCAGTTTAGAAACCGCTTATTCAAATGATAGTGCATATATTTAAAAAAAACTAATCTTTTATTTCCAAAAAGGGTATTTTGTCAAAAAAATGACTCTTTATTATTACAAAAACTAAGATTTTTTTTAACCTAAACGTAATATTTTATTTAATGTGTTATTCGTGAATGACGTTACACCGACAGTTTTTGAACTGAAAATTGTGATGTCGATTGTGTACATGGCACATTTTTAATTTATATTAATTTCTCATGAAACATGAAGTGAAAAACTAATAAGAATTTATTAGAATAAACATGGCATTCGTCAGTGCTGTAACCGGCGACGACTCTACGAAGAAATTCATGGATGTCCTTCAAAATGACTTCAAAACTCTCAGCTTAGAAACTAAGAAGAAATATCCACAGATAAGAGAGGTATTAGAGTTATTAGAAAAACTAAAATATTTTATAGTAGTTCCCTTAAATAATTAAACTACTTAAATGAGCTTAAAATTACTTCTACTAATTGATAGCAATATATATCCTGTATTTAGTTTTATAGTAATAATAAGCCAAAACCACTAATAAGCTGTATGTTTACATGTTTTATACGATATTTTAGGCTTGTGATGAAGCTATCGAAAAATTGGCATTGGCCTCAAATAATCCTCAAGCTTCATTATATGGAGTGGTCAATCAAATACTTTATCCTTTAGTGCAAGGATGTGAGTCAAAGGATATAAAAATTATAAAGGTAATTATGCAATTATTTGTTTACATCCTATATTTTGAATAGATAATATTATTTTGCCTAACTCAACAAACAAAGTATTATAAGATGTTTCATAATGTGAATATATTATGTTCTGCCTACTCTGTTATAATAATATTATAACAGAGTAATAATAATTATTTATTATGTATGATTAAAAATGTAAATTTCCTATTATCTTTAAAAGTGACTTTGAGAGTAATAATACAAATATGTAATTTTATAAATAATAAAATAAGAATATAGTTTATAATTTAATTTACTGTTAATGAAAAAAAAATACTATAATAATTCACAGAAATTCAATTGTAATTCACCTACAATAGTTATATATTTTGAAAGAAATAAAACAAATATATGATTTTCTAAAAAAATATTTACTGAAATAATTAATGAAAACATTAGACAATTAAGAAATATCCACAAGAAATATCATACAATAATTCTTATATCAATTACAGTTCTGCCTTGGAACAATTCAGAGGTTGATAGCTCAACAGGGAATAGATGCTAAGGGTGCTCGACATGTTGTTGATTGTTTATATAATCTTGGCCAGACCGGCACATTAGAACTCAAACTTCTACAACTTGCTGCTCTCTTGATGACAACATCTGATTTAGTACATGGTGATACATTGGCTAGGGTGAGTTATAAGTTTACATACAGGATAAACTATATGGTGAATATTTATGAAATTGCTTGCTTCCACCACAAACACAGTATCTTATGATTGTTTCATAATTTGAGATTTTGTTTATTAAAAAAAAGAAAAATGTTTTAGATGCATTGTTTTATATCTTAATCTTGTCTTGTTAATTCCAGTTTATTCTGAAAAATATTAATTATAAAGGAATACATCAAAAATATGAATTTATTTTACAATTTTTTTAATTTGTATGGTGTTGAAATTATAGTTTATTTAATATGTGTTATCTATTTCAATATTGTTATTTGTTTATTTATCATTTATATACATACATACGTTTAATAGAATTTATATATTTTGTAGTAAGTTTTCGTATTTAGTTTATTTATATGAAAGCACTCGCTGCCATTGACTGAACTGGTAAGGTGTCGTAAGATTAACGCCTACCCCCTTGTCGACGGCAAATTATTAATCACAGTCGATGCTTGCCACTCAATGCACTTTCTATACGTTCTATTGTTTTCTTTATTATTTCCTTCCAAATCAGTATTTATCGTGTTCTGTTTTATATATATGTTTGTGGTTGACTTTTGTATGAACTATGTCATAGTTTACTATTTTTGTTCAAACTATATGTACTTTGAAGTGGTGTTGAATATACTCAGTGTAAACCGTGAGTAGACTTTTTATTCATCTCCATCAACACTACAGGGTTATTCCACTCATAGGAAAGAAAAATATTTATTTAGAAAACGATATAAAAATTTGAACGTAGCGGGACTCGAACCCGCGCCTCCTGGAAACCGACCAGGATACCTAATAACATAAATAAGTTGTAAGCGTATAAAAAAGTCGACGTAACTTGATGAGAACGTATGGCTTAGTGGTCAGGTGCCTGGTCGGTTATGACCACGAGACTGTTGTAGCGGAGCAACATTATTTTATTGCACTCCCACTCATGGGAATTAATTATTGTCGTTCCTCACTTTTCCAGAGCAACCAGAGTGACCTGGTAATAAAAAAGCATTGAACTCTATCACTCAACAGGTAATGGCCCGAAATTTGGGGGGTGCAGGGCATATTGGAGAATGTTCATACTAGGTTTCTTATACATATTTGGCTAACATTTGTAAGACACAGTGTGAAGCAAAAAAATATTTTATTACATACTTTTAAAACTATTGTTATTTGTTTCAGACAATGGTAATGTGTATGAAAATGGTGCCGGCGAGTGAGACTCGTGACGTGAGTACCAGTCATGCTGCAGCAGCCACAGTGCGACAACTTGTTGCTCTTGTGTTTGAGAAGGCCTTAGCTGAAGCCAATGGTAACGTACAGATTATTTTATAAATATAGATTATTTTGAGGCCATTCATTCATCACGTAATGATCGGCGACACGACTCATCCTCACGAAAAAATCCAGAATTGGCCAGAAAGTGGGGAATGGAAGTGTCGTAAAGGAAATGGAGTGTCATAACACTAGGCTCCTAGTTCTCTCTGTCTACCATGCTACGTGCGGGAACAAGGTGGAGCTAAAAAAATATAACTATCTTTCACTCACGGCATCATATAGCATTCACAATAGCTATTTTTTTTACTTAATAATTTTTTTTACATAATAATAATGTATCGCCAAAAAATATATATTTTTCTATTAATTGGCTTAATTTTGTTAAGACATATAAGACACCTATATTCATATTTTTTGTAGGTACATTGAAGGTCAACCCAGCTGATGTGAGAATGCAAGCTAACAACAAAGCACCAAAGGAGCTTAAACCCTGTGCAGTTGATGCTTATTTAATATTACAAGTGAGTTATTATGTTGGACATCCTATTTTTTTAAAATAAAAAACATAAGACCATCTTTCTTTGTGGTAAGGATTTTCTTAGATGTTATTGAGTGATTTAATAATATATGACAATCATAGGTTTTATGATATTCTGGGATTTGGGATTGGGATTGGGATGATTATTTTAAAACTAATGCCAACAGCACCACAAAATCATTGAATCAATAAAAAATTACACCAGATAAATATATATTTGCAATTTTCATATATATATTTTTTGTTAATAATAATAAATTTATAATTACGTAATTCATCCTTTATACATAACTAAGTTAAAAGAAACATCTAAATACATATGACGTTTTTTTAGGATATAATACAACTAATAAATGGTGATGCAGCTAACTGGCTTGTTGGTATATCAGATGTGCCAAAGACGTTCGGACTTGAATTATTGGACACAGTATTAACAGATTTCTCTGATGTCTTTTTTAAGGTATGTTTTATTAAAAATAGTACTACTATTAAATAGTAATTACAAACTTAAAATGAAAAAACAAAAAATTTAATACAACTTTTGCATGTGGCTGAGAGTGCAAGTTCATGTGGTTGCCATGAGTATTTCGGCATTATGTATTTCGCCGAGTGAAAATCGAACCCACAATCATCACGATAACAGCTGCATGCATGTGCGTCACGACAGTCTCCATTTATTTACACTTTTATTTGTTACAGATCTCTGAATTCCGATTTCTCTTAAAGGAGCATGTGTGTGCATTGATAATAAGATTGTTTTCACCAAACGTTAAGTATAGGTGAGTTATATAATAATTATATACTCTTGCGTGTTTATTTCTTTGGGTACTTATAATATTTATATAAAATCATATATACATACTTATAATAAACGTTAAATGTTGAATTAAATACTACTTTTTAAAATTAAATAACATTTTACAATACAAATTAATTAGGTAAAAACAGATCAAAACCTAGCCTAAAGATTTCTTCGATAAATGAACTATCCAATACAAAAAGAAGTCCAATTTAAACTAATAGACTCTAAGATCCGCACACTCAACTTTATAAACTCTTCAGCATTATAATATTAGTATAGATTAATATAAATACTACTAACTATATACATAACTTATCCAGGGCAGCCTTTCCGTCGCCGCACATCCCGGGCGGGGCTGCAGGGGCGGCGCCGGCGGGGGCGGAGCGCCCTCACTTCCCGGTTACGATGAGGCTCTTACGGCTCGTGTCGGTCATTGTACACAAATATCATGATGTTCTGGTTAGTAAATTGCTTTTTATAGTTTTTTTTTATTAGTTCTTTTGTAATTTTTTTTTTGTATTTCATATTCGCTTTTTTTGTCGATGTGTGATCTCATGTGTATTCGTGATTGCACTTGTGTGAGATTACAAATGTGGATGTGACATAACATATGTGGACGTAAGATCACATGTGTGGATGTGAGATCACGCAATCGCTGTGGTAATCACATTGAAGGCTGAAATCTGAATTTGAACATGTACTCTATAAATTTTCCAATTAAAAAAACTATACACAAGTCTAGTTTTTTAAAAGTCTGAAAAATATTCTATTGCTTGATTGCATGTGAAAATGAACATTGTAAGCTTAATTTTTATAATATCATTTTTTTATGTATATTATGTTCTAGCCCTTGTAACTCAGTATTTATTGACACATTGATAGATTTCTCTTTAATTTAATGACAAAATTTGGAATTTTTAACATATACTACAAAATAATGTTACTTAAAAAAATCTGTTTCACACGGTTAGTTTCACAGCAGGGCAGGCTGAGGGAACCTAGTGTTAAGACACTCCGAATTCTGGAGTAGCGGAATCAATGCCGCGCTTTACCTCGGCACCAGAGCGAAGAAATGAAAATATAAATAATAGTGACACTTTTTCCCTTGTACCACGACTGACCTCAAACCAGCCATTTAGTTTTTTGATATATAACTGTTTCGGGAAACCAATGAAGACTATGCGACAATACACTATTCACTACGTCATTAATCAAGACTTTGTTTCTGTCATTCTTAAATATTAAAGAGGTACCATCCGCAAAAAGTACATAAGTATTTCACATAAATAGGTAGAACACTAATATAAATAAAAAAAAGACAATAAAATCAAGGGCAGCATCCTGTGTAAAATCGACTGGTTGTGGGTTCGATCCCCATTCGAGGAAATGAAATATTTATTTAAGTTTATATTTTCATTTCTTTGCTCTGGTGTAGAGGCTCGGCATTGAGTTCCACCACTCAGCACGCAATGCCTCCAGAATTCGGCGGGAACGGAGTGTCTTAACACTAGGTTCCTTATTTGCTGTGTGCGGGATACAGCGTGAAGCTGATTTGATTTATTTTTGTTTACACAATCAAGTGCTTTGGATGAATTACGAAACACGTCGCACATCATTTGCGAATTCTCGCATGCGTCGAAGAGCTAATTAATATAGGTTATATGACAATTTTTTTGTTTGTCTCCAACGTCTTGTAGGTGACAGAATGTGAAATCTTCCTATCGTTAACCATCAAGTTCCTGGACCCCGACAAGCCGTTGTGGCAACGAGCACTCGCGTTGGAAGTCCTACATCGAATCACTGTACACCCAGGTATTAATATTCGTATTTCTTTTTTTTTTTATAAACTTTTCAGTAACTATTCCAATGATGTCTAAATTTACTAGGAAATATTCCAAAACTATATTTACTTATATAAATTTTCAACATGGCAATTAAATTAGCATATTTATAAAAATATGGATTTAAATATCCATATTTTTATAAATATGTACTTATTATCACCATATTATGTCAAAATAACTAAATTCTAGTATTTTTTTTTAAATATATTTCGTATATTAAGATAACTAACAATATGTAAACTTGTCCAGATCTACTAAAGGCTTTCTGTTCGTGCTACGACATGAAGCCGCATGCCACAAACATTTTCCAAGACATCGTAAACGCGCTGGGCGCGTATGTGCAGAGCCTGTTCGTCGCATCGCAAGTAAACACACCTGCTGGTTAGTTAATATAAAATATTATAAAAAACAGATTAATACCTTATCCCGCATATCAAGGTGGACAGACGGAACCTAAGTGTGTTAAGTCACTTTTTTCCTATTTTCCTTTCAACTTTCAAAGCATTATGTGTTGAATGGTGGAATTCACTTCAAGACGGTGTCTCACTATAACACAACGACTTCAATTTGTTAATTTAATTTCGCCTGCTTAAACTACATAATTATTAATTTACTAATCGGCATCACTTGTGTTTTCTAATAATAATATCATTTTAAAATCCAATTCAGAGAAACAGTTATTTATAGAAAATTGGTCGAACAATTTTCTTTAAAACGTGTAATTTTTTGTTACTATACCTAAGGGTACCCTTATAAACCTAAGGGACTGGTATTCTGAAGAGAATATGATACAAATTACAGTCCAGAAATAAAACTATAATATACTTTCAATAGGTTATAATTAAATTTATTGTAACTAATAAAAATCTAATTCTCGTCTTCATCTTGAACATTATCCTCTCTTTCAACATAATCAATGTCTACGGTGTAATCATGGCGGTTGCGATGGTCCTCATACTCCATGGCATCAAGGACCGGGCCCTCTATATGATGTTCTTTTGCTTTGTCCTTATATTCGTCATATTTATCAAATGTATCATAGTATTCTGCATCTATTTCACGGCGTCCGGATCCTCCTGTGAAGTTTTAAAATATAAGATGTGTAATTTTTTTAGGTTTTTTGAACTATTAAGTTGTTAGAACTACTCTTAATTTATTATACAAGTTAGTTTGCTAAAGATTCCCACTTACTTCCGTATAGCATGTCTATTTATCAACATGACTTTAAACCTTGATCAGTATATTTTTTAGTAATTTTTTAAACTGAAATTGATTCATTTTAAAATCAGATTAACTACTTACACTCAGATACCGGTACTCGTCATATGACACTTAAAAAAAATTGTACAAATATAAAAGGCATAACAGTTGAATATGAAAAATACGGAAAAATAATATAATATATAGGCCAGTCGTAGCGCAAAGGCACAAAGTGTGACTGTAAAATCAACTAGTTGTGAGTTTAATCCCCACTCGAGGAAATAAAATATTTATTTACATTTATATTTTCATTTCTTCGCTTGGGTGTCGAGGTAAAACGTGGTGCTGAGTTCCGCTACTCAACTCGCAATGCCTCCAGAACTCGGCAGAAAGTGCGGAACGGAGTGTCTTAAACACGAGGTTCTCTCTGCCTACCCTGCTGTGTGCGGGATACAGCGTGATGCTGAAATATTATATAATATTTTCAAAATAAAATTTGATTTTCATATATAATAATAAACCTACCAAATATTTTTGAACGTAAATAGAAATCGGTTAAGTTTTCCGGATTTTGTATTAAAAACTCGGTGTAGATATTAACAAGTGGCTTGCAGCGACGCATACATTTACTGTAAGTCTTGAATCGGTTCACTCGCCTGTCAGGTGGACACCCCAAACGTTCTCTAAAAACAAATATAGGAAATAATGAAAATTAAACTTTTAATAAAGGAAAATAATTTAAGTACTATATGAGAATAACAATTTCGCACGGTACATAAATTAATCATCGATTACTTTCAATAGATGGCAACATTCTTCTAAATCAATGATGGCTCGACTGATTTTTAAGGTTCCATACCTTTTAACAAAAAAAGGAACCCCTAGAAGATCACTTTGTTGTCCGTCCGTCTGTCCGTTCAAGAGCCTTTATCTCAGGGACGCTTGGAGATATCGAGTTAAAAATTTAAACCATATACTCAAATCTATGGCCTCTGAAAAAATCGTATTTCTACATTATCGCAAAAAGCTTATTTCAACAGTGTAAAGGGAACAAAAATTATAAGGTGCTTCCGATTGACCTAGAACTATGAAATTTGGCAGCTAGCATCTACAAAGTACTACTAGTTCAGAAAAAAAGACAATTATACATTTGTGGTTAAATTCAAAAAAATAATATCCTTAAAAGAGGGGCAAAATTTGGTATTAAAACCGCTAGTTCAAGTGAAGTATCAGATAGAAGCGCTCTGGCTAAGCTAAGCTTGAATTTCAGAAAAAGCTCGAGACCCCGATTTTTTGTACGCAACCTTTGGTGGGCAAGCTTGACTCGCGCTTGTCCGCTTTATTTTTTTTATATTCACTCAATCCAATACCAAATTGATACATAATTTAGTACCCTATTGTGCCCGTTTCTATTATTTTAAAACAGGGGTTCCCAACCTTTTCTTGATCAAGGACCATTTTTATATCATTCTTGGTAGCAGGGACCACTATGCATGTAGGTATATTAAAAATTAACTGTGATAATTAAACACAACCTTCGCCTCACCATCCCCAGTCATAAAATTAAAATTGTTCGCGGACCACTTTTAGGCTTCTGCGGACCACTGGTGGTCCGCGGACCACCGGTTGGGAACCACTGTTTTAAAATAACACCTTCAATAAGAACTTCATCAATTTCCATAACTTGAATAATCTGACTGTCATCAAATATTTGAAATAAATATCTTTTAATCAAATTAATTAATCAAAAATACATACGTGCAGTTCTGTAGTTGGAATACAAATGTCCACACAGGTTCAACAGGATCTAAGCACATGCAGGCGTGAAGCGCCGCGTGCAGCGCACAAATAGATGATGTTTTAGGTTATTGTGTGACCATATATTACAATCTGAAATATTACAATAATAATACCAAAATAATCTATAATTAAATCATCATTAGAAAAATTGAGGCCTCTAAATGCATCTAAAACAGATTAAAGTTAAATAAGTATAAGTAGGGTCATAACAAAAGTCTCGTAAAAATTTATTCATGTGACAGCGATACCTATTTGCCAGAACAATGTCGGTTAAGCTACTTTAGTTTTCTGAGGATTTTCTTTTAATTCACTTAATTTAATATCTAGATAGATAGATAGACACAGTACCTATTTTGTAGTCCAATAGTAACCATAACACGAAAAATAGCCTTGTCTTTAATTTTTTCCATACAATATTGAATTGCATTTCTAAATTTTTTAACATAGCCATCTAGATGGAAGCGTATATATAAATATAAATAAAAAAAATATTAAATATGATTATTTTTTATCAAAAAATATGTATAGAATATATATAAGAAAAAAAAATATACAAAATGAATATATATGTTGGCTATGTATACATTTCAATCATACGCTCATACTTTCAATTCCTTTTAAGAATTGAAATATATTTTTTTGAGATATATATGATCTCCTGATTTATTTTATAAATATAAACGTAAATTTACTATTCAATATTTTTTAAAAATAGCTTAAAGGTATTTACTGTTAAGCAATATTAATATTTTTCATACATTACTTTATACGTCTTCCACAAATGTATATGTAGACAAGTATAATCCAAAGATATGTACACTACTTTGTTCATCATTTTAATATGTAACTATATAGGATCGTCAAGTATACCTCAACAAGCGGGCTTCTATTGGAAGGGAGTGTGGCTGCCGCTGTGTGTCACATTTGAACCTGGCACTGCAAAAGCTGTATAGTAAGTAAGATTTATCTTATATTTATTTATAAAAATGTTGCTTATAATATACATCGGAATGGTAAAAAAACTAAAACCCGACTACTGAAATATCGCGCTTTAAAAAGTAAGAAAATCCCTTTCATATACAACACACAATACCATTAAAAAGAGTTTGTTATGTCATGACATTATATCACATAGAGGGCGTCACTTTCAATTTTAATTTAACCCTCTGCCCGCCACCTCTAACTTACAAGCGCCTACGAATCTAATGTACTTCTGTGTAAAACATTTAAAATTTGTAGTTTAATTACTGTAAAGCTTTTTTTTGTTATTAAAAATGTAAAAAGTGAACTTAGAAAAAAATTAAATAATCTCTTTTAGAAGGAAATCCAATTTTATATTACAATTTTTTTCGTACTAATTATACTTTGATTTGTATCATATTTTTTTTCTCTTTAGTATAGAGATGCTGGATCGAACAGAGGCTCCTTCTATACAAGAAGGATACGGCATATCAGTAGCATACGCGTGTCTCGTAGAAATTATACGCTCCATCGCTATTACACTTGAAGGAGATGAATATTTTAGGTATATATGAATAGATGACCTTTTTTAAGAGCTTAAATAATATTTATTAGTAATATTTAAAGTTGATGAAAATATAAAATATATCTTTTGTTCTTAAAAAATAATTGTTCTCTCAAAGGCTGCAAGAGTTGTACGACGATTCTCAAAATGATGGTGAAGATAAAGAAGTGAACTCAAATAAATCAATAACCAACCATAAAGGTACATTTTTAATATATTCAATCTTCTATTTTTAATTAATTTATAGTTATTAAAATGTAAATATTTTATGTTATTTGTTTTTAATTTACAGAATCGGAAACAAAATTAGATAATAGCAATGAAATTACGAAAAATGGCCACACCGGCGAAGCTGATCAAAATTCCAATGTAGTCCAAAAAATTGATCCAGACACTGAAGATAAGGAAAGACAGTTAAAATTGCAGGTAAAAATACTCTTTTAATTTTTATTCCTTTTTAAAAAGCAATAGTAATATGCATATGTGTGTGTATAGTAAAAACAAAAATATAGTATAGTAAAAAAATAAATATTTAAAAGTATTTTTTTATTTGTATACTATTACAATAATAACTGTAATATATTTCAGCTAATAAAGTCGTCTTGGTGTGGCCTTGTATGGGGATTGTCAGTGTTAGCAGAGGCCAGCATCGGGGAATTAGAAAATATCCTCCGTGCTATACAAACACTGGCTAGAGTTAGTGGAAAGGTTAGTACCGTATTATCATATTCAAGATATGTTATTCAATGTGGTATTATTTAAATTTTTCAAAACTACTAATAAGAGTAGCAAATATTTTGAACGCGAGAGTAACAAATTGAGTCGATAGTGGCACGCAACTAGAAGCCGAGTAACTTTCCAGATGGGCGTGACGAACGCGCGCGACGCGTGCGTGGGCGCGCTGTGCCGCTGCGCGCTGCCGGCGCAGTACTGCGTGCCGGTGCTGGGCGCGCTGGCGGCGCTGGCGTGCCCGTGGCCGGCGCCGCGCGCGCCGCCCGCGCCCGCCGCCGACCTGCGCCACCACGTCGTGTGGGTGGGCACGCCGCTGCCCTGCGCCGCGCCCGCTGGTACGCCCGGTCACTACCAATACCAATTAGCAAAAGGAGATCTCGAAAATACTCCTTTTCTATTAACTCTGATCTATTCTGGAATAAATTACGATGAGATAAGACCCATATCGGGTTATTTATGAATTACAATTAGGGCGAGGGAAGTTTGAACATAGCGAAGGCCTTTGACCACGTGTGGGGCACGGGGCGCTCATTGCAACATTTCCATCTTACGAGTTCCCTGAGAATTTATACAGGTGGATCGCCAGCGTTTTCTGGGCGCAGCATCAAGGTAGCTGTCAACTATGTCTGATCCGATTATATGCCTGTGAACGCTGGCGTCCACCAAGGCTGATTGCTGTTGCCCACGCTTTTTTCTGCAAATCAATGACATGTTACATGATTCTAACATCCATTGCTATGCAGATGATAGCACAGTGGACGCTGTATTCCCCGGCCGTGCAAGTCTTTCTTAGCGTGACAGTACTTCAAGCCAAAACATTGGTTGACCCTATATATGGCCCAGGTTCCAATGATATGTAAAAGTCTTGACACTTTGGCCTTGTTTAGACTCGTCTCTTCGTTCTCTACCGCATTTATCAATGTGGTTCCCCCACATCCCCCACGTTCTGGGGAACTGTTTGACTTGTCCCTTGTTTTTTTTGGCTTTCTTGGATTTTTTAAACATTTTTAAAGTGTTAATCCACACTTAGGAAAGAAAAATACTTATTTAGAAAACGTATAAAAATTTTAAAGTAGCGGGATTCGAACCCGCGCCTCCTGGAAATCGACCTGGGCGGTTTCCAGGAGGCGCGGGTTCGAGTCCCGCTACGTTCAAATTTTTATACGTTTTCTAAATAAGTATATATCTATTGGATTTATTTCAGTGTGCTATATTTTTCTATAAATCCTTTCATTTGATATCCATATCGAGAATGATGAAAAAATATGTTGTATGTCATTTTGTCGGGGTGGCCATCTTGTATTTATTTCATAGTGTGCTGTATTCTTCTAGTCAAACATTTTAAACTGATACTCGATTCGATATTTTTGATAATCATATCGAGATTGGTTTAATAAATATGTGGTTCGCCATTTTATATATCTGATTTGAAAAATTAACTAAAAATATTTAGAATACTAATAACATTATAAAGTGAGTAATAATACTAATAGAACAGCAGCAATTTTTGTAGAACACCAGATTGTTGAATAGAAAAATGATAATTATTAATGGAAATAAAAAAAATAACAAATCTCTCTATCACTGTACCCCAGGTCAACAGCAATCATTCGTGATGGTGACGTCACGCCACGTGACCGCCATGCGCGCGCTGCTGGCGGCGGCGCGACGAGACGGAGACGCGCTACAACACGCCTGGTTGCCTGTGCTCACTACGCTGCAGCATTTGGTATTTAAATTAGATTTTATCTTATGTGATCATCTATTACTATGTTTTCAGTGCTTAAAATTATGATGATTATTATTTTCGATCTAATTATATATAATGTATTTATCAGGTATGGATCTTAGGCTTAAAACCTTCCACCGGTGGTAGTATGAAGGCGAGTCGTGCCAGCGCTGATGCCAATGCGGTCATGAGCACTTCCGCTGTCATGGCCGACTTACCGGGGTAAGATGATTTGAACTCTATCCGAATGGAATTCCAAAGCGACGAAATAAATAACAGTCGAATCGAACCCACAAATGTCACGTTTACAGTTACACATTGCGTTTAAACAGCCTCAAAAAACTATAAAGTAACTAGCTTCACGCTTTATCCCTAGCGGGGTAGTCAGAGAGAACGGAGCCTCAAAAAAATTGGAAATAAATAATTAGTTTCAAGAAAAATATTTAAAAATTGTCGTGCATAATTTAAATTTTACCAATTACCTCTTTTTAATTGACATACGAATGAAATACTGCACGTGACTGCATTGAATTCTTCATACATTCATTCATTCATTTTATTGAAACATAATAGAAATCATGTAGATGGCTATTTATTATATAATAGCTGAGGCGATTATGTTTACCATTATCATTTAACATTCGAAAGTGTTGTAATGGATTTATTTTCAGGTCAGCAAGTTCCCGTGGCCGAGTCCCTCGGAGTGATGAGTGGTATAGAGCACGTTTTATAACATACTGTCTATTTGGAATGATTTTCATACGTTATTTGTCATTTTATTATACTTTTTTTTTTCTTCATTTATTAACATTTATAATGTTGTAACTTTAAATAACAACAAAAAGAAGGATTAAAGTTTTTCATTTAATAGTGAAATTTCAATAATATATTCCAAATAGACGTAAGGGATGGGGATATTGTGAAATCGACTCTATTATTAAAAGTCAAGGATCGATTTTGCTTTAATGTCTTGCTAGGGGCGCTTTTGTCCGTCTTCGCGCTCTGGGATGGAGCTTGCTGGCCATTTTGTTTTATATTTATTTAACATGCACTTTTGTTTTATATTGCAATGCACATACCCAATGTTGGAATATTACATATTATTACGTAGAATAACTTAATTTCAAATGAAATGTATACAATGTTTTTAATCTGTGATATGACCTTTGAATAAACTATATATCTATATAGATATATCATCTATTCTTCTATACTAATATTATAAAGCTAAAATTACTGCTTAAAATTGATTTTCTTGTTCATTCTTCTTCATTTTGTACGTCAATGGATAGATGACGGTAAGCGATAAATTAAAATTACCGTCGTATATCATAGCTATTAGGGTACAAGAAAGTGTAGGCATCACGTTAATCGTTTCGGTGTTACATATTGTACCTGTGGTCAGACTTACTTTGGAAACTGAGAATATTCATGTGTAATACACAACTCTTAGTTATTTTCATTTGACCACCATCCAGGCCAAGCCGCAAGTATAAAATTAATATAATTTATCAGTTTATTTATAGGTGATATCAATATTTTAGGATCTTCAATATTGCCCGGTATTGTAATAATAATATAAAAATGTAAATATATATTAGAATTTAAATAGTAAAATTTGTGTACATACATATATATAAATATACATTATAAAATATTTTTCTTGCACGATATTATATACAAAAAAGATTACCTCCAAAGGCAGTACTAAAAATCACAACAGCACATTTTATAATTCTTAGGACAAGACCGAATACTTTATAACTTTCGCTTATAGAATGAGCATCTAGCATGGAAATAAAACACACATAATAATTTATGTTTAAAAATATATTATCATATATTATATTATATATTATATCATAAATATATTTCAGCTTTATCAGCCATGTTGTCAAGAGTTTTTGAAGCGTCGAAGAATTTAGACGATGTAGCGTTGCATCATCTTATTGATGCATTGTGCAAGTTGTCGAATGAGGCTATGGAATTGGCTTATTCTAACCGAGTAAGTATGTCTACTTTGGCATAGTTGTTACAAAATTCTTCTGTATAGATTGTGTGGTTCAATATAAAAAATAAGAAATATATATCTATACAGATTTTGTCATGTTTTTGGGTATTTGTCTCCATTTTTTTTCACTTTTAATATTTGTTATATTACAATTAATTATTACGTTTTTGTTACTTGCAGGAGCCATCCCTTTTTGCTGTAGCTAAACTCCTCGAAACGGGTTTAGCAAATATGCACAGGATAGAAATTATGTGGAGGCCCATCACTAATCATTTACTTGAGGTGACTACAGATATTTTTCCAATTTTTAGCTATGTTAAATGTGACTTTACTAATATAGCAACTAGTGCTAACCCACCCTACAATTCCGTATAAATGAAATTATTAGAATGTTAATTGTTACCATTTTGATTTATAATCTTAATGCTAAATATTTTGTTTATACGATAAATTGTTGATATATTTTTAGGTGTGTCAACACCCTCATATCAGAATGAGAGAGTGGGGTGTAGAAGCCATCACGTATTTGGTGCAAGCTGCCTTCCAATACCATCACAATAACCCTGGACAAGTCACAGAGGTACTTCAAAATTTATTATGAAATATATACTTCATATGTGATGAAAGTGACTTAAAAGTTTATTTAAGGGAAAAAGGGTTAATATAATATTTTTAAGTTGGGTTAGTTTGACGATATTCGGCATCGATATTTTCTGTTATCTATTAACTTCACACTGTATCCCGTACGCAACAGGGTAGGCAAAGGGAACCTAGAAGACCTACTAACTACTCGTTACCCATTTTCCGCCAAATTCTGTAAGCATTGTGTGTTGTGTGGTGGAACTCAACTCCGCGGTTTTGCCTCAACATCTTATTAATTAAATCCACATTCAATATTTAATTTCCCCGAGTTAATTTAATTCATAGCCTGGTGCATTGACAGTCGCACGCTAGTGCTCCTGCGTGTCGACTGTATTTGATTGTGGTTGCAGGCGCGGTCGCGGCTGGTGCTGGAGCCGCTGGCGGAGCTGTGCTCGGTGCGGCACTGCGACGTGCGCGCGCGCCAGCTGGAGTGCGCGGCGCGCCTGCTGCACTCGCGCGGCGACCAGCTCGGCGCCGCCTGGCCGCTCATGATGGAGATCATCGCCGCCATCAGCGACCACCACAGGTACCACTCTATGGATTCTCACATATGTATATATTATACTGACAACAAATGTTTACTATATTACAATTTGTTACTGGCATTGACCTCCACCATTCAAATCGAGTGCGTAGCGAACCGAGTATCCTAACACAAGGTTCTCCCTGCCCACACTGTTATATGCGTGAGTCTAAAAAAAGTCTATAGTTTCCATGCACTAATTAATATCTTACGCCAAATAAAATAAATACTTAACTGACATTTATTTTCCTTCGTTATAGTGAGCAACTAGTCCGTTCAGCGTTCCAGTGCGCACAACTGGTGGCGGGCGACCTGCTGGGGTGCGCGGGCCCGCGCTGCCTGCGCCGCGTGCTCGCCGCCGCCGCCGCCTTCGCCCGGCAAACCAAAGAACTCAATATATCGCTCACCGCTGTTGGACTTATGGTAAGTTAGACGGATTAGTAATATCAGTCTTGTCGTCATATCATAGAGGGAAACATGAATTAATTCAATGTTTAAGCAATTTCGATTCCTATTCAAAAGAATATTTTTTTCTTGCTTGTCACTGTCCAAAACTATCAATATAACCTCAATCAAAAACAAAAAAAAATATTGTTTGCACATATATTTCTTAAAATTGTACTTATTACGTACGTTAACTTTTCTGTGTTGGTTCAAACAGAGTTTAGTGAACACGTACTATGTATTTGCCTGTTCCCCAGTGGAACATCTCGGACTACCTGTACCACAACCGCGACAAGCTGTCGGCGGCGCTGGCCAGCGAGGCGGCGGCCGACGCGCACCCCGACCTGCACGCCGAGCTGCCGCCGCTCGACCGCCTCTGGATGTGCCTCTACATACGACTCAGTTAGTTACTCTACACTGCGTTTTAATGGTTCATGCTGAAGATAGAGAGAATTATATTTTATACTAGCGACCGGTTAAGCCGGTTGTGAGACACACAAACTGACAAACAAACAAAAATTTAAATAGTCCCAAAAACAACTTTTCCCATTTGTCTTCCATGTACTGACACCGATCAGCTACGATATTAAATAAGTATAGATTTAAAATTCTATTTTGAATTTTCCAAATAGAATTTTTTTAGCGCCTCATTTAGAACATTTACACAGTTTTTAAGTCAGTTTCAAATCTAGCTATTTTTCCAATTTTATACATTTTCTAAAAAAATATCTAAGGATAATGTGGATATTTTTGTATTCTGTTTTTGAATATTTGCATTTGTATGGCAGGTGAGCTGTGCACGGAGGCGCGCGCGCCCGTGCGCCGCGCGGCCAGTCAGACGCTGTTCAGCTGCGTGGGGGCGCACGGCGCGCTGCTCAGCAAGCCCGCGTGGCGCGCGCTGCTCGCCGTGCTCTTCCCCATGCTCGACCAGGTCGCACTCACTGTCCTACTACTTGTGTAGCACTCAAGAACAGTCCGAAAGTGACGTATTCTCACTGCTGAGACACAATCAGCATCACACTATATCCTGCATACTGGTAGGCAGAGGAAACCTAGTGTTAAAGCTCTACGTACCCCATTTTCCGCCGAATTCTATTCAATTCCGTTGCGTGTTGAATGGCGGAACTTAACGTCGCGCTTTGCCTCGACACCAGAGCATAGAAATGAAAATATAAGCTTAAATAAATACTCCCATTTCCTCGAGTGGTGATTAAACCCACAACCATTAGTGTTTACAATCACAATTGTGCCCCTTCGCCACAACTGACCTTAAATACGAATAGGAGACATAACATGAACTAAATAAAATACCATTCTATTCTGTGCCTCAATTGATTGATATAAATAGATAATTTCTGCGTTGTAATTGTGATTTCTGTGATTATTATAGGTTCAAAAACAATCAAATATTGCAAGTTCAGAAAAAGTTGACACAGGAGAGCATATTCTAATACATCACACGAGAAATACTGCGCAAAAACAGTGGGCTGAAACTCAGGTATTTTTTTTGTTGGACATAATTTTATTTATTGAATACCCATTGACTGGGGTCACCTTTAATAATTCACTAAAAGACATCAATATTTAATTTCACAACACTTGGTTAAATAGAGCGATATCATAAATACAGGTTAGCATAGGATTTAATGTTATATATTGACTTTTCTAATTTTCTACACTTATTTAGTGTAGTAATCATCTATTTTGTAAAGGTTGATTTCATAGAAATTGTACTGTATAATAAACTGACAAAACTGAAAGATTTTTCAGGGAGTACCTTATAAATATAAATAACGTTGTACCTTAATCTCTTAAATCGTAACATTTTCATCTCTTTACATTTTGGGCCCAAGAATGTATGCAATCGCTTCAGTCTCCTTTAAATTAAACAAAATATCGAATACAATTGTCCAATGCACTGTTGCAGTGTACATATGGTACTAATTTACAATAGTCTACATATTTAACTATATAAAACGTGTACGGTACCGTAAGGCCGACGAGTAGGGGCTACCTTGGGGCAATTTTCTGAATGTTGATCACTCAGGAAGAAAATTAAAGTAAGAAGAAAGAGATAAAAGTCAAACTTATGTAGCAATCTACTGCAAACTTCAGGGCGGCCACGACTCGTACTAAAGAGAAATGATGTCAAAATACTTTTCTTTATTCAGGTACTAACATTGTCGGGAGTATCCCGGGTTTTCCATTCCCGTTTCCAACTATTGACGACAGTAGGAGATTTCAATAGATCGTGGACGGCCCTTCTCGATTATATTACGGATTTTGCTTTACGAAGGAGTCATGAGGTAAGATTTAGAAATTATAGTCTTAAAAATGTAGTAGTACACATATATATTTTAATATAGGCCGATATTGTTTTAGAATTTAACCAATGTTATAAATTGGAATTGTCTTCCGAATAGACAGACCCTAATATTGGGTTCCTTGGATTATCGTTATAAAATGTTATTGAATAGTAAATTATTATACTGAGTTTTTTGGAGAATTTGTATTTTATATATTTGTGTTGTGCCCTTTATATGCCAGATTGTAAAATGGGACTCGTTTTATTAAGATATATAATTTTATATAGACTATAGTAATAAAATAGCCAACGCACGATAGGAACATGTGGAAGGCATTGGGGGAGGCCTATGCTAAGGCAAAAAAATCTTTACCGGTGCCAATACTATAAAAATCTCTGTGTTATTATCTCTGTATGATTATTTAGATTAGTAATAAAGGCTCTATTTATTTATTTAATAAAATAGCGCTTATTTTTTTAAGGTACTAAGATACAATTAGTAATTAATAAAGGCATGATATTCCAGGTATCAGTAGCAGCGTTAAAATCATTCCAAGAAGTAGTATCAGCAGCGGGACGTGTAGAGGGCGACGCTCCCAAGCGCGTGTGGCCCGCCGCCTGGACAGCTTGGACCACCATCGCCTCTGGGTTGGGGGGGCCACCACCCGGTATAATAGTGTTTTTTTAGATTTCCGTACCTGAAAAGAAAACAACAACGAAACCCATATAACATCATTTTGTTTTCCGTCTGTCTGACTGTTTATAAATTATTGCATATTTTGTAAAACGTAATGACTTTTTTACAACTTTACCATCTATCAGAGTAGGCAAGAAGAACCTAGTATTATGACTTTCCATTCTCAACGTTCTGTAGTATTTTTGAGGTGTTAGGTTTTGAACAACTAAACTTAACACCACGTTTTGCTTACCAGAGTGAGGATATAAAAATAAATTAAATACAATAATTTCTCCGAGTGGGAATCGAACCCATTACCATTACGTTTTCGATCGAACATTGTGTCACTGCACCACAGAAACCTTAATATTCTATGTTAAAATGAGTAAATTTAGTTACACAATAGAATTACTAGTATAACATCTGATTTATTAAATTTTATATTTTGTTCTTGGTACTTTAGTATCAGAAGATGGCAAACCAATGGAGGTGTACGCCCCATCGCAGAACTTCCTCACGACCCTGGTACAAATATTCCCGCTGATCTTCCAACATATACGATCTACGTATGTTATCACATTAGATATAAATTAATATTACTATATTGTATAATACCAACAAATATAGAACTGCTGTATCGCACATACAACAGGAAGAGGAAATCTAGTGTAAATACACTACTCCTCCTCGCCCCGCCCAATTTTCGTGATATTGCGTGTTTAGTGGAGAAACTCAATGCCGCGTTTTGTCTTGTTATCAGGACAAGGAAACGAGAATAATTTATTCACTCAAGTGTGAATTGAACCCACAACTGTCGCATTTACAGTCACACAGTGCTACTGCGCTACGACAGCTTCATCTACAGACTTTTAGTATAGACGAATTTAATGAGTTTTTTCTGGCTGGAACAACTATTTACCTGGTGGTAAATTATTTATGTTAAAAAATGGAAGCCTGTAACTTCTTATTTCACCCGCTTGAACTACAATGTCAAAGATTGAGGCCCTTCTATTCCATGGCTCGCGTAGCCATACTAAAAATATATATTTTTATCATAAGTCATATAATCAATATATTTCTAAAGTCATTCTTTTGCTATTATTTGTATCCGAGAGTCTTACCAGCGCGATTCAGAATATAACGTCTTATGCACGGCTCTTTCCATTGAACTTATATACGTAACCAATCGAACATAGTTAACAAAATACTAATGTATTTATGTAAAATTTATTATAAGTATAGATTACACTTAATACAAAACTATATTAATCGAAAATAATCTGAATAACGACGAGGTATACCAGCTAACCCTAAAAAATGTTGAGGAAAAAAGGTTAAATTAACTCCAATAAATATGGAAATAAATTGAATTTTTAATAAATAATGGCTTAATATTAATCCTGTGAATAGAGAATCAATGAACGAACCCCCCTAAAATAGCAAATACAGCCCCTATAGATAAAACATAGTGGAAGTGACCTATACTTTAGTATTAAAATGACAAATATTTCTTTCCGACATAATTAATGCTTAACAAATATAACTCAACACGTTTTATGCGTTAACTACATTCATTACTTTATGTAGTCATTAGATATCGTTGCGAATCTGTTTTTACTTTCTCAAATATAATTTACTAATTTAAATTCAATTTGGTTCTTTGTTCAAATATAAATTATTATAAACTTTAAATTCATTATGTTTTGATAGAGTGTAGCGGTAACCTTTGCAAACTATTCAATCTTGTTTTTGTTGTTTGTTGTTTGTACGTATTTTTTTACATTTTTAAAATGTTATTCCACACTTAGAAAAGAAAAAATACTAAATAAAAATACGTATTTTTATCAACAGTTCCAAAGCCATATATTTGCTTTCTATTATTATATTTAAGTGTCTCTCTATCCATTTCAGTCAATAAAACTAAATATGATTAAATAATTTGGCTTTCACTTCAAGTTATGAAGTAAGAAATAAACTAAAATAACACACACATCTAGGTTCACAGCGGCGGATGTGCAGAGGCTGGGCGAGTGCCTCAGCAACGTGTGCAGCGTGGAGCCCTCGGCCTCCGCCCTCGACAGCATCGGGGGTGGCGCGCCCGTCAGCCTGCACGCACTGCACTGTCTCGATATTGTGCATAAGGTTGGTTTTAGATGTGTTTTTTAGGGTTCTGTACCTCTTAAGGGAAAAAGGAACTTTTATAAAATCACTTTGTTGTTCGACTGTCTGTCTGTCTACTAGGAGCCCTTATCTCAGGAATGTCTGGAGATATCGATCTGAAGGTCAAACAATCCCTTAATTTACTGAAAAAAATCCTATTTCTACATTTACTTTAAAAAATATGGCCGATTATATCGCAAAAATCTCGTATTTTGACACTATAAAGGAAATCAAAATTAATAGGATACTTCCGGTTGACATAGAATTATGAAATTTGGCAGCTGGCATGTATCTTAAATCCTAAAGAATTAATAGTCTTAAAAGAGGGTCAAAATTTGGTATTGAAGCCGCCAGTTCAAGTGAGATATCCGATGAAAGGGCTTGGTGTGCATATTCCAACATAGCACCGCAAAATTAAGTTTGTTCACTTTTATAAGTTGTACTTCCCGTTGACATACATTGCAGAAATTGGTACGGAACCCTCGGTATGCGAGTTCGACTCGCATTGAACCGATTTTTTTAGTCCACAGAGTCACGTGAGTAAAAACGAGAGAATTGTGGAATCGTTTTAAACTCTAAGGAAAGAATTGTTTTTATTTCCTATCGTTGAGTTCCGCTACTCATTACTCGAAAATGCCACGGTAAGGTAAGAGGTAACAGAGTGTCTTAACACTATATCGCACGAAGTTATAAAATTAGTAATAAATAAAATGTAATTAACTAAATATGTTCGTCTGTCTCACAGGAAGCGCTAGCCCGCCACGCGCTGCTGGGCGCATTGTTCGCAGCGTTGACTTCCTTAGCGCGCGCGGCGGCGTCAGGAGGCGCGCGGTGTTTAGCTGCGGCCGCGGCGCTGTACCGCGCAGCACCCGCGCCCAGTGCGCCGCATTTGCCTGGTTTGTTGCAGGTTTGTACACTGTTATTATATTAAATGGATACATTTCTCTCTCTCTCTCTCTCCCTCTTTCCCTCCCTCTCTCCCTCCCTCTCTCCCTCCCTCTCTCCCTACCTCCCTCTCACTCAACCTGTCATCCTCTCTCCCTCCCTCCGTCCCTCTTTCCCTCTCTCAAGCTCTTCTCTGATATAGTGTACTGTTGTATAGGTACATATGGACTATTGTAAGGTAATACTGTTGTACCTTAGCTAATGAACCAGTTCTTGCAAAAAGTATTATCCAACATCCGTTCCAATATAAAAATTATAAATATCTATTGACTTGTTCAAGTACAGTTTTAAAGTATACATTATTCATTTTCATTCCTGTCTCTATCTTTTTTTTTATACATACATATACTATAAATTTAGAGCGCTAAAGTTACATATTCGAATCATGAAATTATACCCTCACAAAATTAAATAATACGTCTCCAGGCTCTGCACTCCGCGGTAAAGAAGTGTTCCCCAGACAAGCGGCGCCGCAACAGCGACCGGGAACGGGACACGCCTGATGAACCTACGCAAATAGCTTCACTCTTGTTGCAGGTATAAATTTGATTATTTCTTAATTAATTACATTTTCAACCACGCGCTTTACGTCGTTACCAGGACGGGGAAATAAAAATTTTAAAAATTTCCTTTCCTAGAATGGGAATCGATTCCACAACCTGTAGCCCTTACAGTCGCACACTTGTGCCCCTGCGCCACTACTGGCCTCTAATTATATTGTATTTACGGTAAATTGTAAATGCCACGAAAATTAATAAAATAATTGGAATGTTTTATTTTGTTCATATATTAACATCGATTAATATTATATTATTGTTAGTAACAAAGTTTGTGAGGTGGTTGTTAATAAATGCAACATATAAATACTACAGAATTCAATTTTTATATTCTTCAAAATATATTTTTAATAGATCATTTATGTATATCACGAACATAGCAGAGTAGGCGTGGAAATGTAGTGTTAAGGCACTTCCGAGCTTATATTAATATTTTGATCATATATGTAAATTTAACAAAACTATATTATACATACGCAATAAGAAAAAATCTGATATGCAAAATGAAAAGATGCGTAATAATTGTTTTTTATTTATAATAATTGACTTCTTTATAGGTTTTGGCGACAGGTTTGCCATTGGCAAGAGAAAATCCTGAGGAGTACAGCGAGTTCTGGGAGATATTACCAGACGTTTTACATACATTTATGTTTGAACCACCGTAAGTTTAATTTTTATTGGTTTTGCATATTTGAAAATATTTTTTTATGTTTAGTCTGTTTACAATACGTTGACTATTGAGTAATATAAAACATATTTATTATATATAATTTTAATATAAATTAAAATTATTCAATGTTACTTGTTAGTTTGCCGCGGAGGGTTAGCAACGTGTGTCGTAAACTACTATAGATTATGCAGGGTTAAGGTCAAATTTGATCATACCCGGTACCTCCACGTACGTTTCAATGCGGGGTTCGACGTGGCACAAAAGGTACTCAAATAATTGGCATTGTTCCCGATACCAGCGTGGGCGGCACGGCGCAGGCGCGCGAGCTGGTGGGCGTGCTGCGCGACGAGGTGCTGCGCGCGCCGCCCGCGCCCGCGCGCCGCCTGCTCGCGCTCGTGCGCGCCGGCGCGCTGCACCACCACGCGCCGCTCGCCGCCAGTACGTACACAGTACTACACCACACACCATGTCTGAACCTTACATTGTAATATATATACTACTTCTTTTTATAGAGAACGAACAAGAACTAAAAGAAAGAGAAGAGTTCGCGCGCACGTGCTTCGAAACTCTCCTGCAGTTCTCCATGCTTGAAGACATGGACTCGTTGACTGCTTCTGAAAGTGAGTTAGATATATATATATATATATATATATATATATATATATATATATATATATATATATATATATATATATATATATATATATATATATATATATATATATATATATATATATATATATATATATATATATATATGTATACATACATGACTATAAGTTTCTCTTTTTAATAACTAATTCTTACTACTTACTATTGCTTATTAGCTATTTTTTTCGCTTCATTCTGTATACTCTGTATTTACATTTTATTTCTTTAAAATGATTACAAGGCCTATCAATACCAGTACGTCATCGTCCTTAATCGACGCCGTCACAGAAAAACTGATGACCATTTCGGTATACCGGAACGTTCCCACACACGTTACTGACTTGTAGTTAATCTGCGCAGTAATCCTGTAACTTATCCGATATACCGTAGCGTATATGGCCGGCTTGAGTTGGCATTCGTCTATCAGTTGACATAATTGTTATATCAAACTACCACCAACAATTTCTTAATTGCAGAATACACTGACTGTATCTGGCCCTCTGGTATGGTGGGCTTGAAACTTCAAATATTTTATCAGGTGGTGAATGGAATGGTGATGTGATGAGATGCACAAATAATGTGATGTACAAACATCACATTCCATTCGTCTTTAATTGAATAAATATTTATATATAATTATTTTTTTTATATTATAGGTGAAAACGACCCGCTAGCAATAATGCCACTATTAGACCGTTTCCAAGAAGTCATATCTAGGTATAACAGGGACGAAGACAGTTCAGAACCTTTACCTAGGTAATAGAGAGCTATTTATGTAATAAATATGTTTATCCGACAGGTTATGATTCAATTTCCGCGAGGAATTTAAATATTTATTATTTACATTTCTTCGCTCTGGTAATGAGGCAAAGCGCGACGTTGTGTTCCGCCACTTACCACGACATGTTTCCAGAGTTCCAAAGAGGCAACAAGTGGAAAACGGAATATAGGAAAAATGTACGAACGTAAAATCCAGCCAAGTTAAGGTCATCGTAGCGGAATGGACAAGGTACGGAATCAGAAGGGAAGGACAATTTGATTGTGATCGCGATAGTTTTGTGTTTGATGGAGATTTTTTTTGTTTCTCCGCTCTGATAAAGAAAATGCGACGTTGATTTACGCCATTCACGGAACACGCCATGAATTCGGGCAGAAAATGGGGAACAAAAGTCTTCAACACTAGGTTTTCTCTGCCTAACAGTGGGATAAGACAAAGCTATTTAAATTATTATTTTATTTATTATTTCTTACCAGACACCAGGCCTCAGAAGTATCGTTCGTGCTACGTGCAGTGGCGTCACTCGCCGCCGCCATGAAGCGCGCCTCTCCCTCACGCGTTGATGCTAAAGCCTGGCAGAAACTTATAGGTATTTTTTTTTTAATTTTCATCTTCATGCTGCATCCTGCACTTAGCAAGGTAGCAGAAGGAAATCTGGGAATCATAAAATATTACTTTTACTCGAGTAGGAATCGAACTCACAACCTGTTCTGTGAAATGATTGTTGTGTTTTTAATAAAACGGAGTGTCTTAACAATAGACTCCCAGGTTACATGATGTAGTTAAAAAGAACACAAAAGTCATAGTCTACTCTTTCTCTCAGACGTATATCCAGAACTAGTGCGGCTCGCAGGCGGCACGCGCATATGCGGTGCGGGGGCGGGCGGCGCGGGGGCGGGCGCGGCGCTGCGCGAGGCTCTGCTGCAGTTCGGAGCCCTACTGGCGCCCCCCGCCTCGCACGCGCCCTGCCCCGCGCCCCTCTAGCGCCGTCTGCTGTACACGGTGCAGTTATAGAGCACCATGTTGTAGGCGCGCCGGTGGTACCAGGAGAGCAGCAGTCTCTGGGAGGTGTACCATGTGAGTTGCTCTTTTTATATGATAAATCGAACTCTGCCGCGTCTCAATTCGATATGTACAGAAGTGGTAACCATTCGTCGCCGCCGTGATGTTGATTATTTTCTTTTCCACAACATAATGCGCAAAAGCTGAGGGCGGCCACGACTTGTCAACCGTAACCGTAACCGTGTCTTCATCTTTTGCATATTATTACAAATATAGTGGGTTCACCAAAGTACAGAATGACTGGCAGACATAACGTAGTAAGCTGAAATTTCTCATATAAATTCCTTGGAGATTAGGTATAAGGGAGCATTAAAAGAGATTTTCCCAAAACTCCTATGGATACGGGAAAAGAACCGGAATTTTACGTCATAAAATAATAAAAATTTACAGGCAACAAATAACTAGATCTATTTTTTTTATTTAATCTCACAAATTATATTAATATATTTATATTGTTAATTTTAATGTTTTACCTTGTATTTCAGAGCCGCCGTCGAAGGACGCCGCCGACGAAGCTAGTTCCAGCTTCGTTAGATAGTGTCAGAAGTTGAATCACAGACTTTATAGCTTTATAAACAAACATCGACGTGTACAGACAGCCGGACAGTTTTGTATATATATATATAGTTATATTACGTGTCATACATATTATTTAATTTACTTTATTAATATATAATTTTAAATATTGATATAGATATGTGTTTTAATTGTGCATTAGTATATACTGCATTACCCAGTGACTGTTTAAATAACCTTCAATAAGTAAACGATTAATAATATGTTTTTATAAGTTTCATTGTTTGAAAGCAGCTTTTAAACTTGCACTTTTGAGTTTATATTAGTGTCTATGATACCTTCTATGCGAATAACCTTTCAATTTGAAATTATTAAATCAAAATATTACTAATTTAAATAATTAATTATATCGGTATATATATTTATTTTATTTAATAAACTGTTGTATTATTTATATAAAAGTGCATGTGTAAAACTTAAACAGGCTTGATTTTTATGTATCACCAATATCCAATATGTTTATGCTATATTGTTTAATAAACATTAAACGAATTATTTTGTATATATTGATTTGTGTAATTTATATGAGATTACTATAAAATAATATGACGTAATATGTAAAATTGTCATTGTTTGTCATTATATAAAAAAGGGGTTAAAGTAAATATTAAAAATATTATGTTAATTAAGAAACTGTATTGTGTTTTTTATATATATATAGCAACAAAAATCCAAAGTTTTGTACGTATGAGTTAAAGTTGTAACGACTTTAACCCCTTATTTAATATAATATACTTTAGTTAAGTAAGTAAATTTAATTAAAGAGCAATTTATTATTATTACTTTTATACATTTTCATGATATTGTTAAGCATTGTAGATTGTATGGAAATAGAATAGGTGACATATTAGTGTTAACAAAATTAAGTCGTACTCAAAGATGCCAATTAATATTAAATAAGCTTTTAATGGTTATATATATTTAATTGACGTCTCTGAAAGCGACTGATAGTTTTTAATACTTAACGAAACTATAATGATATATATACGTGGTTAATTAATTTATAATTTAAGTGACTTCTTTCGTTTCTTTGTACAAAAATGGCGCTTAGACATTAGTTTGACAACCTCCCTTTTAATGACAGCTCAATATTTGACAAGTACTTGTCATTTTCAAAATAATGTTATTTTAAAAGCAATATTGAAAAACAGTTAAGAATATTTTATTTAAACACTAAAAATTAAATCAGCTTCACGCTATAACCCGCACACAGCAGGGTAGGCAGAGGGAGTAGTGTTAAGACACTCCGTTCTCCACTTACCGCCGAATTCTAGAGACATTGCGTCCTGAGTGGCGGAACTCAAAGCCGCGCTTTGTCTCGACACTAGAGCGAAGTAATGGAAATATAAATTTAAATAAATATTTTATTTCCTCGAGTGGGGTTCGAACCTACAACCAGTCGCGTTTACAGTCACATTTTGTCACCTCTGCGCCACGACCGGCCTTTTTTTATTTAGATATATAATTATTTATTAAAGATTGAGACCGCCAGCCAACACGCAATACTTGAATTCGTACGATACGTAAAATATCAATGCATATAGAAACTAAAATAATCATATTTAATACATAATTTGTCAGTATAAAAAAAATGTGTTTCTTATTAGACAACGCTAGTGAAATGTGAAGTCATTAACCATCACCTTAATAACTAAATAATATTTATTATAAGAAACTCCAAAGCTAATTTCCAAATGCTTGTTTTCATTTTTTTTTATATTATTGAACGGGCTGTATATGTAGTATCTGTAGTTAGTTACGCACTCAGAACGGGCTATTCATAAATAATGTCCCACGTTAAAGGGAGTGGAGGGGTCGAAAGGGGGAAGGTTCCCGATGTTTTGTGAATATAATTTCGGCAACTGCTGTTTTAATTTAACAATTTTTATGTTTAAAATTACAAAATACGTGACGTCACAATAGGTAGGATGACACAAGGACTGAGCAGGTATGAAAAATCATTAAATTCGTGTGAGCTAATCTTTGAGTGCCCCTAAGGGTAAATTAGTAAAGCCTACATCGATGAATAGGGTACAAAATGTTATCGTTACTCTGGTACTGAGGGAAAGCGCAGCGTTAAGTTCCGCCACTTAATATACAATGTCTCTAGAACTCGGCGGAAAGTGGGACACGAATGTGTTTTAATGGGAACGGAACGTGTTAACACTAGGTTCCTAGATTCCCTCTGGCGGCACTGCTTTATACGGTATACAGCCTTAAGTTTTTTTTTTTCAATAAAGCACAGATTCTACCTGAAGCGTGTGAAGTTTTAGATATAAACACTACAGTATGTTACCATTTTGTAATAGCTACACGTGATCGATAACGAACCCATCGATTGCATGAAGTAAATAATATTAATGTTACATATATACAGTTAGTTTCTTATTATAATTTTCCATTTTTTTAGTTTTAGAAATCCCAAAAGGTGGACGCCAAATATTTATAAGTAATAAACGAATATCAGTTATTTATCTGAAAAACTTAAGATGTAGGTATTCAATCAAATCAGCTCACTTAAGTTTGCTTAAAACAAAGTTAAGATAAGACTTGAGAAAGCACTTATTGACAGTAAAAGTATAAAGGATCTTAAAACTAAATATTCAGAATACAAATTACTATTATGGTGCATTAATTCCATAGTATAATATAAAAAAAATATATATAATCTCATACATCACTAACTAATTTTAATCATACACACCTTCACTTAGAAACGTTAATTAGAACTTAATAAACGCTTGGCAAATACTTGGTTAATAAAGTTAAATTCTAATTGGCGTCTCTGAGTGTAACAGCTAATGTCATACAAAATAAATACAAGAGTAGACGTAGCAAGAACAGTCATATACATATAAACATACGTAACGACGCTCATATAATGAAATAATATTTACAATTTTTGACTAATTTTTTTTTTCAATTCAGTTTTTTTTTTTGAAAGTCAGTTGAAAATGAAAACCAAAATTTTCATTTTCAACTGACTTTCAAAAAATTAGGTTATAAGCTGGACATATTTATATTGTTGAAAATGGACATTACCTATTTAAGGCTTCCAAGTACGTGTGCTCAATTTCAATAAGTATATAATTTTTTTTGTCCACATTTTTTATACAAATACAGACAGACAGAATGAAGGTAAATAATTGTGATATAGCATCATTTCATTGGATGAGCGTTTAGCAATGTTGGATATATTATATGTTACATACATAGATATCCAATTAATATTGTTTGAAAGGAGTTCTCTCTCTGCGATATCAATAAGAGTTCAATAAATATGATTAAAAGTGTTTGTCTTTTATTATACTTGAAATACTAAAATTCGTTTAAAATATGTAAATATTTTAATTATAATCTATTTAAATGACATCCACACTTGAAACAGTAATTATTCACAAAAATACTATATTTTTTTATTGTCACACAAACTCATAGGAACTTTTGCTGCAAAAATAAGTTTTTATTGTAATTGTTTTGAGTTCTATTATAGTAATAAACGCCCCCAATAATAAATTTCCTCAACGCTCACAGTTTCATTATATGTATAGATCGCACAGTTTCTGCTTGTACTTAGCTAAAAATAAAGAATTCATTTCCATATAATGCACTAGAGACGGTCTGCAGCGTCTGCGTCACAACCACATCCGTTGTTTGATGAATACCGAGTACCGAGTAGTTGTTTAACGAATAACAACATAGGGTCCTCTGAATTCCTTTAGAATTAACAATGCTGACTGTATTCTATTTTTGCTTCGTTTGAGCCTTATTTATATTGACTTTTATTTATAATATGTTTTTGTTGTTTTCAATCACGTATCTAATCATTGGCTATCTAGATATTTTTTCCAGTATAGGCCTGACCAGTCAGCACTTCGACTGGGAAGATAGCTGAGAAAATTTTCACATTAATAAAAAAAACACATTAATAATTTTACGTTAAAACCTAATGTCAATGTAAATACTTTTTCAAACTGGAGTAAAGTAATAAAAATAAATAAAAAATAAGAATATACAAATTTAGTAAGAACTTCGGCAAACATGTTCCACTCTTAAACTGATATTTTTGTGCTTTTTCCTTAATTTAAATAAATTATAAGCCTTAATTTTTACTAAAATTCTGTAGTGTTTTCATGGATACGCGTGCTCTCCTCCTCCTATCCTCTATTATCCGCCCATCTATAAAATAATGATAAAATCTGTTGCTTTTGACTCGTTACATCAATTTATAGAAAACTATAAAGTTGGATATTAAAATCTTTTTAAAAATTATATTACTAATATTGAAAATACTGATTTAAATTACCATAATAATATTGTATCTATTGAAATTTGAAACTGAACTGACATTGAATAGAAAGTACTCGACCTTTCTCTCTGCTGTAAATTTCTCACATCACAATGAAAGCAAAATAAGAGCTCTATTGTTCTTGTTCCACGTTATATTATTATATCCGCTGTGCCGTCTGGTCTCATTCACTCTTGAAGCCTCGTTGGTATGGCATTCCTTCATAGGCTCGGTGAGTGATCCGCAGGCCTAATTGCGATACGATATTAGCTATCTACAGCTATTATAACAACAAAATAACAATAGAAAATCTTTGAATTTCTATATCTATCTATATAAAAAATATATATTTTATCGAGTGAACGTAGTTATTTAGATATAACTTATTCATCTTCTGAAAGAACCATGTCCATATTCGTAATATTCGAAAGTGGGTGGCTCACATGCCCGATACGGCGCGAACAAGACGCCATCACCACGGGCCACGGCTATGTATAGCATGCGGCCCCCTATCTCGTCGCGGTTATTTTGAGGTCGCGGCGACGTGCTAAAAGTATTTTGTCCTTAAATAAGTAAATGTTGATTGCAATTTAGAAGTTAGCTTTATTTTACAAAACATACTGGTATGCTGATGTTTTTTCAAATCCCAAACAGAATCACTTGTTCTGGTTATGCATATTAAAACAAAAGGTAAACATAGCAAAATATATATTATAATTATATTGACTACTACTCTACAAAGCTTACGCCTTGCATAATACGAACTTGTGAGTAGCCAAGTTTTCATTACGCTTGCATAAAGAAATTCTAATACAATAGCACAATATCGGATTTATTAGGTCCCTACTCTCAATGAAGATCAATTTATATTGTGGCCGTTGACATTGCTTCAGTAATTGATAGTTCATAGGTACTGATAAGAAATGGTCATATCTAAAGTGACCATTTTTCGGTCGGCTTTTTTACAAGACTGTAACACGACGATACCTATTTACATATTAAATACCTACAGCAAAAATTGTTTTTTGCAATTGGAACAAGAAATGATGGCTAGGCCAACTAAACAAACAAATAGATACGAGTACCTACATCCTAGAATATAATTTATACAGATATTACAATAAATATAAAAGAATACCGTATTGACGATGTAAGTCGAAGATATGCACCAATAAAACAGCGCGGTAGTAAAGACGGAAATGCGTCAAATTAGTTCAACGACCGCTAACCTTAAGCCAAAAATAGCCGTCGTCTCGCGCTGTGTTAGATTACTTTTATAGTTTCGTTAACTTGCTTATCTCCACGGGGGCCGGGTGGACCGTGCCCACCCCAGATTACTCTAGTGCCCACCTGAGAAATTTTATTAATAAAAAAAAATCACTTTAATTCTATTTAAAACACTGGTTCCCAACCAGTGGTCTGCAGAAGCTTAAAAATGGTCCGCGAACAATTAAAATTTTATGACTGGGAATGGTGAAGAGAAGTTGTTTGATGGTGTTTGATTATCACAGTTAATTTTTATTATACCTACATGCATAGTGGTCCCTACTACCAAGCATGATATAAAAGTGGTCCTTGATCAAGAAAAGGTTGGAAAACCCTGATTTAAAGCAAACGACCATCCCCCCGTATCAATATCTCTAGATACACCCATGCACGTACGCACTTCCTTGGTTATCTATACTTCCGCTTTTTATTTCCAGCGTAAACAGAGCGCTTCTAATAACAAAATTACTCCGTTCTCAATATATAAAGCACAAAATAGAATTTCAACTCATTTGTTATTTGAGTAAAAAAATGGAAACATTTTAAACGACTTAAACTCTTATTAGTTTTTGTTAGTACCTGTGTTGTTATTAGTTGAAGTTTAATAATATGTATGATTACTTGAAATTGAAGTATTTGGTTTTAGAAATACTACTATTTCTTAAAATATAAACTAGAATGTAAATATTAAAAGACTTAATAAGTATTATAAGGTTTAATTTCGTAGCAATGTCGTCGACTAATTATATTGATATAACTTTACAAGCAGACAAAAAATCTAAAGGATATCATGACAGTTTTTCTCATATATGTTACATGTACAGACATTGATCAGTTACAATTTTAGTAGGTATATGAATGATTTCAAGATTAAATTATAAAAAAAATCTATTGCTTTATATTTGTATTGTACGAAAGAAGCGGAAAGAAAAACGGTCGCTCTATTTTCTGCCATCATAGATATCACGGCTACACTACATTTAGGAAAATCTGCATATTGAAGGAAAATAATGATTTGATTGGTATGCCTATTGTAGGACATTGTGGCCCCAGACCTCAAAATAACGAAATAATAAATAATTACACAATAACCTTACTGTAACTACAACTTATATGAAAGTATCTATATAATTAAAAAAACAACTTGTTATGCCCACACAAGTATCTGTACCAGTATTATGTCACCATTCATAAACGGATGACCGTGTAAGGCAAGGTGATGATGATGTCACCCGTCGTCGCCCACTACTCCCCACCACCCTCCACCCACCAACCGTATTTCATTTAAGCTGGTTATCATACTTGATTCTTGATACAAGGATAAGAGTAGGATGTAATGTACTGTGGAACTAACTGTTAATAAAGTATATTAATATATTTATTAAATTTTAACTTGGCTGTCATTATTTTGTCGACTTCGTTAAGATAATGTTCTCGAATGGATATTGTACTGTATTATGATAACTTCCTAAATATACCGAACAAAAGCTTTTTTTTAATTTACGCAGATTGGCATTGATTTCGAAAATCATGATTTTAAATAAAAAATTGATTTCTAAGTATCTCTTTAATAATTTCGTCAATATTAAGATATAAAAAATATGTTAATTAATATAATATTCATATACTTATGTATTTTTACTCAAGTTTGTTAGGTATACGTTTGAAGTGATTAAACAAAAAACTAAAATCTTGGCTAGAAAGATGTGAAAGTATACTATAATGTAAAGCATAACTAAGCTACCACGGTCAAAATAACCCAACGAGGCGTCGATTTAAAACGTGCTCAAATTTATTTACTATTCTGTAAACTTATTAATAAATCTAGTAGTTATGGAGACTTGCCCAATGATCCAAGATGATTAGATGAAAAAGAAATATTTATATCTTTGTAAAAAAAAAAAATTTGTAAAAACAAAAACCCCGACTGCATCAAACTAAAAAGAAAATAAACAAGTCCAATAGTTTATTAGGATTAAAAGTCGGGACCTCTTTAAATTATGCGGGGTTACTGGTAAAGATTTTATTGATTGAACAATTACTTATAGGTCCCGACTGTTAATCCTAATAAACTATTGGACTTGTTTATTTTCTTTTTAGTTTGATGCAGTCGGGGTTTTTGTTTTTACAAATATTTTTTTATTTTTCATTTTTTTGTTAGAATTTATTAGGTAATGATAATCATGATATACCTTTTTGAAATCCTGAAATTGAGCTCTTGAATTTGATACCCATATTGTGGTATTCGAAACGAAAAAATTTTTTTTCACTAAGTCCAACGGCGTACCACAGCCGCCATGATTATTTTTTATTAACGTCACCTATCTAAGAACACTTGGGCTGCTAATACGAATCTAACGATACCTCAAATATGTAAATCCGTTCAGCGGTTCTGGAGATACGAGGTAATAAAGAATATTACATACATACAAGGTACGCGCGAAAAACATAACCCTTCCTTAGCAGTCGGGAAAAAATATTAAACGTCGACATCTCTATCAAAACATGGTTAAACAATAACAACTGGAGTTTGAACAACAGAATCAAATTACATACAATCAACATTTTCAATAATTTGTACCTACTACCTAGTCGTTTTAATATCGTATCCGCAATAGAACTCTTTAAAGATGTTAAATTATAACGTTATTCAGTAATAACCTACTCATTGCTCTCAACCTAAGTTTATCTTAATAAAGTTAGCTATTATATTAATTTTATCACAATTTAGTTAAGCCTCGTGAATCTTATTGTGTAAAGTCAAGAGTATGCTACAAACAAATACCTAATATATGGAATTTCAGAGTCATCAGGAAAAAGAAAGTAATTAAATCTGACATCTTAAGATTTTTGCTATGATTTATCAGTGATACTACTGTATTTATGAAGGTACCAACTTTCATTATAAACAAAGTAATGCTTTTTTGTGTGATAGTCATATCATATAGTACTAGGATTAAACAAAACTACAAAAATTAATTTGATTTCTTTTTATTTTATTTCACCGGAATGTATTCGGTGCGAGTGCTCAACGTTAATTAAACCGCTTAGTACTCCTCGGCACCCTCGCCTTCTCCCTCAGCGGAGTCCATGCCGACCTCTTCGTAGTCCTTCTCCAGGGCGGCCAAGTCCTCGCGGGCCTCGGAGAACTCACCCTCCTCCATACCTTCACCGACGTACCAGTGCACGAAGGCGCGCTTGGCGTACATCAAGTCGAACTTGTGGTCGAGACGCGCCCACGCTTCAGCGATGGCGGTCGTGTTGGACAACATGCACACGGCGCGCTGTACCTTAGCCAAGTCTCCGCCGGGCACGACGGTCGGGGGCTGGTAGTTGATGCCCACCTTGAAACCAGTAGGACACCAGTCCACGAATTGGATGGTGCGCTTGGTCTTGATGGTGGCGATGGCGGCGTTCACGTCCTTGGGCACGACGTCACCACGGTACAACATGCAGCACGCCATGTACTTGCCGTGGCGTGGGTCGCACTTCACCATCTGGTTGGCGGGCTCGAAGCACGCGTTGGTGATTTCAGAGACAGAGAGCTGTTCATGGTAAGCCTTCTCGGCGGAGATGACAGGGGCGTAGGTCACAAGGGGGAAGTGGATACGTGGGTAGGGCACCAAGTTGGTTTGGAACTCTGTAAGATCGACGTTGAGTGCGCCGTCGAAACGCAGGGAGGCCGTGATGGAGGACACAATTTGACCGATGAGACGGTTCAAGTTTGTATAGGTTGGGCGTTCGATGTCCAAGTTGCGGCGGCAGATGTCGTAGATGGCCTCGTTGTCGACCATGAAGGCGCAGTCGGAGTGCTCAAGAGTGGTGTGCGTGGTCAGGATGGAGTTGTAGGGTTCAACCACAGCGGTGGAGACCTGTGGGGCGGGGTAAATGGCGAACTCGAGTTTGGACTTCTTGCCGTAGTCAACTGAGAGACGCTCCATCAACAGGGAAGTGAACCCTGATCCGGTACCACCACCGAAGGAGTGGAAGATGAGGAAGCCCTGGAGGCCTGTGCACTGGTCGGCGAGCTTACGGATGCGGTCGAGGACTAGGTCAACAATCTCCTTGCCGATGGTGTAGTGACCGCGGGCATAGTTGTTGGCCGCATCTTCCTTACCAGTGATAAGTTGTTCTGGATGAAACAACTGTCTGTATGTGCCGGTACGAACCTCATCTGTTGACAAAAGAGAAATATTGTTAAATTTGGATTTTTAAACTTATTATGAAATTAAAGTAATTTATATCTAGACACTATCTTACCAACTACTGTAGGCTCCAAGTCGACGAACACTGCACGGGGTACATGTTTGCCGGCGCCGGTCTCACTGAAGAAGGTGTTGAAGGAGTCGTCTCCACCGCCGATGGTCTTGTCTGTGGGCATCTGGCCATCAGGTTGGATGCCATGCTCCAGGCAGTAGAGTTCCCAGCAGGCGTTACCGATCTGGACACCAGCTTGGCCAACGTGTACGGAGATGCACTCACGCTGGAGGAATTAAAAAAAAAACAATTTAATAAAATTCAATAAAACACTAATTTGGTAATTTCAGCTTAGATTAATACTTAACTAACCTAATAATGGAAAGCAATTCACGTAAGATTTGAACCCATAACGGATTTATTCATCAATGTTAATCGATTCTTTTAATAATATGAAACGATTCTTTTAATAATATGAAACGATTCTTTTAATAATGAATAATATTCAATTCTAAAGATCTGTCATTTAACCTGCCAGCATTATATCGCGTGATCGATTTCAAAGAACCAACGGATAAAGTAACAGTACCGTCCGAGCAAAAAATGTAAAAGCTAAGAGAAATTCGAAAGTAACCTCATTTAGATAATAATTACTGTAACTAAAAACTTGAATATAAAGAAATGCGTTAAGAATTTGTCATACTTAAAAATCAATAGTGATATTGAGCTCGTGACATCAGTAGACGAAAACCTTGAATGAGGTCAACGGACACGTCACCGATAGAATATGCGAAAAACAAATTATTTTAAGGATAAAATTCATAACGAACATTAAAGAAACAGAATAATATTAAACTAATACCCTTTTTATAATCTGATTGAACTCGATGAGCAGTTGTTAATTTGATTTCAAATATCGATCTACCGAGAAGGGCGTGTCAACGAAATAAAACAATTGTTTAATCAAAATCCGACGAATATATCCAAACTCGTATTCGAAACAAAATAATAGCGTTTGAAGGTAGAAGAAAATGAAAATATTATGTATTACAGAATAATTTCAAACTGAAATTGTCGCACCCGGCCTCGTGCGAAACGCCGACAAGATGGCGTACCGGCACTTGCTTATGTATTTTGCGTGACAAATATCAATTTCTATTAGAATGTCCAAAATTAACGTGAATAATACGTAAAGCTATATATATAACTTACCATTTTGTTTGAGTTTTGTTGAACTTAACGTAGAAATATAATTTAATAAATTAATCAGTCGTCGTTCAGCGCGACCGGTTAAGAGGCTTGCCGAACGGTTAGTAACGAGAAAAATCCGTTATTTCGTATATATATAGCAGCAGCGCGGCGGGCGACCGACGCGCCGTGCTGCTTCCTGATTGGTGGGCGGGAATACCGCAGAGGCGTATCGACCAATGAGGAGACAAGAAATATATCACCATTGCAGGCGTAATGCTGATTCATTGATGCTTAGTGATGTATGCATTCGATAGTCGGTTTTAAAATTATGTTATGTTGACTTGCCTTAAAAATTATAATAATGCAGTTATTTTAAATTAATAAATGATTTTCATTTAACCAAGCAGACGTAGTCATAGGTACGCTAAATACCTAAAAAAAAAGAAACTATCAAGCTCTCCCGTTATTTCATTGTTATTTTGCTTTTATTGTTCTTTGAGTATTGTAATTTACAGCTTTCAGCCTTACTTCACTTCGAACCAGTACTTTTTAAAACTAAACTCTTCACCTAGATTAATTATAATATTTAAATATATATTACATAACTGTAATATATATTTAAATATTATGATTAATCTAGGTGACTACAATGATTGTTATACACCTTTTCAATTTCCGTGTGCCTCCAAAATCCACTTTCCGACTTATTAGCTCCTATTTATAGTAAATATTTCTTTGTTGTTGTTTTCGTAATATAAAAATATAATATCTCTTATATACCTTATAATGTTTCGCAAAAATCATTCAAACAATGGAATTCTATTCCTTGAATGAACCATATTAAATATTTATTCAAATTTATATTTCTATTTCTTTGCTCTGGTCTTCAGGCAGAGCGCGGCGTTGAGTGCCACCACTCACCACGCAATACCTTCAAAATTCGGCAGTAAGTGACGGATGAAATGTTACCACTAGGTTCCCGCTGCCTGTCCTGTGTGTGAGATGCAGCGTGAAGCTAGTTTTTATTTAATTATTTATAAATTTAATATCACATAATGTATTCTATCGATATTAGGTACGGTGCAGTACTAATACACTAGTGTGTGTTTTCGCATAATGCACACATACAAAATGGAGCCGCGGCCGTCTGGAACTTTTTATTTAATTTTTTACCCAAAAATACAATTTCTGGATGAATAGATGCTTTATTCCAATAATATAAAACAAAATTATTTACTTATAAGTTATAACATTCCCAAATAACTCAATTTATTAAATCTACTTTAGCAATAATATTATTATTTATTGACGCAGCTGTGTGTAGTAAATGTATGTGTGCGTATTTTGTATGACAATAATGAATAAGTATCCCTTTTTTGGATCGAAGAAACCGTCTGACCCAGCGAGGATTACGTCAAAAATATTGTACATTTAACTATGCTTTTTTTAACCATTACATTGTATTACGCAGGGAACGTAGATGGAACTTGGTTTTAAGACTTTTTCTAAAAGAAAATAATAGACAAATGCTTGTGCCACTGCGCCACAATGGCCTCTAATTTAACTAAAATTAAAAAAAATAAAACATTTTCACGCTGTATCCCGCATACCGCAGAGTAGGCAGAGGTAGTGTTAAAATACTCCTACTCCGTTCCCCACTTTCCGCATTTTTCGAGGTATTACGTGTTGAGTGGAACTCAACACGTAATACCGTTCACGTGCACGTTCGAGGTATTGCGTGTTGAGTGGAACTCAACGCCGGGCTTTGGCCTTGGTGCCAGAGCGAAGAAATAATAATATTAAACAATAATCATTCATTTCTTCGAGTGGGGATCAAACTCACAGCAGTCGCGTTAGAGCCACACCCTTGTACCCCTGCGCGAGGACGGCCTCAAATTTAGCTGTTTAGTATTTATTAGTCAATTCTTGGTATTGATTAAAGAGAAGGATATTTATTATGAATCTGTGATATAAGTATATCATGTAACTATATTATACAAAATAGGGTAAATTGTGGAACAATATTCGTCAGACGATGAATATTTCAGATTCATTTGTATTTAACATGACCTAATTCATTAAAGATTAATAATGTGTTATTAATACATTATTTACAAAACTTACTGTAATAGAACATTTCATCAACTTTATATAAAAAAAGCGTTAAGCTCATACATGCGGATGTTCAAATTGTTTATTACATCTTACATATATGTATAGTACATTTTTAGCTTCACGCTGTATCCCGCACATAGCGGGATAGGTAGAGAGGAACCTGGTCATAAAGTGATAAGACACCCTGTTGTCATTAAAACACCTCTTTTGCCCACTTTCCGCTGAATTCTAGAGGTATTAATTAGTATTGGCGGAACTCATCTCAACTTAGCCCGCTTGAACTACACAATTATTTATTTGCTAATCTAATTAATTTCGTGCTTTAATAACATTATCATTTTAAAAACAATATTCATATATCAAATTACAATAAAAAAATGTTTTGTAGCAATTTTGGCCTACTAAACACTTCTTCTACTGTATATTGGTACTAGCGGCCCACTCGCGGCTTCGCCCGCATACCACTTATAATATGCTGCAATGCAGCATAATTCTAAATTTTATTATGCTGCATTTGCCAACAGATTGATACAATCAATCGTGTGGCTGTATGATAGGGCGTCATCAGCGGCAAGGGCCTCGACATGTGTTGCGGGGCTCGACATTTTTTCAATAAGTACATATACGTCCAAAATACATGCTATAAAAGCTGAAGATTATCTTCATTAAATTTTCTTGATGCTGAAATAACTTTGAATCGTAAGTTTTCAATATACGTGTAAAATAAAAATCGATGAAACCTTACGACTTTTAATTATTTTTTGTCACAAATTACCTTATTGTCACTTATTTATAAGCGACATATGGTGTCGCGGACTTTTTTTATATCTAATAAAATTTTATATTTTTGTCATACAACGTACTGACGTATGATTAACTATGTGTGCAGCGCACGCGGTATAAAGCAATTCGATTTCGTTCATTACGATATTGTTATTTCGTTATTTAAGGCTAACTAAAACTTACACCATAATGTTATATTGCTGTCTGCAGCACTTCTGAAGAATGCAGCTTTCATACAAAACAAAAAGAAAGTAAGTCGGATCAGTAGATCCGGAGATCTTAGCGCAACAAACAAACAAATACTAAATGTTAAAGGAATCTTAAAAATAGTAAAGTAAAAGAAATAAATAAATCAGCTTCACGTGCTGTTAGGCAGGGGGAGCCTAGTGTTAAGCACTTCGTTTCCCACTTTCCGGGGAATATTTTAGTTTACTATTTAGTTGAGAAAAAGTCATGTTTTGTGATTATAATGACTTTCATACCTTAATTATTTTCAAACTTAGCATGACTTTAATTTAAATTAAAATTAATTTTTAAATTAATTTTGTTTTTATTGTAAAGCGCCATCTATTGAAGAACTTTAAGACTATTATATAGACGTACTAGCGAGTACTACAAAGGCATTGATTTTTGCTACGGTGCTAACGACATCTAGAATATTGTAATAAAAACTTTAACACTTATATCTGTGTACAAATATTATCATAAGATGCAATTAAAAAATAAAATTTTAACTAACTTTGAAGTAACTTTAGTTGTAATCCAAGCTCAATATACAAATAAAAAATAACATATTTGAAAACCATTCCTTTTTTAAATAAATCTTGCCTCTCTTTCTTACATACAAACGAGAGAGAGAGAAGAAGAGAGATAGATGCAAATCCAGTTTCCGTTCCATTCTTGTTTTCCCGCGCTTCGTTTGACCACTGGCACTGCGCTAAAAACGTCATTCCGCGCGCGAACGAATTTAAACCGCACGCGCCTACGAAACAACGAATATCGAATTAATTTCGATATAATAATAATTATTTATTTTAATTTCTGTTCAGTGATGAATAATGTTATGTTTTAATATATAAACAAGTGGTTGTAAAATTATTATTTGTGGTTAGTGTTTGTGTTCACAAAATTGTATCACCAAAAATAACTTTACGTGAGTATAATAATTCTTATAATTCGCACATCCCAATATATTTAACGACGCGACAATGATTTATTACGTAAAATGTCGTTGACGAGATTTTTTCGGAGATAAGTAGCTCGCAGCCTTTTATGGTTGTTTGTACTCCGTTATTTTCTCAGATATGGATTGAGTCTATGATGATAGTAGGATCTAGACTGGATTTAAACTATGTTGAAAGGGCACGTTAAAACGGTATTGTACTTGAAATATATATTGAGGCGACTATAAAGGCTGTGGGTTCGTTTCCCACTCAAGAGAATAAATTATTTTTTATATTCTAATAAGAATAGAAAACGCGGCGTTCAGTACCGCCACCGAACAAGCAATGTCTCGCAAACTTTGATGTCTCTAGAACGGAGTATCTAAACACTAGGTTTTCTCTGCCTACCCTGATATATGCAGAATAAAGCGTGAGTTTAAAAAATATATATATATTTATTTTATAACTAGATTCATTTATATAATTTGTAGCTATTTTCGCTAGCACTTGTTATGCTAAGGTATAATAAAGAACGTGTTCTGCGTTTATCTTGAACACAGTTTAGATAAGAAATATTTTGCATTTGCTTCATTTAAATTTCTCTTTGTGACTTTATTTAATAATATTGGTTTACATTGGGAAATAGTACTTTTATTTAATAGACGCCTACTCCTAATGTTGCTGTCTGAATATTGCTGTTTTGTAATTGTCGTGGGTTTGACTTCCACTTTTATAATATACTTTATATTTATACCACTAGCTTTTACTTGCGGGCTCGCTCGTTTGATCAGATAGAAATAGAAAGAAAAATCTAACGTTACTTATTATACCTTTCGGTATTAAGCCTTTCTCGGTAAATCATTGTCCATTTATCGAGAACCACCGTTAAAAAAAGCTTCCATTTAAACCGTAGTTTAACCTTAGTGGGGTCGATTCCCACTCGAGGAAATGAAATATTTATTTAAATATATGTTTCCATTTTTTCGCTCTGGTATCGACGCATAATCGCGGCGTTGAATTCCGCCACTCGACACTCAAAGTCTCCAGAATTCGGCGGAAAGTGGGTGGAGTGTTACACTAAGGTTCCCACTGCCTACCCTGCTTTGTGCGGGATACAGCGTAAAGTTAATTTCAAATAAAAATAAGGTTAAATTAAATTAAGATTGTACTAATGGTCATCAGTACTCGTTATACATTTAGATGTAACAGACAAGAAGAAATATGACTTCATCGCATAATTTATTATATTTTATATCTTATGAAAAAAATAAAATAAAACTACAGTACACACAATAACAGTCTTGGGCTAAGAAAATCTTGTTGCTTTTATTTTTCTTATACTGAGAGAAATAACAATTTATATTTCGTTTTCAATTTTTTGCCTGTCGTATTAGGTTACGGAAAGAATTCAACTGTTTGTTTTAAATATTAATAGATCGTGGAAAAGCTGCACCACGATGACTGCGTCTTGGTACCATGGTGCCTTTTCTACCCTGCTATTCATCCGGGCTGCTTTCTGCATCATGCTTTTTCCTGCATAGCAGGATAGGCAGAAGGAACATAATGTTAAGACATGACACAATGACATGACAAGACACTTCGTTCCCCACTTTTCACCCGATTTTCTCAATGTTACACTTTGTGTAATAAAGCGGGGAATGAAAATAATCGAACCCGCTACCGTTGTGTTTGCAGTCAGTCAGACAATTTCAAATCTAGTAAAAGAGAGAAAATTGTTACCAGTACCTTCAATTATTAACTGGGCTAAAATTAGAAAACGAAGTAACTTGTCATCTGTCAACAACCATTCCGAAAAAATGTAGGATTTTTGAAAACTTAAATAAAAAATACAATATTTATTAAGTAACAACTTAAAAAATTCACAAAATGATGTGATATCTGAACACTGACGCACAGCCTTGTGGTTTCTTGTGCGTTGTGTGACCGCGCCGAAATAAACATGACCAATTGTATTGAGAACGTGGCCTCTGCAGTTAATGGAATACTGAGATGATATAACGCGATCTTACTCATGCTAATAAGTCATTTTAGGATGTATTTTGTTATAAATATTATTATGTTTGTTAACAATTGTTTTGGAGGCCATCGTGGCGCAGTCAAATCAGTTTCACGCTGTATCCCGCACACAACAGGGTAGGCAGAGGGAACCTAGAGTTAAGACACTCCGTTCCCCACTTTCTGCCGAATTCTGGAGGCATTGCGTGTTGAGTGGCACAACTCAACGCCCCGCTTAACCTCGACACCTTAGCGAAGAAATGAAAATATAAATTTAAGTAAATATCCTCGAGTGGGGATCGAACCCACAACCAGTCGGTTTTACAATCACACTTCGTGCCGCTGCGCCACGACTGGCCTCTATAAATCTTATATTATTCTTATCAAAAAGAAGCTAATAAAATCCATAGGAGGAGAAGGCGTTATTAATATTCAACATATAGCCAAATATTGTCATAGAAAAGGATAAAAAGAAGGATCGTAAAAATCGTAAATCTAAGTCTAGACTTACAAAATCTACGCATTCACAATAAAGATACAAGGCCACATTTTTAAACACGAGCACTAAAACTTAGTTCTAAACTAACGTAATGTGAGGAACTAGTTAGAAGAACTAGCTAGGAGTCCTTCATCGGGTCGGGCTTAAGGCCTAGTTTCCACCTAATTTAATTACAAAATACAAAAATCTTTGTTGATGAAGAATTGGAAATGTAAACATATTTTATTGAAGAATGGCCAGATTCGCCTAAGAATTACCCGCTGAAATTCTCTTTCGCGGTGGAAAGGTTTCCACAGATTAAAGCTAAAAAATCTGAGGCAATATAAGTTTAGTATTGTCAGTTAATGTATCCCAAAAGAAAAACAAGCTATTTTTCTACTGCTGTTATTATAGATAATAAAATATGATATAAAATAGAAACTCCATTTTCAAGCACTATTAATATTGACACTAACGACGCCATTCCCTCTTTAGGTATGACACTTGCTCGCGAATATCAATTCATCTCTATATTACATTTTACTTTCACCGCAAAAGCTGTTCTTCCATTATCTTAGAATAAATAAATTAATGTTTCAATCAGCTTTGTACATTTATGGACTTAATAATAACTTATAAACGATAATATTGATATGGGCGAAGGAATAGGGAAGCCGGTTGGTCTGTGTCTACCCCTGATTAGTCTGTATTAGTACCCTGGATTAGTCTGGTGCCCACCTCAAAATTTTTACTAACTAAACACTGCCTAACTAACTAAAAATTTATAAAAAGTAATGTTTAAAAGATGTAGCAACCAACAACTTATTGTTATTTTAATTTTTTTAACCGACTTTTGTAAGGAAAGAAGGTTATCAATTCGACTGTTTTTTTATGTTTGTTACTACAGAACTTTTGACTGGGTGAACCGATTTTGATGTTTTTTTTTATTTGAAAGCTAGTGCTTCCCGTGTGGTCCCATTTTTGGTCCATTTCTGACAATGGTATCTATGAGAAAATCACATAAGTCTTAAATATTGCATTTGGTATATGCGCGACAAATGAACAATTAATTTAATATCACGCCAACCGATTCCGATGATTCTTTTTTTATTTGAAAGGATACACTTAAAAAAACGTGAAAGTTTGGGTAGATTCTGATTATGAGATCCGATTGAAATTGAAGTTTATTTTTTATGGTAAAAAATATAATTATACTGTAACAGTTACAAGGAAAAACATTGTTAAAATTAGTGTTAGAAGTGAGATTCCTCATCATTGTCATCATGAGAAATCATCATTTCTTTTCAACCAACTTCAAAAAAGAAGATGTTCTTATTTGCAACCGACTTCAAAGAATTGAGAGGTTTCCAATTCGCCCGAATACTTTTTATGTATGTTTTTGTCAAAATGTTAGTATGCACAAAAGTAATACGTAATTAAGTTTGACGTTTTACATAGAACAACCACGACCTACCCGTTTCAAAAACATCCTTTTAAGGTCTACCTATCACTTAAAATCGGAAAATGAATAAATTTTTAACAATAAAAAACTGACTTCAAAGAACGAACTAAAAAGTAAAAGTAAATTTTACATAAAGTATAACGTACTTTAATTTTGTTAAACAATGATTATTAAAAATTGATTTCATAATTTTGAAGTAGGTGTCAAGGTAATCCTACAACAACTGTACTACAATATCGAATTACTAAGCCTGTTTGTTTTCCTTGGCACCGACTTCAAAATTATAAAATCTTTTTTTAATGATTTTTGTTTAACAAAATCAAAGTATTATACGTTTTACTTTATGTAAACTTTTTTTTTACTTTTTAGTTCGTTGTTTAGTCATTTTTTTTTGTTAAAAAAAAATCATATATTTTCCTCGCATATGTGAATAATGTCGCGTCACTAATATATAACGTCTTGTTTACATTTTCACTGTGACTGTTTTTACATGAAAATAAATATGAATGAATGTGTTTTTCAACGACTAAATCACTATGAGTATTCAATTGTTTTTGGGTTTTACCTTCGTATATGTTTGTAATACTAGTTAGCCACGGCACTTATTGTGAATATTTTTCGCATGGATATAGTAGGGTAGACAGATGAACCCTTGCGCTAAGGCACGCTGTTTCCCATGCACCGCCACACCTCACCGATCAAGATAATACGTATTGAGCGGCGGAAACTAACGCCGCGTTTTTACTTGTTACTATTGCGTGGAAAGGAAAATATTTGATTCTTCCGACAACCGACGCACTTACAGTCAGCTATGGCGCTGCGCCACGACGGCCTCATAAATTCGACGGCGACGGCGTTTAAAAAATATAAAAATATTTAAAGCGCGGCGTTGAGTTCCGTCGCTCAACAGGCAATGGAAAGCCACAGACAGTCATGTTTAAAAAAAAAGGTCCTATATCAAGATTTTTGTAAATTTTACTACTCGCCCTTAGCAATTCTTAGAACAATGTTTCAGTATTAGTGTAAACACTGCGATGACATCAGCTATCGAGGGCGCTATATTAAAACTTGGCATCCATCCATGGAGCGACGATATGGATTATATGAAAATTACTGATAGTATTTATTCTACACAAATTTTCAAACGTCCATTTCAGACGTTGGCTTTAAAATGTTAAAGTGTGTAAAGAGTGACAAGTGTATTACGTTTAGTCATTATTATATCTGGATAATATTGTTTTGCCTTTTTGAAAGTATATAATTATTGTTGACCATTATGGCACAGTCAATGTGCGTGTAATTGTAGCAACACACGACGGTTGTGGCTACAAATACTATTCCAATGATTGTATTTTTTTTATTTAACATAAAATGGAAAAAAAGTAACGATAGAAATTAATATTGGTGAAGAAAGGAGAGATGTGTTGAGATTTAAAATAAGAAATTTCCTAAACCTAAACCTAAGTGGTATTTGACTGATATAAAAACAGGTCAAAAAGGTTTTAGCGGACATTGATAAATTTATAAACTTTAGTTTTTCGTCATTCGTCGTTATTCATTTTTTAATTTGTTTGCCTGTGGACACGTCAGTGGAGGCTCGAAGTTATTCTAAAAATGATATTAGTACATATTGGATATTATCATATATCTTTATATGGTAAGATTAAGTGTCGTTAGTATGCCATTGACTTGCAATATTCACTGTAGGGACAAACTATTTCTTCTTGTAAAATAATAATAATCTATAATTTATTTTATTTATAATAGATATAATGGGAATTGGCAATGTTTTAATTTAAACGGAGCGTCTTAATAGTAGATTCCCTTTGCCTTATGCTATGTGCGGAAGTTGATTTAAAAATATACATATATAATAATAAAATATTTCGCCTCGTAATTATGAACGAGGCTAAAGAAAAGGAGAAGAAGAGATGGTGAAGGTATGGAGAGACTAACGTTAGCGTTCTGTATTGTCGGGCTTTCCCGTTAGGGATAAAGATAAAGATAAGCTAAGAAAATACTTTTGACATTCAAAGTTAAATTCTATGCTGCTAACTGTTTATCCTTTTTTTAAATTCGTCATAAGACTATTTCTAAGACGTCTACGGAATACATAATGTGTTATAATATATTTGTTGTTCAACAACAATGTCAGGGTCTCGGGACTTTGCGATATGACTGAATCAGAGTCGGATTCGGTTAAATCACTCGCTTAACCATGACACGAATTATAAGATATTTAAAGCAACTCGCAGAAACGGGGAAAATTGTGGATTTTTGAAACCTTGGCATATTTAGTTGTTTAAAGTGTAAGCTGTAGCTGTAGGTATATTATTTACGACTTTAAGATAAACTACGTAATATTGCAAGTGAAGGTTGTATTGATAAGGGTCTCGATTGACCTTTATTTCTCATGCTTAAGGTCACACATAAGGAGTTCCAACGGAGAAAACTTAGTGGAATACGTCACACTTTACTTTTCCGTTATATTTCAAAAACTGTACAGAATGGAAAAATCCAACGCTGTACTTTAATCAAACTTTTTCTTTTTTTACGCATTAAGAAGGATAGGCAAATGGAATTTAATGTTTAGTCACCCAACATCATTTTTTTTTTCAAATATTCCGAAATAAGTGGTGCAACGTAACGTTGCAATTTGTCCGTAAAATATAAAGTTCCTTATATATAATATATATAACGATCATAATATATGTATAAGGATACAAGAAAGTCTAAAACCCAGTCTAGATTGAATGTTATAGGAATAATGATGTAACTAACTTCCTGAGTAAGCGTACCTACGTACCGTGCACCCAGTTGGCACGCTTGCCAAAACTTAGAAAATAAACCAATATTCGACGACTCACTTTTGTTGAGCCTAAAATTAGTGTGGCATTATGAATATATGACTGACTAATGATGTTTTTTTTTGTTGAACTTTTTTTTAAGCTCTACGCTGTATCTTGCACACAGCAGGGTAGGCAGAGAGAACCTAGTGTTAAGACACTCACACGTGGCCAGCGTGCAGGGCACACTTTGTGTCCTGCACACTGGCCACGACTGGCCGGCCTTCTTTGTTGAACTTAAGGTGAAATAATAAAAAAAAAATACGACGGTCTCGTTTATTCGATGCGTCAACCAAATAGCGGTACTAAGATTATAAGACTGAAAAATTATGTTTTTGAACCTTCGAACTTCTTTCTTTTTTTTGTTTTTGCTTAAAAGTTTTAACTTTAAGTATTAAGGATATAGCGACAAATGTCGATTGCAATTTGCAAACAGATTTTCTGGATTTGGGTTCAATGATTGAACGGCTTGGTGGCGGAACTCAACAGATTTTGCAAAACACTGGGAAAAAATGATTTAAAAAATCTGAACACTTTGTTACTTAAAGAGATTTTTAAAATGGGCCCTATTTAATCTAGCAACTACTTAGTATATAAAAATTTACATAAAAAGGAGTTTTAATTACATTATATGATTGTCAATTATTATTTGAAGACAGACCCACGACTGTCTTCAAATAACAGGGGCACAACAGGCAACGCGACAGATTGTGGGTTCGATTCCCACTCGAGAAAATGAAATATTTAATATTTTAATTTCATCGCTCTGGTAAGAAGCAAAAGCGCGGCATTGAGTTCTGTCATTCAATATACAATGCTTTAAAATTTTGCGGAAAGTGGTGAACGTCAGTGTCTTCATGAGAACGGATCCTATCCTGCTATGTGCGAGATACAGACTGAAGGTAAATAAAAAAAACATTACTTTCTAGAACGACGTTGCGATTTTGACCCTTAAGTTGTAAGTCAAATGAAATAAAACATAATAGTGTTTATTATAACAAAAGGAAAAGCTTGCAACAATATGAATTTGTGTAAATATTTTCCTTTGGAGAAAGCAGAATCCATGACCTTTCGCTCGAAAGGTGAAGGCAGGCACTTAGCTAGTTGCTGCAAACCTCTACCTAACAATGTAATGTAGGATTGCAAGCATAATAGACATTTAAATGTAGGTTTTGAAAAATCGCGGCGTTGAGTTGCGCCACTCATCGCGTAATATTTCGAATTGGGCGGTGTGGGTGCAATGGAGTGTGACAATAGGTTCCCTCTGCCCTATATGCGAGATGTAGTGTAAAAAAGAGTAAAAAAAGCGCATTTTGTCTTATTACCAGAATCGGAAAATAAAAATTAATAATTATTTCGAATGGGAAGCGAACCTACAACGGTCGCGTTTACCATCACAATTGCCTCTCATATGATAAGTGACAAGTTTAAAAGTATAATGGCTTAATCCAAAATTATACTTATACCTACTATAATCACTTAAAATCCCGGTTATACTTTAATAGCAGTCTCTTATATCCATCCAATTATATTTTGGCACATGGAACCAGAAACGAGTTGGACCTGTTCTGTGCACTAAGTACATATATATTTTTTGTCTCAACTGATAACCTTGGTTTGTTTTCGGTCATATACGCTCGTTTATCTTTCATTACTATTTGGAGCACGTTTTAATTGAAGTTGAAGCATTACGTGTGCGCGAATTTCAATGTGGTAACAGTCCTTAATTGACCTTCGTGTTGGAAAGGACTTTTAAATTAATAAGTAACTTTTTTATTATTTATCGTGTTCACAGAGTATTTTTTTTGTATTGTAGAGTATTATTTTTAATATAGCGAGTGAAGCGGGGGTTTTCCTGAGCTGAGATTCGCTCCGCTCGCTTGAACTGAGCGAATTCATTTCAACTCTTTCTGCTCGCCTGGTCCTTTCCGCTCAAAAATTTATTGGTGGAAATACAAGTATGCAGTTTACTATTACGATCTTAACTTAGTCCTTAATGGGTCCGCTCCACTAGCGCTCGAAATAAGGCTTTATGGAAGCAAATGTTTATTAAGAGAGGATTAAAAATAAAAACAAAAACAAGTTTCGTTTTACATAATCTAGCGAGGTCGTCTGCACGCTTGCCAGTTGCCACCAACACACCGCACCGTGTCATATTGGTTTGTTTCATTCATTCATTAAATACCTACTCTCCTTGGAGTATCTATGTATGTATGTATGTAGGTGCAAAGCAATATGTCAGCTGTGGTTGAAAAAGATAATATTAGTGTGGGCTCTAAGTTCTGGACAACTGTTAAAATATTTTTAAACATTTTTAAAGTGTTATTTTATTCCACACTTAGGAAAGAAAAATACTTATTTAGAAAACGTATAAAAATTTGAACGTAGTAGGACTCGAACCCGCGCCGAAGAAACATCAAAATTGTTAATACGTTGTGTGTAGTTAGCAATTAAGTACTCAAATATGAATTTAAATTGGTTTTTTATATTTTAATGAAATATTATTAGTGATATTTATTAATTTTTTTAATAAAAAAAAAATGTAAAAAAATATATAATTTTGTTGTTTGCTCATAATTTTCAATTCTACGGGCATTACAACATTTACCTGACAGTAAACGTAACAGAACGCAGAAGTCAATGAGCTAAATCTATTTGCTAATTCGTGTAGGAGTATCCAGTTTACGTGCATGACACAGTTGCACTCGCTACTTTAGTATGGAGTCTATACTATATCTCTATATAGTATAGGCTATATAGTCTATACTACAGATTAAAGAGCATAGGCTAATGGCTATATAATATAGTCTATAGAATAGGTATAGGTAGCTTTGTTGGACTTGCTAGTACTACTCATCCCACACTAAGAATTTGTCCCACAATGCTGCTTTAATTACTTCCCTTTGATAACCGATTGAACATGTTTGTTATTTGAAATTTAAATTACGATACACTAGTATAAACCTACGTATATATATACGTAGAAAATTGTAGTGTTACATCATAATACGAGACCGTTGTAGCTCAGTGGATCAGTGCTCGACTGTGAAACCGATGGTTGTGAATTCGTTCACTTGGGGCAATTATTATATTTGAAGTTATTTTCGTTCCTTTCTGTTTACACACAAAAGAACCTGATTGATTTAGTAGAAAAATAAAAGAATTGCGCTCTCGTCTCCGAATTTAGGTACTCAAAACTTGGCAGACCAACAAGTATTCACTGTTTGATCGCCGTAATATTGTTTACACATGCAAAGAAAATATACACAGCGGAAAATAAATATAAATTTAAATTTTGTTTGGAGAAAATAAACTTTAGAAAAATCTTTCATTATTTACATTTAATCTATTTTTGCTAACCATTCGACCTTCATCGGAAACTAGAGTGAGAATGGTATAACAAATTGCGAAAAGTAAAGAAATTTTTCTTTAAATGAAAACTGCGGCTAGTTTTATTTTAACAAATTTATTTTATTAATTTTGTCGAATATCTTATTCTTTTCTTACTATAACTTCTAAGTAATTCTTGTAAATGTTTTAAAGCTTCTTATAATTTGAAGCGTTTCAAAATACACTCTACAGTCTGTGGGCGGGCGGCATTCTAAAACCGATCCGCCCACGAGGCCTCACTGGACTACACTTTTTATTACTGTGCACATTGAAATAATTCCTACATCATAAATTTATATTGCGTTTGTATTAAGTCGTGGCGATCCAGCCAATTGTTGCTGAGACTAGCACGCTCACCCAAACAAACTCTTCAGATGCACTCATTAAGGCTTTCTTTATAAATTTCTACGATATATTCACTTAAAATAGGATAAATGATATTACCTTTATACCACACTCATATAGAAGTTAAAAGTGCATTATTCATATAATGATTATTAAATGCATTATACCTACACAGAACTCGTTACCTTTACGACACGTCCTTGTCACCACTTGTTGACATAATGATTGCCCACCTACGAACATAGTACACTACGGTCAACAAGTCGTGGCCGCCATGAAGTTAGCTGTAACGTAAAATATGTTTTGTCAAACTTCTCCCACAACTTCTTGACCGTACTGTAGTTATACGAGTATGTGCGCTTATAGAACTGTGGAAATCAATAGTTTATGGCAAAAACGCCTTTTAGTGAAGTACCGAAGAGGATACAATTGAATGTACCGTTTAAAGTCCATTTCTTAGTACATTACGGAAATGGGTGGTAAGATGCGAACTAGATGAACTCTAGACATATCGTTGTTGTTGATTATGATAGATTGAATTTGTTCTGTTAAGTAATGTTTTATAGTGGTTTAGTCCTTGAACCTTATTTATTTTGAGTTTCGATACATTTTTTTTTACTTTCAGATAGAGAAGTTGAAGTACCTAGTGTTCAGACACTCCTATTAAGGCACTTCCGTTTCCCACTTTCCGCTGAATTCTGGACGCATTGTATGTTGAGTGGCGGTTTAAATATTTCATTTCCTCTATTCTGAATCGAACTTATAATCTGGCCTCTTATCCTTTTATAATCAAAACAGTTTTTATATAAAATTTATAATTAAGGAACATTACAAAATACCAGCACCTTGCACTTGTTTTTACTTGTGTGTAATTTTGACACAAAATCCTAAATTTTACTCTCTTTATCTGATCACGAACAGGACAACAGACATGTACTTATGTAAAGAAAACTTATGTAAAAAATCGAAAACACAGACAGACAATTCCAATATACTTTCAAGTGTAGATTTTATATAGGTGGACTGTCTAGAAATAGCTCAAACGATCATTCTGTAACCATTTGACGGCACTGAGACGTTACTTGTTGTACTAGTGAGTGAGATAAAATAAGTTGGTGGATATATGGAATAAGTACCTATGTAACTATAATTAATTATATTTTTTAATTCTTTTAAAAATTATAAACTTTATAAATGTCATTTGAATCTGCGGCTTAACTGTCTTTTTCAGAAATAGATTCATCATCACTTTAAACAATTTTTATTAAAATTAAACATGTTTACTTACCATTAATTTTTGATTTAAACATAATAAGTTTGAGCAACTCGTTAAAATTTTCTTAATAAAAAGATTAAATCTTAAGTAAACGATATCTACATAAATGCGATACGTTACATAGTATATAAAAACATGTACATTAAAATGTATGAATTTTACTTGTCGTCAACCTTGATAGAGACGACGCGGCGTTAATATACTTAGAAAACAACTTAATAATACTTAGAATAAACATCGATACTTAAATATCTAACCACAAGAAATAATTTATATATTATATATAAATAATAAAAATTGAAATATTTTACATAAAATGTTCGAATGCTTCACAATACATTATTACTTCACAGTAGATGATGTGTTGTCGGCTCCGATTCCAATCCGGGAAACAGATATGTTAACAAAAGGCACTCTAAAAATATTAAATATGAAAATTTGCCTTTTATATGTATATTGAATTACAGAAAAATAACGATATGACCGTGAAAATATTGTAAGGGCAGTCTAAGTTTGTCCAAAAATGATGGAACAAACAGACAAAAAAAAATGTTTTTAATATACATATTGTCTCACTAAAGAAAAAGTTTATTAATATTAATTGCTTTATACTATTTCAGCAGGATCAGTTTAATAAGATATAAAGGCTGGGGCATCAAAAATACCCAATACTTATTACAAAGATAGATATTTGTTATAGATACCTAAAGATTTCCCACTCTACATGCAGTGCCTCCAAAATTAAGGCGGTAAGTGGAGAACAAAGTGTCTTAACACTAGGTTCCCTCTGCCTATCCTGCTGTGTGCGGGATACAGCGTGAAGCTGATTTTAATTTACCTAAAGATTTTAGTGTTCATCAATTAGTACAATGTTTTGCGATATGATAATTTTCCGTGTAAACTTGACCTATTTTGCCTCTCAACCTGTTGATTGACCTCATGATATCACCGTACTCGGACACTTTAAATAGAATCGTGACTTCATAATTGTAATGTAAAGAGCTTATTTGATTTAACTTCAATTTACTAAACATGTTAATGAAAAAGTTAGAAAGGAAGTGCTTTTAGCAGTCCCGTTATGGAAAGTTTCTTTTTCTTTCGGATTGCTCGGTAAAAGGAGAGATCCAATACTCTACACTCTCTACAATGTGCGGACAATTTACTCGTTACATCCTTATTGTCTTGGCATTGTGAGAAATCACTAATTTATAGTTAATCCATAACATATAAAGATAAACAGTGTGCTACGGTGGTGGACATTACTTTAAATATTTATATTATTAAGAAAAATAACCCTATCAAAAGTAAAAATCTTTGATGTGATATCCAATATTTCCCAACAATTACTTAATTGAACAAGTGTAATATCTAAAACGAGTTGATGTGTCATCTTCCGACTATCTAAAGTATAAACGAAAAGGCAACGATCGGGCGAAGCAATTAGCACGGACCCAATTATAAACAATTCTTTTACTCATCGCTAAACCCTTACACACTTATGTGTAACCTTTTTTTAGCATGTTTTATTCTAGCTTTTACTTGCAACTTCGTCTCCGTGGTCAAGTGGAAATAACTAATAGTTATACAAGACACATTCTAACGCCCAATATTAATAATCTATCTCCTGCGTCAATCTTCGATTGTTCCATACATCTATTCTATCTCTAGATTGGATATCTAAAGTAACTGATCGTAGGTACAGTGGATGTGATGTCATATAGCCTATATAATATAGCCTTCCTCGACAAATTGGGTATTCAATACAAATTTTGCAATTAGAGCCAGCAGTTCCTGAGATGAGTGCGGTGAATCAAAGAAATTCTTTAGTTTTACAATATTACTTTAAATAAAGAAATGGAAAGTGAAGTATTTATTCTAACGTTTACGTGCCTTTTTGGTATTTCAATGTTATTACTTTGAAAGTAAATAATTACACAAATAAATTAGAAAGTAATATAAGTAATATTCAAAACATTAAATCATCTCGAAACTTATTTAATTTATTTTCTTATCACATGAAACTCGAATATCCTGTTTTTAATTTGCACGGTCATAACTTAAGATCTTTGTTCCTGTTTAATTAAGAGAAGCGGAAGAGAGATGGGTGCTCGGGAGGAAAAGAGAGGGGTTGTGTACAAAAATAAATGAAAACGCAGGCAAACTACGGCGATGATGTCATGTTCTGTAAGGCGAATAGCGGTCAAGGTACACGCGAACTGAGATGTATCGATGCAAAATATCGATTTGTTCTTCCAATATATCTGAAAGATTTAACTAATATGTGTATTTACCAATAACTCCAATTTTGTAAGTAAGCGAAGAGAACAGTGATAATTCACTCTGTTTTCCTGTTTTTCATTCCGTTTCTAAAGACGTCCAAAGAAAATGAGTATAATATAAATATGACAAATACCCGTGCGTGTTTTGGAACCCACAACCATTGCGAGTAATCAGGAAAATTCTAACCACGCCACTATGGTGCGATAATAATAATAATGCTAATTGAAGCTTAAATATGCAATAATAGTGTACATTACCTGATCTTAACATATGGCCGATAGTTTTCCTCATCCGCGTGGGCCGCGGGCGCCCGTCCCGTGAATGAGTGACGCGACCTGCGCCCACGCACCTTGCGACACGTAGCCTTTATTGGAAACACATTTGGAACTGTCATTGGATTGTATTATTCATAAAATATAGAATAAACAAATTATGATTTATACCATTTTTATAATAGACATTCGTAATATAATGACACTAGACTTTTTATAGTGGTGCATAGAAATTACAGAACCTTGAATGGACATCATTTAATTGTTTAATGTAAGTCTAATTATATACTTATACCTACGTTTACTTCTACCTGTTTTACTTTATTGATTAGTCTTGACGATTGAATAATAAAAATCATAATGTCGATCACACACGCAATACCTCCAGAATTCTGCAGAAAGTGGGGAACGGAATTGTCTGAATACTAGGTTCCCTCTGTCTACTTTGCAATGTGCGATCAAGTGAGAAAAATCAACTACAAATAATAAAAGAAACTATTACCAATCTCCTTATTCTGCATAAAAATATTACCTAAATAAGAATAACTCTTTTTTGAGCATCACGTTCTGTCCTGTATGAAGCAAAAGGAACTTCATGATTTGAAATACCGCTCCCCATTCTCCGCCAAATTTTCGACACACTGTTTGCTTGAAAAAGAATACATTTAAATACTTTATTATAAAGTGATGACGTCATGACAGATATCCTTGTGCCTTTTGCTCCGATCAGGCAAGTAGCGTGAGTCGTGTTGATAGATCAGCCTGTCAGTCAACAGTTACCATTTTTGTATTAAGATTATAAGGAACCTTTGTTTATTAATACAAGGAAGCGTAATATGCTAGATAGTAGGCTTTTTTATGATTATTTTTCCGCATATACATATATACATTATGATGACTAAATTAGGAAAATATACATATAGGTATTGGTTTATAATTATTATATTTTTATGCATATTTCGTATAATGTTCATATAATATTTTACGCAAATTTAGGAATAAAAATATATTATACAAAAGACCATCGTTACTTAGTGGGACATCGTCTGAATGTAAACGCTGCAGTTGTGGGTCCAATCCCACTCGGGAAATTGATTATTTTTTATCTTGTTTGCAAGTCGACGTTGAGTTCTGCTACTTAACACCCAATGTCTCCATGTTCCCCGGAAAGCGAAAACGAAGTGTCTTGATACTTGTTTCTCCAAACCATATTTGGGTTACCAACGTAGAGCAAAAAAATATAAATATATAATTTTGAGCAGCCAAGGGCCATTTATTTTTTCCTCTCAGTGGATTATGAGTCGTTATTAACCTAATTCCGATGTGTTAATGAAGCCCACTGGCCACGCAGAACGTTACTAAATCTTTGAAGTGGACACGGTGTTCTCCTTTATAAATGTCCGCTAGAACGTTCACTAATTATAACTAAGTATTAATAACTGATTATGCTCAACTGATTTTAGATACTATTGATTAGGGTTTTTTTATCAGTTTCACGCTGTATCCCGCACACAGCAGGGTAGGCAGAGGAAACCTACTGTTAACACATTCCGTTCCACACTTTCTGCCGGATTCTAGAGGCATTGCGTATTGAGTGGCAGAACTCAACGCCGCACTTTGTAGGGTTTTTTTAAACAATAAAAATAATATTATTTTTAAAAAATGTCAATAAAATTGGATATGTAAGCAATGTCATTAAATTCAGATATGTATATTTTTATGCATATGAATTAGGATATGTAAGAAGTAGGTAAAGCAGTGTTGCAAGATTTTATTACACTTAAAAATAGAGAGATAGATGAAGCTAATAAAAGCAACTGAGGCTGTCGTGGTGGAGTGGGATAGAATTCGATTGTCGGTTCGATTCCCGCTTGAAGGCATTTATTATTTTTATTTCCCCAATCTCTTAACAATACAAAATGTGGCGGAAAGCAAAGAACGGGGCATCTTGGTATAGTTATAGTAAGATGCTGCTTTATCTGCTATTCATTAAAATAAAGCTTTAAGTGTGTTTTTTTTTTCGTATAAACGTTGACATAGTAATGCCACATTTGGGACACGCGTGACTAAACGCAATAGTTAAGGGTTCAAATTTCATTTGGTTCAAAGTATTTTTGTTTCTCCGGTCTATTTAATACAATGCGACGATGATTTTAACCACCTGTTAAAAGATGTATGTTTATAATGGATTGAAATTTGAAAACAGAAAGATCCGCGATGATAAAAAGAGCAAAGACATCTTTATATGATGATTAGAATATTTGTTTCTTAAAAAAAATGAAAATAGGGGCATACGCAGTGAGACAGTATTTGATTGCAAATTTGATATTGTGGATTCGATCCTATCGCAGGGAAAAGCAAGCAAGCTGGCGAGCCGCTGAGTTTCGCCACTCAATATGCAATATCTTAACTTTGGACAGACAGTGGAGATACGAGTGCCCTGACTTCTTGACTCTAGTATTTGCAGGATAAGGCGGTTAAAGTAAATATTGACAAAAGTTATAATATGTTGTATGTAATTAAAACTTTTAAATATTTTTCAAACATAATCTATTAAAGGCAACCGGAAATGAACCTATTAATAAATCGCAAATCGCAACAAACATGGCGCAAGAACCCCACACATAGACAGCTATATCTCATAAAGGAGTAACAGACAGACTGACATTTAGATCGGAGGCTGTTGATCTGTAGAATATATTATACGAGTCCGCATCTCATAATACAGCCTTCAGCGTTGTCAATCACGTTGAATGGTTACCACAGGAGTGTCATCCGATATGCTTACTTTTACATCTAATATTAGATGGGGTTTTAAGTTTTTGTGATATACATACATATATCTAATATACGTATATCTAATATTGTGGGTTTGTTCGGCTGTACGATGGATGTGGGTTGGAATTCCACTTTGGTGTTTGTTAATTAACTTTGCCCTTGTGTTTCCCCGAGTGGGAAGTAAACCCACAACCCTCTCGCTTTCAGGGGTATACTTGTGCCCTAGCGCCACGACGGCCTCTTAATAATATTAAAATGATATTTTTAATATTTTTTGCACACACCGCGAGAGTTTATGCAATTTTAAATATTTTTTTGAAAAGAAATTAATTTAAGCAAACAACGATTAATTTGTAAACAATCATTATATTATTGGACTAACACAACAAGAATTCATTCTTATAATACATACATATATACATATTTATGTCACGAGTTGAATGATGCAAGAATAGGTTATTTCGATAACAATCTAGGCAATAACTTCAGTAATCTGACATTTAATTACTTCAAATGCTAAATAAGTAGGTATTTACTACCTAGGTAGTACCTAAGCATATCTTTTATAACCACACTGTACCGCTCAAAATAAGAAGCAAGATGAAGAGGAGAGTGTTTTTAAAAATGTCTTAGAGATGGTTACAGCTTCAATTCGAGAGAGGAAAGAGTGGATATAGACTGACGACAATTCACAAGATTTTTTATTTTATTTTAGTGTATACAAAAAGTAATATATTTTCGTTCTATTTAAAAACCGCCATACCATGGTACTGGCAACCCTATTGCAACGACCGTACATTTTCTTTCCAATCACGCATATATCCCTCTGAGACACATTGTAAAGAAAATGAATTTAAAATATCTGAATCACGCCTTCGTCATTCACGTCGGATCTGCATGTTAATATATAATACAATTTTATTGCATTCTTTGTACTGTACTAAATTCTTTATGATACCTTGATGAAGGCCCTGGGCTGAAAATAAATATTATATTATTATTATTCATATCCAATGAAACTTAACATATGAATGGTGTTTTTTCTAATGTCTTAGAGATTTTTCTTTACTGTTTTCGTTATAAAAAATATCAAAAGGATCAAGACATGTGTCAAATTTAGATATACCTTCAAGTTTTTGCTCACATAACAGGGTAGGGACAGGGGAACAAATGTTAAGACATTCTGTTCACCTTCCGCCTTCCGCCAAATTTTCGAGACATTGCATATTGAGTGGCGGAATAAGATACTCGTATATTGGGCGATGGCTAGCGCACAGTGTTTTTGGTCTTAGTGTCTTAACATAAGGTTCCCTATATTCCCTTGTACATATATGCAAGATATAATGTGAAGTTAAAAAATTAAATGACTATACTGCAATTGCAAACTCGTTTTCTCAATATATTTCTATGCCAGACACGTCAATTTTATAGCATTTTAATATTATTTCACATATAGTTATTGCATTTTAAACGTTTATGTTAACTAACAATTTACATACAAAGGTGTGACTGACAATGTTTGACATAATGTTACCGGAAATCGTGACATCATTTGTCAATGTGGGAACCTTAATATTGGCGCCAAGTACATAGTTAAAGTTATCTACAAAAAAAATATTCTAGTTACTTTTTTTGTAGTTGTTTAGCGGTATTTATTAGCTCGAGTTTTGTGTTTTTATTTATTTAGATATATGTAAACTTATTCGTGAACGGTGTAACTCGATGAGAAAATATTGATTAATTAACGACAATTGCGCTACGATGGTTATTCGAGATACGCAGGTTCAAATCCCGGTACATTTAATTTTTTATTATACCTTTCCAGATATCTTTTAATATGATAAATGATAGGAATGAGGCCATGGTGGCCGCAGTGGAACATATAAAGTTATAAAGTTTGTTAGTTCGATCCTTACTTGGGGTGAATAGTTTCTTGCTTTAGCAAGACAAAACGCGGCGTTAAATTTCACAACAGACAACAGAGGATGAAAAAAAAATAACAAAAATATTTTTATACCTATAAGATTAAACAAGTTATCGTTTACGTTTACGTTAACCGTGACACAGAAACAGAACAGTTGTCGCCACCAGATTTGGACACCAGCTGTTCAAATGTTATGCATTAATTATTTTAAAGTCCTAAAGTATGAGTTATGAGATGTTTTTAATTCATTTTGTCATTTTATATATTAGCGGCTTTAATCGATGGTTAGTGATAATTATTATTTTTTTCTCAGTATGTATAGGAAAGTAAGAACTATTTTTGATTAAAATTATTTATTTAAATAAATCTATATTTAAATAAAAATATATTTTTTTATTTTTTTAAAAGATAAAAATACTATACATTAGATCCGTTCACTTCTAAAGTTCTTATCAAATATAAAAAAAAAAAAACATTTAAAATATGTATTTCTTAGCCAAACATTTCATTTTAAAAATGATACATTGATTGATGCAATTTAAATATTTTAGAAGAAAAAGCTGCTCCGATAAATAACTTTCTTTGACTTTCTCAAATAAAAAGCTCATTACCGTATCCGGCGCCACCAGTCTAGCCCGTGGGTAGAGATGTATCTATTTGGCCTAGACAAGTTGCCTTAAATACATTAGCGTATCTAGAGATATTTTCTGGGGAGGGCCTTAGCTTTAAACACATATGCTCGTATAAATGTTGTTTTTGTTTTATTTTTCGCGGCAAATTTTGTTGTAAGAAAAATTTCTGGTGTGAGCACCAGACTATTCTAAGGTGGGCATATGGCTCCTCCAGTTCCTACGCCCATGCTCAAATACATAGTTACAACCTCCTTCGTCCTTTCGTGTGTGTTTCGTGTCTCCGTGCAACGTGAACGTGAAGTGATTTTGTGCTCAACTGACATGCTCGAAAAGTCATAATAAAAATAAAACTGAACTGATCTGAAGTATTTCTTCAGTTAGTAGTTTTTTAACATAAACTTTAGAATTACGTTTATTTTATAAAATGTATACCTAGAAAAACTAGGTATAAAGTTTTTAAAATAAATATGTTTTATGTAATAAAGACATAATTATTATAAGTATAAATAATATAATACAAAAGAATCATTACTAGAAACCTTTTATAAATATAATAAATTCCTCAAATAAGATTCAAACAGACCAATCATCTTGTTTCACCACATCTAAGCTACGACAGCGTAGTTCTAATAAGAAGAAACTTAAATGTTGTTATTTATTTTTACAAAGAAATTGTTCACTCTTTTGGCCTACCTACAATGTGAAGACACATTGTAGGTAGGCCAAAAGATTTTCTTCATATTTATTTATCTAGTTTTTGCTATAATATACTTACATAAATAGTAATAATATTATTCCTTGTTCCAGATAAAAAGAATCTATCAAAATGGCCACTAAATCGTATAGTAAGCATAAGGAGTACAAAGAGTACTCCAGCAGCAGAGGCACTGTCCCTTACACTGACGAACAATTCGGTATGTATTTATTGTTTTTGTTTAGTTTCACGTTGTGGTCTGTATAATTTAGCAGGGTGGACCTAGTGTTAACGCACTCCGTTTCCCACAGACCGCTCAATATTTAAATTTGATCCCAAAAGGATATTTTTTATTTCCTCGCTCATGAGATAAAATGCAAATACAGCGTTGAGTTCCGCAACTCAACACGCAGCATCTCAAATTCGAGCAGAATCGGGATACAACGATTTCTCTGTCTACCCCCGCTAAATGTATGTGAGATTAAAGCTAAAAGAGTAATATTTATATTAAATCAGCTTCACGCTATGTTCCGCAAACAGCAGGGTAAGCAGAGGGAACCTAGTTTTAAGACACTCTGTTTTACACTTACCTGTGAATGGGTTTCACTGTCAAGTTAGTAACTTCGCATACAGTCTTAACTACGTATTAAATTATTAATCCTCAAAATTTCGGCTTTGCTAAAATGACGTCGGTCTGGAGGCCCGGGGGTCCAGTCTAACATAAAATCGAACTCGAAACGAATACTTTTACCTGAGTAGAATTTGAGCTAGGATTATCGCCTTCAGTTAAACACTTGTTAATAACTAATAATAAACATATCTAGATTATCTATAACCATAATATATTTCAATAATAAAACACATTGTCCACAGATATGATAAAATCGGAGTTAATACCGAAAGGCAGCAAGTTGGACTCATTAGGACGTGGCGGGGGCACCAGGGAGTACCACTATGAGTACAAAGAAGAGACGCACCCATCTGGGAAGTATGATAGAAAAGACTTGCATACTGTGGAGGTGAGGAAGTATTGTAGACTAAACTAATAAATGCAAGTACCTTGCACTTGCATGCATACAAAATGCATAGGGACTTTTGCCTATCTTTCTATTAATTCAGTGATCAGTTCAACTTTTCAATTAAATCGATGTAGGAAAATTTTGGAACATTATTTGACATAATCTTCTCTGGTCTTACCACGAACAATAGAAACACTTTTTAGGATATTTTTATAGATTTTTAGAACAAAATTTCTGTTAAAGTAAGTAACAAAATTTGCGAATTTTGAATTGAATCTTCTCTTTACTAGATCGTTGACAAATGTTAATGATGTTGACACTTAAAACCTGTAATACTAAAAATGATATAATAATATGACTGCAAACGTGACAGGTTATGGGTTCGAATCCCGCTCGAGGAAATTAAATATTTAATAATTTCATTTCATCTCCCTGGTAACAAGGCAAACTGCTGCGTTAAGTTCCACCACTCATCACGCAATGCCTCCTGAATTCGGCAGAAAGTGTTGAACCTAAGTATCTTAAAGGATAATGGAGTTTCTTAACACTAGGTTTGCAGTTTCCCTCTGCTTACTATGTGTCACGTGCGGGATATATCAGAAAGATTTAAAAAAATATTGCCTAAAAGAATATATAAAAGAATAGCAAAACTATTACAGGAATTCACTATCCCTCCAAAGACTGTACCAAAAGCGGCCGAGTCCTCGTATTACTATGAGAGGGAGGAGAGGGAGCTGCCCGCGATCACAACGGGCACAAGGACGTATAACTACGAGAGCTCGCCCACACCTGGTGAGCTTTTTTGCTTGTACTTTTGTTTTCTTTACATTTAGTAGAGTATTATATCAATATTACCTTTGTAGATTTTTGTTTGATATTGAGTGGGAGAATGGTGGGCGTATATTTGAACGTTGTACTTTATTGAAATAGAACTTTAAAAAAAATCTTTTCATAAATAATTTTCATTTAATAGAGATAAAGCATACAACTATTAACAGCTGAATCTAAGACGACGGCTAAGAAATCTTTAATATTAAATTAAATACATCTACACGTGATTTTTTTTTACACATTATTACTTCATAACTCTGAAGTGTGCGACTGTAAACGTGACGGTTATAGGTTCGATTTCTGTTAGGGGGAATGTAATATATAATATTTTCTGCCCCTCAACTCTATGCCTCGAGAGTTCGGCGGAAAGTAGGAAACAGAAAGCACGAATCTAAAAGAAATAAGTATAGGTAAACAACCCTTCCTTAGCAGTCAGGGAATAAAGACAATCCAAAAAAGTAGATATCTCAATGTAATATAATTCATGCTATTTTTCATTTACATATTTGTAATTTTTTAATTACAATATATTAAATATCAAGTCAAATCAAAATTATAATTTTGTTCTAAAATATATTTTTGTTTTTTTTTTATATTTAACAAAACTATAGGTACGGTAGTTTATGTAAGTATATACATTATAAAAATTAAATAATAAATGTTATCACTGCAGGATATTCAAAAGTGAAAAGCTCAAAAGTGACGAAGGAGATGACACAGAACGTGGACGAGCTGGACTCTCTGCTCGACGACTTGCAGAAGGATCAGGAGCGACAGCTTTACAAGAGTATGTTACTTTAAAAAATATTTTGCTACAGTAATCGTTTATGTATCCACTATTTTATATTCTTACTATACTTTATTACTTGAGTTTTAAAAAAAAATATTTAGCAAAACAGTGTCAAAATTTAAAAACAATATTTTCTGGATATATATTAAAATAGAAATTTTATGATATTTCTTTTTTTTTTAACATTTTCGGTGAGAGTCAATGCTGCAGTTTGTCTTCATATAAACTTAATAGTTAATACAAACACACATTCACCAGAATCACTACAAATAAATAATAATCTATTTTTTAACAATATAATTTAATATTTTAGGTGGATACACTTCTGATACAGCTGAAAGTTCATCATTTGATTACAGGAGAGGGTAATTACTAATTATTTTTGTTTACTAAATTATTTTATTGTTATACTCTATAATCTTAGATTATTCTATTAATATTATATTATAAATGTGAAACTTTATGAGCATGGATGTTTGTTCCATTTTCACATAAAAAATACTGAATTTTTATGTGAAAATGGGATTTCCTTTATTGAATCTACTTTATAGTATATAGTGCAAAAATAATAAAATGTATATAAGCTATTACTAGTTATACTAAAGTTTAGTATACATCCATTAATTCATTCCATACTTCACTTATAAAAAAAATATACGATACAGTACGCCGGCAAAAGCTCCTTCAAGCGGCTATTCCACTCTAAAGCACGAGGAGAGGATAGAGAGCTCGTCGTGGGGCTCCAGCCCTCCGCCCGCCGTCAGCAGGGCGGCGGAACTGCGTCAGGAGGTGTATAGGGAGGAGAAGACTGGTATGAAATATTCAATATTATAAAACATTAAAGATAAGACAAAACGCGGCGTTGAGTTTTGCCACTTAACACGCAAAATCTTGAAAATTGAAATGAAAGTAGGGAATGAATTTCTTGACACTGGGTTGCCTTGTTATGTGCAAGATAAAGCGTGAAGCTGAAGGGTCAAAAGTTTGAGTTCAACGTTCGAGTCCTGGTCAAGACGTCCCCACAGGTATATGTAAATTTTAAAAAAATTATACATACCAAATATGTTCAAAAGATTGTGACTTTTTTATTATTATAGATTTGCATCTATTGTTTCCGTATATAACAAATTTTAAAAAATATGCGAAGTTGTCTAGACAACTAGTAATTTTTTTAATTAAGTTTTTTAAATGTTTCTAATCGTATAAATAACATTTAATCATATTGTAATATTATTATAAATCCGTAACTCTTCAGAGTCTCGCGTAGTACCAGCTCCAGTACCACCCGTACTTGCTCCAGCTGTGTGTGCCCACTGCCACCACCCACCAGGTACTGGTACTGTAAGTATATAAAAATATTTATTCATATTTATATTACGTGTTTTATTAATAAAATGTTCTTGATATCAGACTTACTGTAGTGAAACCTAAGTCAATCGATACATTAAAAATAATAAACTTATTCGCAGCTGTCCCGCTGCAGCACGCCCATGAACAAGGTGACGACGACGGTGAAGACGTACACGTACGAGGTGCCGGCGGACCAGGACCCCGCCAGCGTGCCCATCCCCGGCGACGCGCGCTACACCACCGAGCACCACCTCCTTGAGTTAGTACTGAGTTGGCTATTTATTAATTAATCAATACATTTAATGTGTGTATGTTAAAGTATGTCGCATTGGTTGTTGCTTGGCTTAAACAAGAGAAAAATAGTATATAGAGTGGAAGTGTCAGCACCACTTTAAATGAAACCAAGGTTTTAATTACTCCATAAAAGCCTAATCCAATTATTTTTTTTTATTGTTATATGTTGTTTCCGTAAAAGGAGTGCTGCCTCTTCCACTCTGTAAGGAGCTGTTCAAGTATTACATAACTCAATTTTTAAAGATTTTAGCTTGACTAGATTTAGATTTTTGTTTCACTCCCACGTAAAACACTTACGTTATTGTTTGTAAATCACTTTGAGGCCAGACCTACGTCACGACTATATAATATTCCCACCCTAGGAAATGAAACATTTAAATAATTAAATTTATATTTTCATTTCTTCGCTGTAGTGTCAGGCACAGCGCGGCTTTGAGTTCTGCCACTCAACACGCAATGGTTCTAGAATTCGAAGTATCCTAACATTAGGTTCCTTTTGCTTATCCTAGTGTGTGTGGGATACAGAGTGAATCTGTAAACCTACAATGTTATTGAATGCGTTGCTTTCCATCCCTGTAACATATCGCAAAGTTTCAAAAGATCCCAAGATATGTGATAATTTAACGCCCCCTAATAAAATTTTATTGAACTTTATGTACTTAAATTCATGTATAAATAAAAGATGTACACAAATAATGTCTAAATGTGAACCCGCTCCCCCTCAGCACCACCAGCAGCACCAGCACGGGCAGCGCGCCGCCCGCGCCGGGCTGCCAGCACTGCGCGCACTGCAGCTCGCGCCGCGACTACCGCGTTAATTACACTACCGATGGTACGGATAAATATTATATTTATGTTACCTTCTTTTGGTTATTTGATAAATAATGTCTATCAAACGATTGGATTCCATACTCTATACAGGGTGGAAGTGTAAGCACCACTTTAAATGAAACCACAGTTTTAACTACTCTATAAAAGCCTAATTAATATAAATCAGAAAAAAATAAATTCCCAAAAATGAAAAAGTTATTTTTTCAAACAAAATAAATAATAAAATTGTCGTTTTGAAATAAAACGCCATTCGTAAGGACGACGCACGCACACATAAACCTATCAAAGGAACACCACCGCACACGCCTCATTTCGAAATCGAGTCGTAGGTATTGGCGATAAAGTTCAAAGTTGTTTAACCTGTAGTAGTATTTTTGTAGTAGTAAATTTTTACGTTATTGGGATCTATACGTAATTGCGTCACACGAAATACAGGTATGGATAAAAATCGTGAAATGAAAAAAAATCCTACGTCCAAACTGTTGAGGCATCTTGATTAATTTCTTTAGGTATGGGTTTGAAATATTTTACCCTATATGCTGTTTCCGTAAAAGGAGCGCTGCCTCTTCCACCCTGTATATGGTGCTCCGCGTGCAGCGCTCCTTTTACGGAAACAGCATATAGGGTAAAATATTTCAAACCCATACTTAAATAAATTAATCAAGATAACAACAGTTTAGACGTAGGTTTTTTTTTCATTTCACGATGTTCATCCATACTTGTATTTCGTATGACGCAGTTACGCAAAGATGCGAATAGCGTAAACACATACCAGTACAAAAATACTACTAAAGGTTAAACAATTTTGAACTTTGTTGCCAATACCTACGACTCGATTTCGGAATGGCGCATGCGGCGGTTTCCCTTATAGATATATTTTATGTGTGTGTGCGTCGTTCTTGACTAATAGCGTTTTATTTTAAAATGACAATTTTATTATTTATTTTGTTTGAAAAAATTACTTTTTCATTTTTGGAAAAAAAATATTGTATTAGGCTTTTATGGAGTAGTTAAAACTATGGTTTCATTTAAAGTGGTGCCGACACTTCCATCCTGTATACGAGTATATAAAAATTCTGAACATTAGCAATTACTTCTTTTATAAACAGACTGACTTTTATAAATTAGACAGAAAGTTCACCTGCAATCATTAAATGGCAAGGTACCCTTGACGGACTCGTTGCCGACTGGTATATACGTTCAAATATACTTAAAGTCGTTAGAAATATTAATCCTTGTTTTAATTCTACAGAACAACACACAAGTGAACGCATAGTATACCCGCAACCAGCTAATACTACTCTAGTGCCCCACCCGCCTCATTCTCCCCACGTGCCCCACTCTCCCCATCCGCCCCACGGACCTAACGTTCCCCATTCCCCCCATGAGCCGCAAAATGGACATGGCCCATATGTAAGTATTACTTTTTGTTATAACTATCTTAATAGAAATAAATATATTTGTGTGTGGACACAACCTACCCCATTCGCCCCATGGTCCACAAAATAGATATGGCTTATATATGACATTTTATTAGTTGTTTCCTTTAATTTTTTTGGACTACCAGTAAATTTTAACATGTTTAAGAAACAATATAATAGAATTTTCTAGATAACCATTGTTTTATAGAAAAAAATAAGCATATTTAAATATATAAAAAGTAAAAGTAAACGTTAACTACAGGGTCCATCAACCTACAAGTACAGCGAGACCACGTACTCGAACACGCACAGCACGCGCAACACGCCGGCCCCCGCGCCGGCCGCGGGGGCGCCGGTTCCGTTCCCGCGCCCGCACACGCCGGGCACGCAGCAACCGCCTAAGAAGTTAGACGATCTGCTTGCCGATTTCCCTGAAGCTGTGGGTTTATAAAACTTTAATTTATATGTGGATGCTTTAATTCACAAACTACCTAATTCCATCTGCATGAATTTTACAGGAGACGCCGAAAATGTTATGTTATTTTTTGTGGACCAGATTTTAAAAAATATGATTGTCTTAAATATACAGTTAAATATATTACCCAGATATTCCTTTTAGGGACCAATCGTGACGCAGGGCTACAAGCGTGTAAGTGTAAACGTAACAGGTTGTGGCTTAGAAATATAATTCATATTTTCATTTCCTCACTCTGGTAACGAGACAAAACGCGGCGTTTAAGTTCCTCCACTTAACGCGCAATGCCTCCAGAAAGTGGGGAACAAAAGTGTCTTCATGTAAACGCATTGTCGTAACATTATGTTCTCTCTACCCTGCTATGTGCGGAATTACAGTATGAAGCTAAAATAATATACAATCTACTAGCGTATTTTTTTTAAATAAATGATCTGAAAATAACATAATATTTTCAGCGTCTCTTGTATCGATATCTAAAAATTTATTTACTATAGTATATATTTTACTATAGTATTTTATTTTAAGTTTTAAAGTAAATCTATTGAATTATAATAAAAATACATTGAAAAAAATTGTTATTTCAAATAAACTTATTTGTATTTACAATTTAATATCAATTAATTAATGACCATGGGCAAACTTGGTACCTAATTTATAAGAAAAGAATATTCACAACAACCTTCAACTTTCCAGAGATTCCCAACCCAACCAGATGGCATAACACGTAGGAAAGTAGAAGTAACCCACGAAGCACAAAGTGTACACGAAAAGGGAAAAGAGAAGGACAAGGACACCCTGAAGCACACTCCCCCCATCAATAGCAGCAAGAACGTGGCTGGCCCCGCCGTGTACTACCCGCCCGGACATGTCCCCTTCGCTAAGAAGGACACGCCACAGGCTGGCGGATATCAATCTGCTGTGAGTTTCATTATCCTTTTTAGTGGTTTTTTTAAATCATTGATTTGGTAGCGTAAAGATTTTGCGTTTTTAATTGTGATAAATAGATTATTATAAATATTTATCTATCTTTATATCATACACAAAATTAATTTACAAACAGGGGAAAAATCTAATAAATTAATTTCAGATTCTAATAAAATTCTATATCCTATATAAGAGCGTTTAGTTCGAGATCAGGAACTATTTTATTAGAATTTAATTTTAAAATTTGAACCTACAGCCGCTACCTATAAGAAACATATTTGTATAAATAAATAATAATCATTATTCTCGTAAAAAAAACATTTAATTAAATTACATTATAATAAAAATGATATATTTCCAGGCAATGATGCAAGGTGGCGGCGCGTACGCATCAGGACGCGGTATGTACGAGTACGAATCCGGCGCACGAAGCCGCGAAAAGCACACTGAGAAGAAAACCGCTGTGCCCATCTGTTTACCACTGTGCTGCGCCATGCCTTGTGTTATTATGTAATTATATTAATAAACCGACACACAGAAATTATTATATTATAGAAATATATATAAAATGTAAAATAACAATACTTTATTGTTATAAAAAATATTTAATATATAATTATGTTAATTTTTATTTCTTGTAAGTTTGAGAACCTCTGGATATATTAAATAGGGTTGTAATATCTTTTTTTTTTGTTTTCTGAGTATTATCATATATATTTTTTTTCATTATAATTTAATTTACGAGTATATGAGACGAATCTCTGTAAAGTTATTATATTTAAATGTAATTATTATGATGTGTATGAACTGTAATGCAAAATATTTTATGAGACATGAGTTCACTTCAATATTAAAAAATAGTTAAGTTTTTTTAATAACATCTCAACATATAAATAAATGCTTAATATGTTGAGAAATTTTAATGAAAATATAGGAGCTTAATTTTTGTTTAACTCATTCTAATTAGGTATTCATATTCAATTAATTATAAGATTGTTTAAGTTGGCATTTTAAATAATTTAACAATATGTTTTATAAACATTTGTTTTGTTGGAATGGATTGTATCTTTTCTATATAAAAGTTTATTTCCTTAAAAAAAGTTTAAAACGCATTTTTTGTTAAACTCTCTGATTATTATAACTATTTCTAAGTAAAACGCTAGTAAGTGTGCAAGAGCGGGGTGTCTTGTCAACTAACTTTAATGTGCCATTAATATAAAACCGAGTGCCTTCTGTCATTTTGTATGTAAATTATATTTTTTGAATAAATCTATTGACTAATATGTATTTTTTATTTCTTTGTTTGTAAATGCGTTTGTATTTTTAATAAAAGGTTGTTGAATTTAAACTCATTACCACCAAAAAGAAAGGAAGTCCCAGACGAAAGCCTGACTGCCCAACATCATCTTGTCATGGACTTTAACGTCACTTCGAAGAAGTAGCCGAGAAACGTAGGCCTCAGATCAAATGGTGGTTACCGAATGCACCAATGCAGACCAACTTCCTCAGAACTTAGGGGGAAAAGGAGAGCTATATATGTGGCTTTTTTAGATATGCGGAAGGCCTTTGACTGTGTGCCTCGTCAGTGTAGTTGGTGGGGATTACTTGGTTGATCCAAAGGGATCTCTGAGGCCTGTATTGATATTATCAGAGACATGTACCATGACTCCGCTTCTATAACTTAATTAGAACTGCAGTTGACGACACCAAACCCTTCTAGATTTCAGTGGGGGTTCATCAGGGCTCGGCTTTTTATCCGTTCTTGTTCAATGTAATGCTGGATATTGTCACGGCTCACATTCAAGTTCAGCCTCCATTGCTGATGATTTACGATAAAATAGCACTCATTTACGAGAACCGACTGATGCTGGAGTATAAACTAAACCTATGGAAGGGTATGCTTGAGAACGGTGTTGTTAAACTAAATGTGTCGAAGACCGAGTACATACATGGCTTGCGGGAGCCCGGACTCGAGTACTATCCATATAGATCCTGAGCCACCCGTTAAACTGGGAAAATTCAGGAAGCTTGGATTCGTTATGCACGTGTCCGGAAGCTTCGATCACCATCGATATCCATGGCCGAATAAGCGCTGCCTGCCAGACACCTCTAAGCTATAATAAACTACAAGCGCCCACGAATCTAATTTACTACAGCGTAAAAAACATTATTTGCTTCTAATATTCTTGTAGGCGCTTATAACTCATAGGGTTTTGGGGGTGTCTAGTTGGAAGTTGCAACGGTGTTAAGTGTCTGGCAATGGTCGACGTCGTTGCTAATAAAGTGTTCGAAACGTCGGGTTTCCAAAATGTATAATCTTAAATATACGCGATTAATCCGGTTGAAATAGTTGCATTTAAAATGTAATAATCTTGAAAATCAAAGAACTTATTATGTTAGGTACTACTTCTTGTATCTTTGTTACCTAATTACTTGTAACTGGCAAAGGAACCCGCCCAAACTGCATATTCCCTGATAGTACTTACCAGTGTTGCTATCGGCGCTTAGGTGATATATAACATGTATTTATACTTTTTTTGACAAGTTTTGAAAAAATATATAAAATTAAAAAATAAACATATATTCATTGTAATATGATATGCTTCGCTTAACTATTGAAGAATTGTGCATTTCTACAAATAAATACTAAAATTTATGTTAACGTTTATATTTGGCGAAAATCACATTCGAAAGTCAATATAAACATTTTTTTATTTTAAAACTTGTTATAATAAAATAAACCCGCTTCATGCTGTATCCTGCACACCCGGATAGGCATACTTCGTTGTGCGTGTTGAGTGGCGGAACTCAACTCTAAATAAAGAAATATACATTTAAATAAATATTTCATTACCTCGAGTAGGGATCGAACCCACATCCAGTCGCTTTGTTCTCCTGCGCCACGACTGGCCTCAAGAAACTAAAATTTGTTATATCTACGTATGTTCTTTCGAATTTTAGGTTATTCAATCTCACACTTTAAAAACGCAATACTTTAATTTTTCATTTTTTTCCCGTACACGTGATAGATACACATACTAACAATTTACTGGTGAGTATATTCAAATATAGGAAAAAAATGACCAGAGCCTCTTCGTTAGGATTTGTATTGAGACATGCAAACAACACAGTATGTAGTTCAATAACTTATCCTATATTTAAAAATATCTTTGTCCCATACAGTTCTATATGCAACAAAATACAAATGTTAAACAACATAGTATATAGTTGAGTACCCACCCGCTCACCAAATCTCAAGACCTTCAGGTAAAAATAAAACATACAAATCGTAATAAAAACACATATATTTTGCTTTTATATTTTACCAAAATTTTGGATCACGTCCATCAAAGGCAGTCGGGTGCGCCGTCTATACAAGCTCCACGCCCGGACTCACCCGCGCATTCGTAAGGCCCTGGCTCGCCTCAGTTTAGTGGATCTGCTTTATATATATATATATATATGTACTAGAAATATATTGAATATAAAAATAAATCGATGGTACAGAGAGCCCTTGACTATCTATAAGGAGGCTGGAGCGAAATCTCAAAAACGCTGAACGACCGGCGTTTTTTTCTAAACCGTAGCGTTTCTAAGATTCATTCTCATCTACACTTTTATTGTATTCATTACAGTCATTGTTATAGAGTATGTACAAAAACTAACAATTTCCTAATTTTGGTCTTTAATTATTTCTTTTTTTTCTTATTAAAAACAAAAAATAATAATAAACATAAATATAATATATATATAACAATGAACGGACAATTAGAAGCATACAAGTATTTCAATCAATTGAGCCAATTATTAACAAGGATTCAAATACCTTACTACTTTGGACATCTCACTTTAATAATAATATATAATTTGACAATTTAGATATACTTTTGTCTCTCACAACTCATATTTGGTACGTTAGATAGTAATAGATTCAATTTATTTACATAAGTGCTGTAAAAGCTCGATGGAAGAAGTTATCCATACAGTAGTTTTAGAGAAATGGTATGATATACAATGCTAATAAAAGCTTCACGCTCCCGCATATAGCAGAGTGGGCAGAGGGAACCTAGTGTTAATTAGGACCCTTTATTCCCCACGAACTGCCCAATTTTCGAGACATTGCGTGCTGAGTGGCAGAACCTAACACTGCAAAAGCTATGTATTTGGCAGTATTTTGTTTGTATCTTAAAAAGAAATTCAATATTTACACATTTGTAATAATAGTTTATGAGCAATTTAGTTAATACAAAAAAGGTTTCTATCTGTTTAACAAAATTCTAATTAAATCAGAATTAGCAAAATATTTTATGAAACAAGTACACTTTAACCCTAACAACAAAACGATTGGTCCTCAAGTACAACTTTGGTTTATAGAAAATATGTTAAAAGTTTAAATTATAAAAAAATCTCAATAGTTTTGGATCATCTATGGTGCGATTTGGATTTTTTGATCAAAGTATTTCGTATAAACTAAAAAAAAGGAGTTCAAAACTCGATATTTAACAATATTTATAGGTCATAGTACTATTATGTGCATAGGAAACTTAAATAACTGCAAGTGTTGTTGTGTACAAACAAACACTACTCGCTTCGCCTATCTGAAACCTATATTATAATAAAAGTAACATAAACGTTAGAAACATGACAATAAATTAACATAAGCTAAGTGATACTAATTACTAAACTACAAAGCACAATCATAAAATATCACTTCAACATGTATGTATATTTGTAACAAAATTTGGACTAAAAGTTTTTTTTCGAAAACTAATAAACATTTTTTTTGTGGTATTTCAAATTTTTTTTAAAATTTGAGTTAACACTGAGTTCTGGCACAAATCATCTGGCACATCGGAACAGTTCAGACCCACTAAGCCGGGCGCTTAACATTTTTTTTTAATAAAAATCACTTGCAATGTATTGAAAATAACTATTTCTTTCGATAACTCCATCTAATTCGTATCTGATATTTGACTCGATATAGCAATATATATGTATAATATACAATTGGAACTCCTATTATTATTAATGACCTAATTCTTTATAAATCACAATCGGTAACAAGATAACTCAGTACGACAGTCTAGAGGTTAGCTCGGAGTCAGGCGGGCGCCTCTCCGCGCACTCGCTCACTTAACCTAGCATAAGGACACTTGGGGTCGCGGGTCGCGGGTCGCGGGGGCGCGCGTCAGTCGATCACCACGTAGGGCAGCGCCACGAGGTCCCCGAGGCGCGCGCACTCGTGCCACTCCGCGAACAGCGCCGCGCGCTCGGGGCGGCCCAGCGCGTCGCGCGTCGTGGAGGCGGCCGCCTCTTCCAGCGCGCGCTCCAGCGCCGCCTCCGCCTCTAACGTCGCCTCCGCCTCCGCCTCGCCCGCGGGCACGAGCGGCAGCGTGACGACGGGCGCGCACGCGGTCTGCTCGTAGGAGTAGGGCACGCGGCTCAACGCCGCCTCGCAGAGCGCGTACAGCGCGCGCCCGTCCACGTCCTCCGCTTTCGTCTTCTCGACGGTGCGGTGCTCGGGGGTCGCGGCGACGAACTCCTTCACCTCGTGCACGTCGCGGCGCGGCTCGCCGAACTGGGTGACGTCCTCCGCGGACAGTATGGGCGCCTTGAGCCGCTCGCTGGGCTCCAGGCTGGGCAGACTCATCATCTCGGGCGCGATCGCGGGGCGCTCGGGCGCGACCGCGGGGCGCGGGGGGGCGGGCGGCGGCGAGGGCGCGGGCGGGGGCGGCGCGGGCGCGTCGGGCTCGGCGGGGTAGGGGCGCGCGGGCGGCGGCGAGGGCGGCGGCGGCGGCGAGGGCGGCGCGGGCGCGAACTGCGTCCAGGGCAGGCGCGCGCAGAGCGGCACGCGCGCCAGGTTCTTGACGCAGTAGTCGTCGGCGTAGTCGGAGTACTGGTAGAGCGGCACGACGCTGGCGAAGAGCGCGGGCTGGTCGGCGCGGGCGGGCGCGCGCACGGCGAAGCGGTGCGGCGCGGGCGGCGCGCGCGTGCCGTTGACGCCGGGCAGCAGCGCGTGGTGCAGCGCGCGCACGTGCAGCGGGCGCAGGGCGGCGCGCGCGGCCGCGGGGCACCCCTCCTCCTCCTCCGCCTCCCCGCAGGTGCACTCCACGTAGGGGCGCTCCTCCTCGAGGGGGGGCAGGGCGGTCTTCGCGGGGGAGGGGGGCGGCGCGGGCTTCTCGTCGTCGTCGTCGACCGTTATGAGTTTGGAGTCGCTATTGCCATTCCGTAACGGTGAATCCACTGTTATAGGGGCTGCAAGTTATGAGTAACATGACTTTAAAAAATATTTTTGATTGACTTTGTAATAACATAAATCATAGTCGTGCAGCCGGCCCAAATGGTTTGGCGACTTACTTACGTACAATGGATGTACATTCAATTCCTACTCAGGGAAATAAATAAATTATAAGCATTTCCTCACTCTGGTAAAAAAACAAAGCTAAACAATGAAATCCGCCACTCATAAACACAGTGGACGGCGCGTGAGGGGCAACGTGTCTTAACCTCTGGTAAAAAAATGTGTAAAAATGAATTACAAATAATATAATACTAACGATCGGGCTCTATGACCATAACATCAGGGGAATGAGGGGAGGCCGGCGAACGGGGGGAGGCAGGGCGCGAGGGGACCGCCGAGCCTCGCAACTGGATTTGCTCCAAAAGCTCCTTTGTCGTTTTCACCTGAAACATATAACGTTAATAATTGTATAATATCAACTTTTCCGCATCTTTGACAGCTTGGTCTAACTACTAAATCACTTGTTCTTATCAAGCACATCACAACCACATTCCGATACACAAAAAAGTATTATTCTATCCTAAGTATCGAAAAACACTATAAACAAACAATAAAAGCAAACCCAAGAAATCAAATATTGAATATGGCCTAAAAATTCGGCAGAACTGCGCAGCGGGAACCCTAACACTAGGTTAGTCCCTGCCTACTCTGCTACGTATGAGATACAACGTGAAGCTAAAAATTATTAAAAAATCACCTTAGCCCCAGCAGGAGGTAGACGGTTTACTAGCGCGGCGTAAGGGTCGGGGGCGTCTCGCCGCCACCCATTACGCCGCCCGGACCCATTGCGGGACCCCCACGCGTGATTGGCCCCTTGGGGATGGGCCCCTTGCGAAGGCAGGGCCCCATGTGGGAGGGCATGAGAGGGAGGGTGAACCTCGCCTCCTGTCGCCTCCGTGCCGGAGCCCGCGCGACTGTGGCCCGGCCTGTAATTAGTTTTATGTTTGATCAAATAAATTTTATAATTCAATATTTTTTTTAAGTACAGAATGTTTTTTGATATTAATAGAAAATAAATCTGTCAGACATTAAAAGCTATTATTATAATGAATCTATTTACATGATATTATAATGAAACATTTATTTTAAAATCTATAGAAACTTACATAAAAATTGTAATTTTGTAATAGACATCTTCATTCATTTGAATACTTCATCTACAAAATTATAGAACGGTCGAAGAGTCGTGGCTTGCCCTGAGTAGGCTTCTTTAACTTTTGCGCTTATTATTTTCTAAAATAACATGAAGAAAAATCCTAGAATCAAATCTGCGCAGTCTCTATGGCTAACATCAGAGCGGCCACGACTCGTTGACCGTGCTGTATAAGTAGCTGTCATATGATTTATACACGTGACATATAAATATCATGTACTCACCTTTTCTTTTTCGGTTTTTTGTCCCTTTTCGCTTTTTTTTCATCATACAGAAGGTCTGGGGTGGGCGGCCTCTTCACAGCTAGAGCCATACAAGTAAACATTATTTATACTTATTTAATTAATGTACTGTTAAGGTTTTTAATAAAAATATTTAAAAATCTAAGAATGATTGGACGATTAAATAATATCTTGATGACAGTAGTTTACTAATCACTAAATGATGTATACAAAATTAAAAATTTCACAAAGCCACAGTTTTATTTGCCAGAGTGGGCAAATGAATATAAATCATCCTCCCGCGTGGATATCAAACAAATGGCTGTACTATAGAGTTGAAAGTCAGACTATACCACTCTGCCACGTCGAAGAAGTCCAGAGGCATTGCGTGTGGAGTGGCGGATCTCAACGACTCACTTTGCCTGGTTATTAAAGTGAGAAAAGGAAAATACTAAATACTCTCGAATGAGACTCGAACCCCAATCGCCGCGATTAGTCGTACGCTGGTCGTTGAGGTCGTCCTGCGTCTTCGCCAGGACGACCACACTTACATAACTTATATAATGAAATAAAGTAATTCACTCACATGAGACGTCGTGACACACGACGTCTTACTATGAAAATAATATTACCGTTGTGGCTTGGATTCCCACCTAAGGAATTAACTATTTTCATTTTCTTTCTCTGGTAATAATACAAAAGCGACGTTGAGTTCTCAACACGCAATGTCTTGTAAATTGGGCGGTACATGGGGAACATAGTGTTAAGACACTACGCCTCCCATGTACCGCCCTCAGCCCACCCCACTGTATGTGTGTGAATGCATGAAACTTTACACAGGATCAAAGATACTCACGCGGTGTCAGAGATTTGTGCGGTGCGGGGGGCGGCGGGGCGGGCGGGGCGGGCGCGGGGGACACGGGGTCGTCGTCCACCAGGATGACGTCCTGCGAGTCTGACTCGTAGCCGCCCCAGGCTGGAAAACAAAATATTATTAATAAACTCTTTTCACGATTATTACACATTTTAAATAAAATTTATTTTAACCGGATTAATCGACTGATGGTCAGTCTACCTGTGACCACGGACTACTGCAGTGTTCGAAACATCGGATTTCCAAAAATATATAATTCCAAATAAACGTGATTAATTCGCTTAAAATAGTTTCATTGAAAATATTATTATGTTATATATACTAATATCATAAAGCCAAAATGTTTCTTTGGCTGAACACGCGAGAAGTAATGGTCCAAATTGAAAAATATTTTTGTATTAGATAGTCCAATTATCGAGGAAGATTACATTACATCACATTAATCGTTTTTATGGCATCCACTTATGTCATGTCATCTAAAATGTAAATTTTATATGAAAATTTTTGTTATTATTTGGACAGGTAAAAACTAATATAAGTTTGATTAGATTTGGGGTAAGTCAGTAAGGTACAACTTTATTTAGGTTATTTATATTATTATTTATAGTAGTGTAGCCCAAGCGGGCGAAACCGCAAGCGGGACACTAGTATATTACATACAAAGAGTATGCTTTATTGAACAGACATCTACAATGGACTGATTGTCGTGGATTAGAATCCATTTTTTTTAGCTTCGCGCTGTATCCCGCATATAGCAGGGTAGAGAAGAAGAAACTTTCGGTCCTTATTTTCTGCTGAATTCTCAATTGTATTTTGTGGTGAGTGGTGGAACTCAACGCCGCGCTATGTCTTATTATTATAGAGAGGAAATGAAGATATTAAACAATTAATTACTTCGGGTAGGAATCAAATCCATAACAGTCGCACGCATTCGCTTCTGCGCCTTTTTTAACACTTTAAGTTAAAGAAGGCGTTATATCATTTGGAGTATTTAATTTATAATATATTTTTAAAATAATATATAAGAGGTTGTATGTAAGTGTTACCTGGCCTAGACGGAGGTCGAGGGCTCGGGACCGCGGGACTCACCACTTGCTGTAAACACACAAATTAATTATATTAAAACACAATATTCATTTAAATATCTATTTTTATCAACTACTTTAATAATCTTTTAATGAAAATAGGTATTTAAATTTATATTTAAATTTTATTATGGTGTAAAACCAGAAAAGTCCTAGTAATTCATTCACCTTTTTAGAAAATCAAACGAGATTAACTATTAGTAGTTAATCTCGTTTAGCTAATCAAATAAAAACTGTCCAAGAGGCACGGGTTCAAATCCTGCTACGTTAAAAATTACTCTCTATTCTCTCAAATAATTATTTTTTCGAGAGAATAGTTCTAAAACTAATCTCTAAAATGAATTTAAAGGGGCAACTATCAACCTTATCCATACTGTAAATTCGATACAACTTTACACATATATTCTAAATCTATAGTGAGTTTATAAGAGTAACTGACCCTTGAGAGTGCAGGGGAGGTGAGTGGGGTGCCGCCCAGCCGTCGCACCACACGTTCAGCTGAAGATCTATTCGATCCTGTACCAAAATGGGGTATTACGATATTTCTCTTATTATTTTTCTCACATATGGCTTTGTAACAAAGCTATGAATTTAATTTCTACTTTTCTGACCACTTATTTACTCCTACTTAATTTAATAATAAAAGACAAACAATAATTAATGTACATTTCTTTAAAAGATTTTAAAATAAAATTGAAATTCTTACAATCACACTTTGTGCACACACATAGGGACACAAAGTGCGACTGTAAAATCGGCTGGTTGTGGGTTCGATCCCTACTCGAGGAAATGAAATATATATTTTCATTTTTTCGCTCTGGAGTGGAGGTAAAACGCAAAGATTACTGGCTTGAATCTCACTCATGGCAATAAATTATTTTAATTTCCTCACTTTCTACCATCACAAAGCATTGAGGTCCGCCACTGTTTCGAATATTGGGCGGTGTATGGCGAACGTATACAGGCGTATCTAGCGATATTTTCCCCCCTCTTTCTACGCCCATGCGACCGGATTGTCTTATGTATGACTGTATGCGGGAAACAGCGGGAAGCAAAAAAATGTACAATGTACCAGTATGAGCGGGCGACGCGACAGCGGGTATGACGAGGTCGCGCCACCTCTTGACGAGCACCTTGGCGCGCCTCGCCAGAGTGGGGTCCGTGGTCTTCCGCCGTAACTCATTCACGTGCTTACCGAGTCTGGTGGTCTGGAAAAATAATCGACAATAGTTATGAAAATGCATAGGAATTATTTATAATAACTTTTAGTACTTTTCCACACTTTTTAAGAAAAAATATGTTTTTATATTTGTGCCCTGGTAACAAAAAGTCACACATCGACACGCAATCTCTATCTCTATCTTGTGAATTGGTCGGAAGGTGAGCAATAAGTGACTTAATAGTACTTCTATATACAGAGTGTAACGCGATCGACGCATCGCCGTTTGTCTATGGGTAGAGGACTTCAGTACCTATCCATTTCACCCCCATGTATGTTGACCGATTTTCAGTGGTTGAGCAGATATTTAAGAATTTGTTATTGTTTGGAACAAATTGGATTCTTGAAGATAATTGCCAAATACAGTCCGACTCTCGAATCTGCGCTCGTGTTTTTTTTACTCAATAGAGAAAACATACTCACAAATACTTATTTATGTAAATATTCGATTATTTTTTTGGATGAACAAAATTTTCACTTTTATAAAATATATATATTGATGATTGATCTTTCTTTAATACTTTCCAAACGAAACTTTTAGTATTTATTTTTTTATATTCATTTGTAATTCTTAAAATAGGAGGTACAAAGCAACGACTTGCGAAATATTCTTTCCACAGTGTGTGAAAGTTAATATTAACCACCATCCAAGTACATTAGCCAATTCACATTCTGTGCTACGATAGTTTTACAATATCAAAATATTTGTACCTAATAAACATTATCTGATTATAGTAGACTGGTGAAAAATGCAAACACTTATGTAAACATGTAAAAAACAATCGATTTAAGTAAATGTAGTTAATTCCCTTAAGAATATAATTTTTTTACTGTTTCATGATTTAAGTACATTGTTCAATGTTGTCATTGAGCTGTGCCTATGAAACTTTCAGAGATTATCCTATACTAATACTTGTAGTTATACTTCTGAATAAAGATCGCCAGTTTTTTTTTGGTACAGCCCTTGAAAGTTTTTGATACAATTTTGTTTATTTAAAAATAATTTGTGTTTACATGTTATTTCCAAGATTTATGAGTTGATTGGTTTGAAATATTACATTAAACAAATGGCCCACTATTTATTTATATTGAGAAAAAAATCACGAGCGCAGACTCAGTCGGGCTTTATTTGACAATTTTTTTTAAGAATCCAATTTTTTTCAAAAAATCACAAATCCTCAAATATCTGCCGAACCACTGAAAACCATCGAACGTACATAGAGGTGAAATGGATAGGCACTGAGGTTCTTTACCCATAGACAACCGTTGATCCGTCGATCTCGTTACACCTGTATATTGTAAATATCTTTTATACAAATAACATTTATTATATAACTTAAGATACGCTTACATTATTACTGTAGTTATATATTTAGTATTTTTATGAAGCTTACTTTTGCATTTGTAAAGAAGGAATTACTATGGTGGAACTTAGTATATAATTAAAATTAATGGTGTGAAAGGTATTACATAACTACCAATTTATACTGTATGTGTAGGCAACGGGTTCAAATACATTGTCTTATTATAATTAGTAAATCAAAATTATTTTATTAACCTTAAAAAATAAAGTAGTGACCAAAAAATGTTCCTAATTAGCTTCACTCATTCAATATAAGTATTTTTTGAAAATGTAAGTTTAAATTTAAAATGATTTCATACAAAGTCTGTACACAAGACATTGATGCCAATTTTAGTTTCTGCCAAAAAATATACGTTCTGACAATGAACAAACGAACTTAAAGTATGAATGAGGAAAATTATTTCTTAGTATAAACTTTGTATTTACACTCAATAATAATAATAAAAGCTTGTAATATGTTAAGTATTTAATGTCGATTTACTTTTTCTTCACACTTTCATTGTATTTTTGTATAGTAAGACAGTGGTTACAGTGACAAATTCTTATTTCCTATATTTTCCCCTAAGTAAAAAAGCACTTTCTACGTGCAAGTATCAAAATTTATTGTTATGTTTTATGTTAAGAGTTTTAAACGACCACTCCATCTGGTGATATATGGTGACTGGTGAGATTTGTAACGTAATACTCACTCCATATTGTGGGTATTTTTTACTACAAAGACGCTTAACCATTTTTACAATTAAATAAAAAAAATCAATTCTTATAGGCACTAGGCATCTAAGACTTGATTCGACCATTGTACCAAGTTACATTTAAACTCACGATACATTTATAATTTTTACATTTCACATTTTTTGTAATCTTACCTCCAACAGCTCTTTTGTGATATTGAATTTTTCCAAAATGGATATGATTTCGTTAACAGTCTGCATGTCGACGACCTGGAAAATAACAGGTTTCGATTGAGTTCTGGTAACCACGTCATAATGAGCTACACAAAAAATAATTTAATGAAAAGAAAAATACCGAATTAATACTAAAATAAGATATTGACGAAAAATATTTTTTATCTATAATTAATTACACAGGCCGCTAAAATGGAAATTTAGTGTTTAGCATTAATCACTATATCAATACAAAAAAAAACACTGAAAATATTATCAACGTTTTTTTCATTCATTTTATAGTTCCGGCAGCGTTTAACGAGCTACAATCAATTTACTCAAACGCATAAAAGAAAGTACAAGTGGCAATTCCTAACTATTGTAATCAAACTGCAGCTGAAAAAAAAGGAAAACCATGTATGAGCAAATCGATTATTCCGACCATATCATAAAATAAGTGAAAAAAAAAACCAATTAGGTCTATTAGAAGACTAGTTTTTGCCCACAATTTCATCTGTTTCAACTTCCAAAATAAGTCTCAGATTGAAAATCTAGAAAGAAACACCTATGTCTGAACACAAATTGATAAGTTGTTAGATAATGTCATTTATGAGGATAAAAGTGTACTACATAATGTAGGTTACAACTTATGTCACAAGGTAGTTGGGTCACCACCTGAATTTTCATTTCAGCATGTTTGGATAATATACTTTCAATTATAGAAACTTTCACTATATTAATTAAAATTTTAAGTATATGAATCTTATTTTTTTTTCATCTAGACATAATTTTTCTTCTTCACTCCCAAAATCAGAAATGACGAAATGGTTTTTTTCTATTTGATGAAAATGTAATAATAAATTTATTCAAATCCTAAATTAAAAATTTGCAACATCTCAAATTATTCAACTGATAAACCTCTCACTAGTGTATGTGATAATAGTACTGTAGTCACTGATGACAGAAGACCAAAAATCCTATATCAGATACAAAACATCCTATAGATTAAAATATAAATACATCATAATAAATAGGAATTTAGATTTTTTTAACCATAAATAAGGTTTTTATTAAAAAATAAATAACGGCCATTGTGGTACAGCGGCATAGCATCTGAAAGTAAACACAATGTTTGTGGGTGCAACTTCCACTAGGGTAATGACTTAATTATTTCTTCGCTCTCTTCTCAACACACTATGTCTTGAAAATTGGAGTGTTTTAATACTAGGTTCCCCTGCCAACCCTGCTATATGCAGAATTCAAAGCAAGATAATATAATAAAGATATTCTAAATTAAGACACAAATATAAATAATAAACAATTTGTCATTAATGCTTATCTTGGCTTGTGATAACAGTTAGTTGTTGGTATAGTCATTTTATGCACTGACTTTGCACTTTTGCATTGATCAAAATATTTTTAGTTTGTTTACATTTCTTAGAATACTTTCTAAAACAATTTTATTTAGTACAGTTAATTTTCTGATATATTGTAATTTAGTTTGTTTATTACAAATATATTTTCTAAATTTTTATTTATATTGATATGTGAAATATTTTGCAAAAATTTCAGTTTGTTACTATGAGTAATTAAATATTTGTATAGTAATTATTTTTTTCTGTTAAGCATTAATTAGAACTTTTAAACCGTAATTATGTCTTAAATTAACAAATTGAATAATATTTTTTTATGCATAAAAGTTCATCAAACTTTTGTGTAAAAAATATTGACGTAGATATTTTTAGGATTTGATATACTTGTAACAAAAATACAAATATAAAAAAATAAAAATTACTAAGCAAGTTTTATGTATATGGTGTACAGTATGGTGTAGATGTGCATGACTTTGCATATGTTAACAGTATACAAAGCACATAAAAACTATTCAAAATTGTTGTTTTATTATTTCAGTTTAAAATAGTGTCTTTATTCTGTATCTGTAACATTAATTTTGTACACAGTTTTTATCACAATATAATAATAATTGAAAAGGATATTTTGACAATTTTTTAAATTAATATAGTAAATTACCAATTTATTTGGTGTTCTATATTGTTTAGTGTTATTGGAGACTGAAAATTGTATGCTTAGGTTTGTTTATCAGAATATGAATCATGTATGAGACCCAAGAAACATCATACTTTGATTATCAAATGCTTTGTATTTTATTAAGAAATATATAATATAGCTATTTTGTAAATATTTTTACTTATTTATCTGGTACTTATTTTTTTTAAAACAAATTCAATTTTATAAATTTTTCTTAGTGCAAAGACAGTAGCAAACATTCCAGTTACATAAGTGATGTAAAATTGTATGTGCCTGTTATTTTCATAGAGTTCTTAATTTGTGACTCATGTCGTGAGTATATGTGAAATATTACATTTAAGATAATTTCTTTAATATGAGTGAGATTGTTGTTTGATTGACAATTTTTGAAGCTGTTGTAGTACAGTGGCATAGTGTCTGACTGTAAGCAACACTTGTAGCTTCAATTCCCATTGAATTATTTTCATTTCCTTACTCTGGAAAAAAGACAAAATGCAACATTGGGTTCTGCTAAGCAACACACAATGTGTTGAGTACATGGATGTATGTATTATAAAATATATGCCTATAAAGAAATCGTAATTATTAGTACTTTTGTTATAAAAATAATTCCCATTGGCTCAAATTTATTAACAGTTTAAAAATGTATTTCTCAACCATTTTAATATTCTTTCACAAATATGAAATTTTTGACGCGACAATGAGTACTCAACATACAATGCCTACAGAATTCAGCGGAAAGTAGTTTGAACATTCAAAGGATATCATTTTGAAAACAAAACACAATACAACATTAAAATGTATCATTCTATTTCAATTATAGTGAATAGAAAAAATTAAGAAACAAACATTCTTGTGAATGCTGTAAAAAAAACTTCACACTAGTGATGTCCGATGATGAACGGAGTGTTATAACACTAGGTTCCCCCTGCCTATCGGCATGCAGGATACAGCATAAAGCCAATATTTTTTTTATTTTTAACAAGTAAAGTACACAAAGCACATGTATTTATTCACTTCAATCAACAATCCTGATACATTTGAGCAATATACACATTCAAAAAAATTATGTATGTATGTTGATGATTATTGATGAACCGTAAAATTTTGATGTACCATAAAACAAAATTATATATATCTATTTTACTTTCTAATAAAGTTTAACTTTGAAATTGAATTTCAAATGACACAAAATATATAATGTAACCTTTAATAACTGCAGCAAGATACAGGAAGTAACAATCAACATGATGAGAAAAAATCTTTCCACTAGATCAATCTAACCATTTATAATATTAGAGACAACTGCTATTTCAACAGCATTGAAAATAGCATACAGATACTAAACTATTGCGAAAACTTGACTGACCTGAAATTGCACCATATACATTTAATAAAAAGGTGCACAAAAGTCCACAACACCCTGCAAAGTGTCGAGGGGCAGCGCGCACCAACACGCACCACGCGCCTGCAAGAACATTCCATGCTGCCTCCAACCAACTCAACTACTTGTATAACCGTACACATTTTCGCTTTTCTATAAATTCAAACGAAACCGAGCACAACCTGACGAAAATCAACGGGAAAGGTCACGCGTGGCACAATTTCGTACTTTCACATTGCAAAACATTTGGCACTAGGGACGGAGGGACGGGAGGAGCGCTGGCGACGTCAGTGGCCCCGTACATCACTCGCAACGCTCACGTCTCACACGCGGCCTCGTGCCGGGCTGAACACAGGCCCTCGGGCCGCCGGAGGGGTGCAGGGCACTCACACCACCTCTGGTGAGGCCGACTCGCGACTCGAGTCGGGTGTCACAGGCTCGTGCGGACCGTTTCCGTATCTCCGACTCGCTTATCAGACTAAGGCCGCTCTAAACTCGCAAACTTACATTGTAATTGCTATCCAACGCATTCAGAAGTCGATTACTTAACTCATGAGCGTTATTACTCATTTATAAACGAAAATATTTAACTAAATACGACGAACGTGTCTCGGCTGCGTCGTAATGGCGGACCGACGACTACGTATGCCCGTGCCAGGGCATTTTAGCCGAATAATTCAGCTGATATCTACTACAGGCGACGCACACTCGTGTTTTTCCGTTTCTTTTGACGGGAAAAACTATTGTTTTGCAATCATGGTCAAGAGATGGCGCTAGAAACTGGCGTAAAATATTATATATCTAGTTCTAATTTGCATGATATTCAATCGATTAATCAAAATTAATGTTAAACATGCTGATCTTTTACACTTTGTAAGCAAATTAACAAAATAATTCACCATTACAAAACTTTTACAAGTTGTGACATAAGGCGCTAATTTTTGTATATGGTAATTAATTTTTGTAAAAAATGTCCACCTCTTAACAGATGGCGCTACCCATAAATAAATTTATAAAGTGTTTCTAAACGTTAATGTGACTTATTAATGTTACCTCAACTAAATAAAATTAAATGTATTTGAATTTCAACAGACTATATTCATTAACATTACTATACATGCACAATTAAGGTCGAAATGTGCATCTTTTATATTACAGCTTACTTTGATTTCTAGGAGTTGGAATCATTGCTTTTTGTTTTCGTAAACAAAAATTCTTCTCACCAAAATTATATTTGTCAAGTTACTATCCAAGAATAGGTTTATATGGCATAAACGAAACGAATTTGAACGAATAACTATAAATGGAAAAAAAATGCATTTAATACAAACACTAATAAATAGCATTTCATTTAAGAATATGTAATGCCAGGGGATAATCATTTCATCTTTTTCACATAAATACAACTACAGCCTTAACCTAAAGATATATATTCTACTAACTGTACAATATTCCATGTACTTATAATGTAAATAGTTACATAAATAATACGACTGTTAGACGACTTTGTAGTAGTAGACCATTTTTATTAGAGATAGCGCAGCTGATTATAGATTTCAATTAAGGGTAATAATGATACATTTTCGTTAAATTACCAAGATTAATATGAAAATAGAAAATTTATATGCTATAATTGAAGTGTGATAATATTACAGTTGCTTTGCATCTCAGATTTCGATGGAAGTTACATAATACATCATATTTTTTTTTGTAAATATAAACGAGATAAAAAACAGGACTAAATACCAATAAAAATAAAGAATAATAAGTAATTTTTTTTAATTATATTTTAGAAATAATTAAATATTTACAAAAAAAGCATTATATGCTTTTATTACCGTAAGTATTTTTAATTATATGTTGTTATTATGAAAAGAAAATTCAATAATAGATGTTTCAGAACGTTATCTCATTTTCTTTGTTATTTAAAAAATATCACAACGGCAACACAGTCAGCTAAAGGCGAACAGCGAGCCATCTTTCAAAACGCTAAAGTGTCACTTCAATTTGCAAGGAGCCGTGTGTCGTGTAAATTACGATGGCCTACAACATATAAATACTTTCATTTTGTTATGAAATAAAGCGGCTTAATTTATCCCTCTCTGAACATCGTATTCAATTCTGCATTACATATATGTGATGTATTATACGTAAAAAGTCGTCGGGTGTTTATAAATGGCGAAAATAATAGTTTATTTGTGTTTAGTGCAGTGAGTGGCAATGGATCGTCGGTGTTCACAGTCGGTCAGGACGCTAGTTTTCGATGATTCTGATTCGGATCCACCTAAAAGTGGACAGAAGAAGGACTTGCAAGCGTCTGCTGCGCCACCATCACTGAATCAGAGCGCGGAAGGTCAGAAACTTAATATTTTGATATACATGTAATATGCATTTGTTGTTTTAACAAGCTCAGTATAGTAACTTGCGGTGTTTTCAAGGTTTATTCAGCTGTCAATATAATTACGATTGCGAAGGTGCTAGCGGCCTATTGACCGAAATATTATATGAGTTAGGTCAAGTCTATGATTATTTTAATATTGATTCGTAGCATCTGTTTTAATTATTTTTAACTATATTGTGTGTTTCATGGTATATTTCCATTAAAAATATAATCTTAACGTTATTACTTAACAATAACATTAGGTAAACAAAAAATATTATTTATTCATCTACCTTCACACACTGTATTATGTACTTAGCTTGTTTTAAATATTTTTTAATGTGTAGCTTCTTATATTATTAAAATCTCTATATATTGAGAAGTATACATAAGAAAGTTAACAAAAAATCAGCATTATATCACATTTGTTTATAAAACTAGAGCATGTTTATAAAAAAAAAGATAGAAAAATATATGTTTGACTTCATTTGAACAAAGAATATCTGTGGGAACATTTACTTTTTTATGTTTGATTTACAGTTAAGCTTTCTATTATCATAGTAACTGCCATTATGAGTCAATTTTTAAGTCCTTTACTTAAATAAGTCTATATTATCAAATTTAATTTTTATTTCCTCAATACATTAAAATAATTGATATTTAAATTTATATGGCCAAAAAAAATCTGAACTAAAACCTCTAAACTATTAACTCATTCAACATGGCATAGCCAAGAAAAAGTTATAATTTACACTTTTCTGAGATACACAATAAGAACTTAGTGTTAAGACACTATTTTGTAAACATTATTTTTTGACATTGTTCTTGAATTTTGCACCACTTTCCTGTAATTTTTTAAAACATGTTGATTGATGGAACAAAACTAGCAGAGTAGGATAATAAATACCTCTACAAAAAAAGAATAATAATATTGAGACATTTTTTCTATTTATCATTAGTATCTGTAGTTTAACAGAAACATCTTCTTTTCATCTTATATTTTCTAACATTAGTATCATTTATCTTTCACATTACTGAAAATGTACTATTACTTAAATATATAAAGATAAAGAGATATTTATAAATTGTTTAGTATTATAATTATTTACCTAAGGTATTACAATTAGGTGAATTGGTTTTAGACACCACTTTAAACTATTTACACAGACCTTAGGATGTGCATATAATTTAATTAAAGTTATAATTCCTAAGTTATCATTTCATCCAAGCTTAAAACTGATGCCAATAACATTAAACTACCATATAAGTGCACTGCACTAGATATGTGGGTGAGACCTCATGGTGACCATATATGCCAAACATAATTGTGTCTCTGCCCTATCAGTTCCCTATACAGTGTATGTTTACAATCATTACCCATACAATAGCCACATTTGTTTACATTTATGTCTACTTTATTTTACTGAACTGGTTGTATTTAGTGCAACAGTGAGCATTTCTGTTAAGACTATGATGTTTTAATTTATACAGAAATGTATAATGATATATAGAAATGTATTATAGCTTAATAGTACCTTTACTAACTCTGGTAATTGCAAATGTAAGTTACTTTCCACTTTTGTGAATATAGACCAAACTTTAATTACAGTGCTGTGTGTTGTAATTGGCTCATTTGCTCTTACTAAGTGCATATTTGAACTTTTCTTTTACTTAGAGTTCACATGTTTCTTTTCTTTCTTCAAATTAGAAATGTTAAAGAATAATTAAGTAAATAAGATTGAAATGAATAAAGTAAGGTTGTTGTGGCCCATTGTCTCAATGTACAAGACCAATATGTGTTCTATTTCCACTTGGGAAAAGAATTATTTTCATTTTATCATTTCACTTTGGTAACAAGACAAAGCATATTGTTAAGTTCTGCTATTCAACAAGCAATGTCTTGAAAATTTGCAGTGTGTGAGGGAAAGGAGTGTCTTAACATTAGTTTCCCTCTACCCACTCTGCTCATTGCGAGATATGGTGCAGAGCTAACAGCTTTTATTAGTTAATGATGCTGTTTGGTATCATCCTAGTAAAAAGAAAATTTTTCAGTAATATGTACACTTATGGCATTGAATAAAACAAGAAATTCGATATTTAAGATTTAAGGTTCAAATACTGTTTAGGTTTTTTTTAAAAATATAATGTAGAAAGCAGAGCACAGAAAGATGTTCTTTGTTTCTTTCTTTGTTTACTTAGAACTGATATGATTTTCATGATTTAAATTGATAGTTTATAAAATATAATTAAACTTATATTTACAATTAAAATGCTCTATTATTTTGATACTAACATTTAAAATAAAAACGAAAACAAGTTACGGACGTAATTTTGTTTATAATTTAGATAAAAGTAGTGGCGCTAATAGCATGGTCACTATCTCCGTAACGATGTAAACATCATTATATAGTATTTTTTCGCTTTAATGTGTTTATCATATAGTAAGTTATTTAATTTTTACTAATCTTACGCATAGTATGACCGATAGCATATAGTGAGTTAGCCCTCCGTTCTCCATCTCCTAGACTGGAGCCAAGGCATCAATTGAACAAGGTATACGGGAAGCAAGCAAGCAAGGGAATACGGTATTGCTACCCACATTCATCAGCTACCACTCAACTGTACTATTTTTCTTGTGCATTCATGGTGTTTTTTTTCTAGCTTCATTCTGTGTTCCGCATATAGCCTAGGGTAGATGCGGGGAACATGTGAACCTATGTAAATACAATATAACGAAACTTCCATTAAGACACTTCCGCTCTTTCCCATGAATTCTCGAGGCATTGCATGTTAAGTGGCGGAACTCAAAGCCGCGCTTTGCCCATTACCAGAGCGGGGAAATGAAAATATTAAACATTTAATTCCGCTGAGTGAGAATCGAACCCTCAATTTCGCGTTTACAGTTGCACGCTTACGCCCCTGCGCCACCATGGCCTCAAATAAATAAAATGTTGTTAAAAGTAGTCAGGTTTATATCATTCAACTAGAGACTTGCCCTCTTGAATATCATTATTATTTATTTAACAGACTGAATTGTATACATATATTTTTTTAATATGTATATATTTTTAACTTAAATTAGCTCGTTTATTGTCTTAATAATAATTATACACTTATTCTTGTTGATTTATATGTAAGTACATGACTATTAATATTTTTATATTTAATTTGTATATGCGACGATTCGTATTTCTTACGTAGGGTGTATATTATAAGCTATTTTAATGATTTGTATTTCCTTTATATACTTAATATTCCTTTTTTTCCTGAAAAATTATTATTCAATAATCCTTTTTTTATTTATTCTGAAATGTATTGAATCTCCAGTCTCTTTTTAATTTTTTACTATATATAAGAGTGTGTTTGGGAGCACTAAAAGAGGTCTACTCGAAATTTCTACAAAAACGATAAAAAACGGAATTTTCCAATCGGAACTATACTAATCTTAAAGTCCACGTCAATACTATATTGCGGGCAACGACTAGTTAATTATAATTATCAATTTAAATACATAATTTGCACTAATATTATAATAATGAATATAATTTCTCTTACAAAGTAAACTGAGAGTGACTTTACAGATAGTGAAATAGAGATAAACTAATACTTTATGCAAAGCTTAAAATAAAATTCTCATGCCGAAAATAACTATTTTGATATGTATATTTATTTATATATTTAAATATTATATATTGGAGATAATAAAATAAGCTTAGATTAAGCTATTTAAATCACCGAATTTCACATTTTACTCCTATTAAACACTTCTTGACGTATTTTAAATATTCAGGGTAACTCTGACTGCAGATACAGTGAGGTACACCAAAACGGACAACGGATTATAATAATATAGCCTTTCTATATATAAGTGCATTGTGCAACACTATTGCTTTTGTCTTTAATAAACCAGCAGTTCCCGGGATTAGCACGTTCAACTGTAAAAGGAAAACCATGAAAGGGAATACCGGGAAAATAATAATAAATATTAATTGTCTTTCAAGAGGTATTTAAAGATATAAATGTTCACAATACTTCGATTATTGTCACTTATCTATCCTCTAATAGGCATATAAATCAACTCGATCAAATTAATAGGAACTAGGGAACCCCCAAGATCAGCGTGTTAGACTCCCGCTGTGTTCAAAATTTTCATACGTTTTCTAAAACATTTTTTTTACATATTACTTTCTTGTTCTAATCGAATGTTACGCAGAGTTGCAGAGACGCGCTATTTTACGTGTATTGAACAAAGGCGCGTAACCGGAAAACCGGTTTTATATAACACATGACATGACATTACATTGTTTTAATAGAATTTGCAACGGTTTGCATTGCTTTATCCTGTTTATAAGAGTGTACCGCGCTACAGCAATAATGTATATATACATAATAACCTATATATATTTATAGGTATAAAACACCTATATTACTTGAAGCCAGTCACACAGGGGCAAAACCGTATAAATGCGACAAATTGTGAGTTCGATTCCCATTTCTTCATTTTTCATTTCTTCGCTCCGCTGTTGAGGCAAAGCGCGGTGTTGAGTCTAACACCAACACACGATGTCTTTGAAATTCAGCGCAAAATGGAATGTATCTTAATGGAAATGGAGTGTCTTAACACTAGGTTTTCAAGTTTCCTCTGCCTATCTTGCTATATATACTGTGAGGGATACAGCGTGAAGCTAAATAAAAGGAGACCAATTTATTGCTCACGGGTTATGTCTTACTCTACAAAAAGGTTGTAGGTCCGATGCTGGAACTATACATGGTAAAAATATATATATAATATATTTACATTTGAATTAAAATTAAAAATAGTTATTAGTATTTAAATATTAATAGATTTTATGAAGGTCGCGGGCGTACTATACCTACGTGTTGTGGTATTTGCAGAAAAGATTATTCATCGTTCAAAAAGGTCATGTAAAATAACTAGAAAGGTTTTTTACGTGCGCGCTTTTTCTCGCTTAAACAAGCCCAAATATATAGAACGATACTTGAGAACGAAAGTGAAAATTTTTTTTCATAAGTTATTATATACAAAAGTATATACATATATGCATATGAGTCTGTTGGGATGCAGCGGCTTACCGTTTGACTAAACTCGAGGGTTGTATTCATTTTACACTCCACTATTTTCTTTTTCACTCATCACGCAATGTCCGACTAAATTGGGCGGAAAGTGGAATGACTTAACACTACGTTCCCTTTGCCTGCCCTGCTACGTGTGGGGAACAGGGCAAAGGGTTCTTTTATTATTTCTTTTTTAATTATTTATGTATTCATAAGAATCTGCATTAGAACGTTGTTTTTACAAAACTTAGTTACAAAATCTTGGAAGTATCTAAATATAAAGGATATTATTATTTGTTAAGACACAAGAATAAGACACAATTGAACGATATTCGGGTCCGTTGCGCAAACTGTCGTGACTCCAATGTGTTCTGAGTTCGCAACACCACGATGTGTGTGGAAAGGTTGGTTGGTTTAGCTGTTCTTATTCCTATGTTTATAGTATATATTGATGTAATATTATTAGAATATTAAACTTTTGTAGCGCAATTACAGTGTTTCAGTGAAATGTTTCTAGATTTAAATTCAGCGAAATCCGACATAATTTAAAAAATATATAAAAACAAAAATAAGTTGTGTTAAGCATATAATAACTTTGACTTGGTTTGATAGAAATGTAAAGCTTAGTTGACTATGCTTGCTTAGTTGAGAGGTAGGACGTTAAAGGGGTTCAAGTTACGTTAATTTAAAAATATGTTCTTTTTTTATTTCGTGAATATTTAAACACTTTGATAAATATGTATTACATTATAGGTTTTTCTTTTCATTATTTAGAAATGAAAATTATTATAGTTAAAATAAGGAGTGACTTGATTATTTATTGGCACATACATACATATACATACGAATGAAGATGTAAATTCTTACTATATACGTAGACATCTGTATGTATATACTTAAATATAAAACACTACTATAATAACTTGTCATAGTCTAGGCGGAGAATCGATTATTGTACGCCCTAAGTTAGATGATGAGATTTAAGCCAAAACATAGCGACACTTGACATGTCATCGAGATAAAGCAAGCATTTATTGGAAGGTCGAAAAACTTTCAACATCGTGAATGAGATAGAAACCGCTGATCTTGAATTAAAAATGTAGTATTCTATTATTTCCCTTTTCTTCGCACTAGTGTGGAGGCAAAGCGCTGCGTTTAGTTCCGCCCAGCAACAGCAATACCTTCAGAATTCGGCGAGAAATGGGAAACGAAGTCTTAATAATACAAAGTATCCTTACACGCAAAGCGTTGATTGATAGACACGAATTCAATGTAAGGTGCATTTATTTTAATGACTTGAATTCACTTATATTATTATGTTTACAATTTTACTGTAGGCTTGGGATTTATTGGCTTATATTATATTACTTTCAGTTATAAGCTTCACGCTATTACCCGCACACAACATGAGAGGCAGAGAGAACCTGGGAACCTAGTGTTAAGACACTCTGTTCCCATTAAAATACTTTCTTTCCCCTTTGTCCACTTTCCGCCGACTTCATAACTTTTACTTTATTTTAATGATGTTTAATAAATTCGTGTACAGTTTCTTAGATATTTATATAATAAGAAGAATGATTATTCTGTCTATAGGCTATGGCGATACCTAGATTGGAGTGGGTGGATTCTGCTGGAGTAAGAACTAAAGTAATATCTAACTTCAGCGTTGCGCCTACGATGTTTGAGTTCTTATATAGATACTCTTTTATTTATTTTGCTTCGTAAAGTTAGTCTCTCAAGGATTGTAATAACAATGGACATTCTTGATATAGTTTGCTAATATAAGTAACGATTTGTACATATTACATATTTGATTAAGTATGAAGTGTAATTTGTTTTTTATTATTGTATCTTTTTTATTAAAAATTTCGCCGTAGCAACTTTCGTTTAATTTTTGAAGAAATATATGATGAGATGTGTCTATAGTCTTTTTATTTATTGTATTTCTTTATTTAATATAATTTTGTAAATACCACTAAGAAAAACTATATCTATATATAGATACGAATAATACTGAATTTGTGGTGTTAAATTTCGCTCTCTGGCAAATTTAACTTTCTAACGTCGTCGGTTGACCTAAAATATTTACATTTTATCATCGGAAGGCGTCATTAAAATGTTTTGTTTTTCAAAGCGAAAATATTAATTTTAACGAACAAAAAATGTAAAAAATGTCCATTTTTGTAAGTCATATTGAGGCTACGGTAAGGGCGAGTACCTTCTTATAGAAGTTCGAGGTTGGTCCTCCTCAGCCTTTGTACCTGGGAATTAAGCGAGGTCGTAACTTTTTTATTAAAATGAAGTCTGCCAGTTTTTGTTATTAGATACGAAATATATTTTTTTATCAAAATATTCTCTAGTAAAATATTCTTACTTAAGAGTTTTTTAAATTATAAATAATATATTTTTATTAGTGATACTGTTGTGGTGCAGTTTATAAATGCCCCTCTATATGCGATAGCTATTGGTTTGATTTCAAGCTAAAAATTTTTTTAGGTATACCTACTTATATTTAAAATGACAGTCTTAAGTCAATATTGCAAAACGTACGTACGTAATATTAAAAGTACTTCCCAATCATTCTATGTTTAATTAACCCGTCTTTATGTTCACTGGACTACGTGACACCTGACACTGCTCTAGTAAACTGTGAACTAAATTTACGTGTTTAGCGACAATGCGAAATTATACAATTGTATTTATTTTTGGTTCTACTGTTCAAATGTAAATTCAAGTTTATGAATTTATGAATTTAAATATGTCGAATGATCACAAACTTTACCACTGGTTGCTAGAAGAGCTGACAAGGAACTTAACAATTGCTTTTTTTTAACAAAACAAACTTTCAATTTTGTTGTTCGTTATACAAAAATATAATAATATTTCCTTTCCAGTTCCAGTTTAAGTGTAGCTTATATACTACCTGTGACACTTTAAAATATTGTAAATTTAAACTTATTACGTTATTTTATTTATAAAATCAACAATGTAAACTTTCTAAAACGATTTTCTGATTATAAATTGGCTAAACTGGTGGTGTCACCTGTTTCCATACGAGAAGAAATTCATTTGGTTTATCTTAATTCAATTGAACATGAGAATAATATAATAATTTTTTTTTTCATATCATGAAGGGAAATTTATTAAAAATAAACAATTTTTGCAGTAATTGAAGCGGAAAATGGAAAACGAATTGCCCTAACTGTAGGCTCTCTTTGCCTACATTGGTATATGCGGGAAAGAGCGTGAAGCTATAACAAATGACTTCAACCACGTATTTTTTGCCACATCTATCCATCAATATTAACAAAAATAAAACTTCTGTAGTAAACAGAGGCCAGTCGTGGCGCAAAGTATGACTATAAAATCGATCGATTGGTTGTGGGTTCGATCCCCACTCGAAGAAATATAATATTTATTTAAATTTATATTTTCAATTCTTCGCTCTGGTGTCGCGGTAAAGCGCGGCGCTAAGTTTGCCACTCAACACGCAATGTCTCTAGAATTCGGCGGATAATGGAGAACGGAGTGTCTTAACACAAAATTTCCTCTGCCTACTCTGCTATGTGCGGGATACAACGTGAAGCTGATAGTAAACATTATCAATATTTACATAATACGTTAGTATATATATATATATATATATATATATATATATAGTGATAGTAATAAAGTTACTTAATCGGATTGGTCGTTAACTTCCGCCAGAAACGAGATCCTTAGTAAATCTCTCCCAACGCTACCGGATATGAATGAAACCGGTCTTCCATTATAGATGGGTGTAATATCATTTGAATTTGTAATCTGTATTATGTGTTTAGAATTAAGATAATGTGATTAAAATTAGTATATTATTGTTCTCTTTGTGATAATTATTTATTAGGTAGTAAATTTAGTCCGCCGTGGAATAAGTAATATTGAATTAAGTCTTTTCCTGGTCTGTTAATGATTGATAAAGCGCAGCGTTGAGTTCCGCCGTTCAACACGAATTGTCTCGATAATTGAGTGGAAATTGAGGAACGACGAACGCTGTGTTTTAAAAAAAATTTACACATCCCTCTGGTTTTAAAATGTCTATTTCTCATGCTCATCCTCATGTCTCTTCCCTTATAGGGATAGAGAGAATTAAGTAACAAGACACTCCGCTGTCTGCCGGTATTCCAGACATTGCCTATTGAATGGTTAAACTTAACGCTGTGTTTTGTATGGTTAGAGCGGGAAAATAAAACTATTTCTTACCCCCTAATGAGGATCGAACCCACAGCCATCACGTTTACAGTCAGCCGTTGTTCCACTGCGCCACAGTGACTTTAAAGTGAGTAAACAAATAAAACTGAGAATTTATGATTATGGAACAAACTGTTAAAATCAAAGTGGTCAGTTACGTTTCTAAATGTGTATCGCTTGATCTTCACAAAGGTCAGCGTTAGGTTATGCATATTCGCCGCTAATAATGCGATGTAATACTGGAATGTGTCCAACAAAATAATAGATATTTAAGTAATCGAGCAACGCACTATTAGTTACTGAGTACTGATTGACCGCCAAGTCAAAGGGTCGTGAGTTCGATATTTGTCCAGTAGAAAAATGTATATCTATGGGAATGTTGTGATTTACTGATCATAATATTTAATATGTTGGTGATTGTGTAAGTTAATTTACATATTTGTGAATGTTTAATGACGCAGGACTTGCTTAACGAATAATAATAGTAGGTTCAACTCCCAGTTTAAAAATATCTATACTATTAAGATTTTTTCATCATTAAATATATGTTTGCGAATAATCTGGTTCAATAGTTGCATTTTAATATGTCTATATTAATATTTTAAATGTTTTTATAACTAAGTATAAGGTTTCCCCTATAAGTTTTGTTGCGTTCGTTCTACCTACCATGCAAAAAAGTGGATGATGTGTGACGTAAACATAAATCTCTCTACATCTACCTGATTACGAGACGATCGTGACGCAATGGGACATCGTCTGACTGTAAATGTATTCGATCGTGTATTCGATCCCCATTCGGTGGAATTAATATATTACATATTTTTCTATTTCTACTGAACATGCAATCTTTTAAGAAAATGGAATGTTTTAACTTGTAGTTTAGGCCAGTCGTGGTGCAGGGCACAGAGTATGACTGTAAAATCGACTGGTTGTGGGTTTGATCCCCACTCGACGAAATGAAGTATTTATTTAAATTTATATTTTCTGGTGGCGAGGCAAAGCGCGGCGTTGAATTCAGCCACTGAATACGCATTGCCTTCAGATTTCGGCGGAGATTGGGAAACGAGAGTATCTTAACACTAGGTTCCCTCTGCCTATCCTACTGCGTGCGGGATGCAGCGTGAAGCTGATATAATTTTAATGTTTTTTTACTTTTAGTTCCGTCTGCCTACCCCTTACCGGAAAGCGCGTGAAGCTTCTTCTTTATTATTATGATGCAGGCTCTATATAAACAGATACATACAGTATATACTATAATATTCCTTTTATCAGTTCTGAAGTATGATACAAAGAAAACAGTCTCTTTATCAATAAGGTATCCGTGTCACATAGATTGATGTTATACGATAATGATTTTTTGTTTTGTTAGAATCACTTGCTGCCTGTCAGCCACAGGTTGTTGAATTCGATAACGTATAAATTATTATCAGTTTACTTTATATGTACATTTAATAAATGAGAATATTCATAATTATTTAAGAATAATTTTTGGACTGAAGTGTGGAGTGAAGTTCAAACTAAAAACTTAAAAGTAAATAAAAATTATTATTAATATACCGATTATTGAAGAATTTTTCAATTATTTACTTGTAAAAATATTTATTACTAAATAGTCAGAATAACTAAATAAAGAAATTGTTTACTAATTCAAATTATTAAATCGTTTCTTTATTTAGTTATTATGATACCCTTGCTGGAGTTTATAACTCCATCGATCTAAAGTTATCTGCTAGATGCCAGTCGCACTTAGTGTATACTATACGTGACTGGCATCTAACCGGTAATGGCAGATAGCTTAAGACTAACCCTTAATAAACCTCTCACTCAACCGCCTCACAAAAAGTGAAAAAAATTAGAAGAAATATTTTCATAAGTAAAAATTACACTCATTTTTTTAAGTTAAGTTACACGTATAAGTGAAATAAGTATACTGAGGTTTAAATTTTTTTTGTATAATTATAAATATTCAATCACGTTATGTGCTGTGATTTAATAATTGTATTATATAAGTCAATATATATTTTAATCGATTTGTATTTACTAAATTGAAAAAATAGTACCTATATAGTGCGTGCGTAGAAACGACAGTAGTACAGTCGTTTAGTTTTTTGTTGATGTAGTTGATTGGAAACACGCATAGATAGCCATGCACGTGATTTTGTTGAAAAAATATTTATTATCACAAATATTATATATTTATTACATTTATTTTATAATCGATAACTTCGATTAGGTTGTGATTTAATAGTTTATAATAATATGGTTTTTACTTATATATTCTGGATGTATATGTATAGATAAACTATTTTTGTATACATATAAATAGAATCAAGATAATACAATATAATCTGTTTCAAAGGTATCATTGTCACAGATAATTAAATATGTATTTGTGTAAAATTGATTTTTAAAAAATAAGTCCCGCTGAGTTTCTTGCGCCGGTTCTTCTCAGGTCTGAGGCATTAACTTTAGTGAATTGGTGGTAAATTTGACGTTCGAAAACTGTATCTTCTTATTTTGAATAAAATTATTTGGATTTGAATTTTTGAATTTGAATTTATATGAAAGTAGAGTGAGTGTAGCGCGTGATTATACGCGTGCATATGTATATTCTATGATATATTTTTTCACTATTTTAAAGTAAATAAGGCATTTTAATGAACTTAAAATTCTATATAGTATAAATCTCCCTTAACTTTGAGATCGATCAATCGGTAGTAAAAAAGTAAATTCTCTATTTAACTATTTAACTAGATTTTAGTACTTATAAATGTTTATATTAAGAGAATCAGATCTTCTCGTTTGATTTTATAAGTACCACCACATTATGAATATACAACGTTCCACACGGAATACAGAGTGACACGCCACTTTAAATGAACATTTATTCACCCTTATCTATCAATATTTATTGAGTTATCAGCTCTAACACCGATACCGAACACGGCCATATAAAAGGTTATAATTGATTTGTATTATCACTAGACGCCGATAGCGCGGGACAAATGGGAGGCGAGTGCATTCGCCTGATAACGCTTGCTGGTACATGTACCCACATAATACATGTAAACAAATATTTCTAAGTATAGTATTGGATACTGACTTTTATGTTCTATGTGTCGAGTTTAATTTATTTGTGAGACACAAGTCATTTCGTTACTATTTATAAAAAAATGCTTGAGACTTGCTTGAGAGCAGAGAAGAGAGACGTTGCGTGTTGAGTGGCGAAACTCAACGCTGCCATTTGTCTACCAGAGATAAAAATGACTTAAATTTCATCATTCTCTCTAATGGGCATCGATCCCACTACTATCGCGTTTATAGGGAGGCGTTCGATTGCATACCTTAATTATTATTTAAATATTGATTAGATTTGACTAACTTGTTAAAAAATTACTTTCAATTATATATGTCTGAATAAGTATTTGTTTGATTATACCCAAAGAACTAACACCAGGATATCTGGTACTAACTAACTAGGAACCAAAAATAATAACCAATTACAATAAATACACGATTAAATAACAAAGTAGCCATGCAATGTGATCGACAATTTTAGTTCAAGGTCCGTCAAACCGTGGCTTAGTTTCGGCTTACTGCCCTTCACGCCTCATGCCAATATAGCTAATATATAATTATCTATAAATATATACTTATTATCATTTAGCTTAAAATTGATTTAACCGTTTACCATTTACTGAGAAAACAATGTAAAAAAACAGTTGAAATTAAATTAGTGTCGCAAAAATGTTATTTTGAATTGTTGTCGTCATTCGACGTATTTTATTTTTTAGCGTCACACTGTATTTCGCTCATAACAAAGTAGGCAAAGGGAACCGGGGAACCAATCGTTAAGACACTGTCTTATTAAGGTCCTTCCGTCCTTTACTTGCCACCGAATTCTGGAGCCATTGCGTGTTGAGTGGCGTGTGAACGAGTGCGAAAAATGATTTACAATTTTTTCTTTAACTTCGCAATAAATAGGCTTTTGCTTAAAAAAACAAGCTTTCAGATCCAACGACGTTTCTACTTACTTAGTAGTATATTCATTGATCTTTTGCCTTATTTTTGTTTAATAATAAAAATTTATTAGGTGGCGGAACAAACGTCATTGTGTGTAATCGAGTTGTGGCAACTTAAACATCACTATTTATTACGGCTTTTACGTAATAGTAATATATTACAAAAAAACTATAATGATACATAAAAATATGTTTAATATTAGTTAATTAAAATATAATTTATAATGAAATAAAATAAATACATAAAAAATATTTTTTTTTGTTGGAACTACTAATAATAAAAGTTCTATTTGTTAATCTGGCTTTTGTTTAGTTAAAGAATATCAAATCTCATTTGGAGGATGATAGCACTTCTGTTCCCAGTGTGATTAGACAATAAGAATGTCTTAAGAAAAGATTGCCAGAGAATATATTATAATCCCAATTATTTTTCCGCACGTAATAATAATAATATTTAACCAAATATTTTACTACATTTGCATTATTATATGATTTAGTAACAATGTGATAAAAGAGACCAACAGTTTCTTTATACAACTGTTTGTGGTAAGGTTGCAATATACGAATGTTGATTTAAGTATATTTAAGAAAAAAATGGCCAAGCGCGAGTCGGACTCACCCACCGAGGGTTCTGTATCAACTTTTCGGCTTGTGATTGGGAAATACCTTATAGGTTTTTTTTCTATGAAATACTAATAATTTTTTACATTTCAGATTTTTTCCTTTATTTGTATTGTAAGTTTTTACTTTAAATTTAGGTCTACGATAAGTACACTACATACATATTTTAAATGAAACTATTTTAACCATCCGGTTAAAGTAGTTTCATCGCGCATAATTAATATTATACATTTTGGATACTCGACGTTTTTTCCTTTTGAGGTACAGAACCCTAAAAATTAATTCATTATTTTAATTTGGTTATGCATTAAATATATTTTGGCAATTTATTTGATTATCGTATTTAACAGAAAAATATTTAGTTATTTTACATCTAAGTAAATTGCAAACGTAACACTGCAAACGTAATTTTTTTCCTTAGAAATTCCGACACACAAAGTGTGACTGTAAAATCGACTGGTTGTGAGTTCGATCCCTAAACGAGGAAATTAAATATTTATTTATATTTACATTTTTTCGTCCTGGTGTCGGGGCGAAACGTGGCGTTGATTTCCGCCACTGCACATGCATTGCCTCCAGATTAAGTACACTATAGTTCAGCCTCCAGAACTCGGCGGAAAATGGGCAACGGTGTGTCTTATCACTAGGTTCCCTCTGCCTACCATGCTGTAAGCGGGATACAGCGTGAAGCTGATTTGATTTTTTTATAGTACGGTAATACTACCTATATGTCTTTAAAGCAACTAGTCTTAAAAAAATGGGAAACAGTATACCTAATAATTATAAATATATTTTTCTATTCTCTAATATTTACATAAATTCCCCATTGCACTCTACTTTTATAAATTGTAAAAATTATATACAGACCGCGAGCTGAAGGCAATTACATGTGTGTCAATGTCTCTCTGATATGTACCTATAACTGAGCTGACAGCTGTAATCTACAGCGTATAATGATACCTGTACAAGCGTAGAACTGCATTATATATAAGACTTATTTTTCATTCTATTTAAACATATATTCTTTCTTTGAAGCAGTTGTTCCGCCACTCACACTGTGTGGTGGAAACTAGGAACGGAAGCGTCTTAATGGGAACGAAGTGTATTAACTCCAGGTTCCCTGGTTTCCTCTGCTTACTCTTCTATGCGCGGGATACAACGTGGAGCTAATATAAATAAGATTAATCTTGTTGTTAGATTCCGCCACTCAACACAAAATATTTGAATTCAAGTCAATCATATCATTCAAGATAGTGGAGAATGAAGAGTTAGTTAACACAGTATTTTTAAAAACTGCGTACATTGTTAAAAATAAAATAAATAAATCAGCTGCACTCTGTATCCCGCACACAGCAGGATAGGCACAGAAAACCTAGTATTCCTTTGTTCCCCTTTTTCTAACGAATTTTGTAAGCATTGCGTGTTGAGTGGCGAAACTAAACGTCGCGCTTTGCGTCGACACGAGAGCGTACAAATTAAAATATTATATATTTAATTTCGTATATATAATATTTCATTAAGTGTAAATCGAACTACAACCTGTTGCGCCTTCAGTGCGCTTCACGCTTGTATCCCTGCGCCGCAACTGGCTTCTGCTCTGGCTATTGTTAACAGCGATAAACTGTGAAGCCAAATAAAAATAAAACGATAGCGACTAGGTAAGTCATTTGTAGAAAATATTTTTTTTAGTAAAATAAAATACTTATATATAATATAAACATTTTAATTTCGATCTAAATTTAAAAAAATATAGATAGTAAAGGCTTCTATTCATTAGGTCAATTAAAATGTTTACCATTTACGACCTATGTATGTCATACTAAATGAAGACACTTCGCCTTAGTTTATTTACGTTGAGCAAACACGTACACAATACGTACTCGTACGTGCGTGCTATTTATTTGATAATTATTTATTTCTTATGTCATTTTATAATAGATATATAATATAATAATGATATACTAGTTCTGGTTTGGTTAATGTGTGACTGTGATTATATACATATAATCACAACGTTATAAAGTTGAAAGTGACGCGCTAATCTCAGGAACTCGAATTGAAATTTGAATTGAGAGTTCATTAACCTAGGGAGGCTATAGTCTATAATTACATCACGTTAAAATGCCCATTGACATTTTAGCTATATATTTTCATTGACTACAAGAGCGAAGGTACAACACAGTAGTAACTAAGTATTTACATACAAAAATGATGTTTTACAATCGTTGGATTGATATTCAATATTTAAGTTAATATCTTAATAAATTGATACACAAGGGTGAAAGTTCTAATTTAACTGTGAAAGTTTAAACAAAACCAGCTCAGTAGTGTTCAAGATTAGCCCACACTTAAATAATTGAAATATATAAATCAGCTTCACGCTGTATCCCGCACACAGCAGGGTAGGCAGAGGGAACCTGGTGTTCCCCACTTCCCCACACTCTGTTCCCCACTTACTGCCGATTCTGGAGGCATTGCGTGTTGAGTGGCAGATCTCAACGCCGCGCTTAGCCTCGACACCAGAGCGAAGAAATGTAAATATAAATTTATGTAAATATTTCATCTCCTCGAGTGGAGATCGAACTCACAACCAGTCAGTTTTACAGTCACACTTCGTACCGCTGCGCCACGACTGGCCTCATATAAATATATTTGAAAATATTATAAAATATAATAAAAAAAATTAACTTGTATTACGAGTTTAAAAACTGGCTATTTTTAGTTTTATTCATTATATAGATGTAAAGATATAAAATTTAATTAATATTATTTGCACTTGCATCACACTGACGTGTGTCATTGGCGTAGTAATTAAATGTATGTAATTTATTGATGTTTTAACTCTTGTGTACTATAATAATCCATACCTATATTATAAATTCGAAAGTAACTCTGTCTGTCTGTCTGTCTGTGCCGCAATCAGGGCCAAACCGCTAATTCAATTGTAATAAAATACTCATACAGAGATACTTGAGACATCTTCGGATGAACATAGGTTACTTTTTTTTCTCATATTTGTAATATTGTCGATATATACTAATATATTAAAATATTTTTCAATTTGACAGGCAATTTATTCCGCCATGTTAATAACAACCGACCGTTGCTAAGCAACGGTTTGCAAAGTTTATTTGTTGTTATAAGCAAACGTCACCCAAAATGAGCTTGCTTAACGCATACATGGCGTGCGCCGACTCATTATGAGATACATAAAAATAATGTTTTATAAAAATATTGTCCTTTAAATAATGTTTAAAAAAGTCCGCGATACACATACCATATTTATCTCTGAAGCTTGAGCAAAGTAACACAGTAACAACAAGTAACCATTTTAATTAATTTACTCTATATTTATCGGGTTTTTGTTGTATGTATTTTCTATAATTTGATATTGATCCTTATGAAAATGAATATAATAGTCACTTTTAGCATTTCATCTAGATTGAAATTATAGTTCACTATATAACATTCTAATAAATAATTAAGGAGATGTCACTGATTCGAAATAACCTAGCATACGACCGGCATAGTATAACCGACGCGAACGGGCAGATGACTTTGACGGTTTTGTAAATTTTCATACATTTTCGAACTACTGTTAATTTTTATGTAATTATTTGCTGTTTATAATTAATTTATACTTTTCTTTGGTTCTTCGCTTATTCGAGGAGCAGATTAGTTAGATTTTCATAAATTTCTTGGTGTGGTGTAAGTTGCGGCCCTGCGCGGCATCGGTGTAATATTATTTAAGTATTAAGGAGAGATTTGTTGGTTATTTCATCTTGGTTGGATGGTTATCTATACCGTTGTTATACACTTAATAAATTGTGGTTTTAGTTTTCTGGGATTTTATTTGATATTGCTCGCAAAACTTATCATATTTAATGTAGAAAGGACTTTAGTTATTTCATATAGTATCTATGTACGCGCGCAAGGAAAACGAGTAAAAAGATTTTTCCCGGGTAAATCAGTAAAATCGATCACTGAAAGTCCAATAAAAATTAGTTCAGTTATTCTGGATATTAGCTCGGGGAAATAGAAAGACAGAAAGAGATAAAATTATTAATAATGTAGCTGGTTTTGTTTAGTTTTTTTATTAATATTTTACTATGGTTACGTTTACTTATATTTTTTTTTTATTTAAATTAGTTACATATTTTCACAAACAATTTCCTAAATATATCTATAAGCATTCGTAAAGTTTAAGCGGGCGAAGCCGCGTCCGGGTCCGCTAGTTGTATATAAATTAGTAAACAACAATCTTCATGTCCAACTAAAAAGGATATTTATTATAAAAAGAAAAATTATAAAAAAATATTTTGAAAAAAAATAAAAATATTTTGAAATAAATAAGATATAATACTTATTCAGAAATCGTCTTGAACATGGCGGAATATGAACCCGCGTCTCTTGGAGACCGCCTGAGCGCCCTGACCACGTTTTTCGTCAAACTATGTCGAAATTCTTATACGCTTGTTACAATTTATATATGTTGCTAGCATCTGTCTAGAGAGATTTTTACAAATTTCCGGTACTCCTAAGACTTAGCACAGAATGTTCACTTAAAATGTTAATTGACTTAATGAAATATTTAATATTTTCATTTCCTCGCTCTGGTAACGAAACTAAGTGCGGCGTTCAGTTCCGCTACTTAAAACTTAATGCCTTCAAAATACGGTGGAAAGTGGAGAAAGAAGTGTCTTAACACTAGGTTTCCAGGTCCCCTCTAAAAAAAGAAAATAAGGCGACAGTAACATTATAAAGTAACTAAAAGATACTTTGTAGTTAACTTAACTTTGTAACTAACTGTTAGTTTAACAACAGAAAACAATCTTCGTTAAATTAAATACAAAAGAATAGTGATGAGACAAATGATTAAGGAACTGGATTGTCATTAAGCAGCATTATCGGAGCGTGACACAGAACAGACGGTGCATAGAAGAAACGCCATAGATATAAATATTAATCACTGTAATAGCTCTACATTGTTAATGTTAATTTATGAAAACTAATTAAGAAAAAGAATGTGAAAATAACTTCACGTTATTATACCGCATAACTATAACAGTGTAGGTAGGTATTCCTCGCGCGTCGCTCGATTTCCTAAATATTGCATGTTGGGTGGCGAAACTCAACGCCGCGCTCGTCTTACGGTACCCAAAGTGCGGAAATAATAATAATCCATTCATCTTACTATTCGTCAATTGGCAATCGAACCTACGACCAAATAGAAGAAAGATTAAGAATGATTAATGTCGAATAGTGACTTTTATATCGATTAGTGGCGTTGTTGTATACTTGTAGATCAATTTGCTATCTTGTTACCGCTTCTTTTAGGTGATTTGTGGGTTGGATGAACGTCAGTTTAAAACATCTAAAATCTTAGAAATCATTAAAAAATGGTCTCCCAAATGATTTTATCCCACATTCTCTTCTTACCTAACCTAACTATTATGGCCGTTGTGGCGCAGGGGCACTGTGAACGCCTCGGTTGTATCTTGTGAGTTCGATTAATATTTTCATTTCTTTATTCTGGTACCAAGGCAAAGCGCAGTGTATAGTTCAGCCACTTAACACTCAATGCCTTAAAAATTCGGCGGAAAGTGGGAAACAGAGTGTCTCAACCAGACTCCGTTTGCCTACCCTGCTCATCTGCTATATACGGGATACAGCGTGAAGCTGAAAAAAATCTACGTTAGTCATATTATTGTATACACACCTATACTACCATACAAATAAAAATATGTTAAAGTTTAATATTTTATTCAAAGCATTTCTTAAACCCTTTTTTAAATTTGCGCTTCCAGAATTTGTTGTAAAGACGAAATGCATGCTTTTTTAGGTTTCATTATAAGGCTACTTTACGAAGGAACAATTTTGAAAGTCAAAACATCTTCGAATATCCTCTATTCTTAGAATTATAATGTCAGTTCTCAATGGGTGTAGTTTTCACGCTTTGTTGTCAAACACGCGGCAAGTGAAAGTAGGCTTTATTGAACAGCTGTTAGGACTTTTATTTGAATGTCGCGTGCAATAATTGTTTCACAAGACGATTAACCACAATGGGAAGTATTGTTTGTTTACAGAGCGTATTTTGTGTTTTAAAAGTAAACCTTTTTGCTTGTTTTGGCTCATGGGCACAAGCATACGACGCTATAGGTTGTGGGTTCGATTGGCACTGGAGGAAATGAAATATTTCATATTTTCAGTTACTTAATACTAGGTTCTCTCTGCATGTAAAAGTTTACTATTTTTGGAGATTCTTAATGTATCCCGCATATAGCAGGGTAAAGGCAGAGGGAAACTAATGTCAACACTCATTTTCTGCCTAAGTTACGATACATAGTGTAGGGGAACTCTCCACCTTACTTTATCTGATTACCAGGGCGAGGAAATTATAATAATGAATTCCAATAAAAATAATAGTCAAGTTATAATTGTAATGCCAACTAATATTTGTGATACAATCACTCACTCAGTAATTTAGTAGTTAGTAGCTCAATATTCCCTCCTGTACAGTTCCGTAGAAACCGTGGGTGAGTTGAAGTGAAACCACAGTGTGGGTCGACTTGGACGCGATCTTGGCAATGGTACAGCTGCTGTGGAGAAAATCTATTTTGTTTATAAACATATTAGTTATAATTATTTATGGTTATAGTAGATATAATAAATAATAACTGTTTACGTGGTGGAACAGTTCTTAACAAGTATGAAGATGAAGTATTTCTTGTTCATAAATCTTGCGTACTTTTAAGTATTGAGAACAAACGTATGTTAACACAAATTGTTTTTAAGATAAAAGAAAGTTGCCGTAAGAAAATAATAGTATTACATATTCATTAGTTTATTTTATATTTTTGAGTTGTTTTTGTTATTTTGTGTGAGCAAGTAAGCAAGTATTTGTTACTTTCTTACTTAAAAAAAATAAAAATAAAAAATCGCACGCTGTATCCCGCATACAGCAGGGTAGGCCGAGGGAACCTAGTGATAAGACACACCGTTCTTCACTTTCCGCCAAGTTTTGGAGGCATTGCGTGTTGAGTGGCGGAACGCAACGCCGCGCCTTGCCTCGACACCAGACCGAAGAAATGAAAATATAAATGCAAGTAAATATTTTATCTCCTCGAGCGGGAATCGAACCCACAACCAGTCGTTTTTACAGTCACACTCTGTGCCGCTGCGCCACGACTGGCCTCTACTTCCTAACTTAATAACACAAAATACTCGTATATGTTCACATATATTACGTTTGACTGATATTATAGGAAATTATACACTGAGTAAAATTATACATAATTTTATATAAGCAAGAAAAACTTTTATTACTAATTTCTGTACATAGATATTTCGCAGTCCAGTTCATTTACAGTGTTGTCGGTGTTCGTGTTGAAGTGTCAATATCGGTTATCGCCCTGAGTTTTAGTGCCCAATAACTTCGGCGAAGGTTACCGTTTGAACTTGTCGATTGATTTTTAATGAATTGATAGGTTGGAATTTGTTTCATACTAGCGCTCTAATTTTCTTTGATCAACTATTTTGGAACATTGTAGCCTTTTAGAAATATTGATTTTTATTTGTCTATATTAATTGTTATTTTATTTTTACGTATCTTCTATATTGAAACATATGTAATTTCACTATAAGAATAGAAGTCAATTCAATCAATCTGTGTTTTATATTATCAGACCCAAGAAAAGAATCACACATGTATGACATGACAGTCGATTTTAATTTGTGATACTATTGTGTCAACTAAGATGCACGACTTGACTGCTTTTTATACGTGATCTTAATTTAACAAGCGAATCACTTCCGATATAGCCTGTAGTGTAATTAAACAGCTTCATTCAGCGTTGTATCCCGCACACAGCTGGGTAGGCAGAGGGTACCTAGTGCTTAGACACTCCGTTCTCCACTTTCTACCGTATTTTGGAGATATTGCGTGTTGAATGGCGAAACTCATCGCCCGCTTTTGCCTCGATACCAGAGCGAATAAATATAAATAAAAATTTAAATAAATATTTCATTTCCTCGAGTCGAACCCACAACTTCGCGTATACAGTCACTATTTATGTCCCTGCGCCCATGCGCCTGCCGACTGGCTCGCTATCGTGACTGATATATTAGTATATTGAATTTTATCTTACTCTCTTATCAGATCGACACGTGGGCATTATATCGTGCAACCTCTCGTTGATCTTACTCTGTAAATGTTTAATAACAAACAGGTTTATATTAACCTTTTTGTTGGGAATTTTATATGAAATGTTAGTGAAAAGATATGGTTTGTATGTGTAGAGGTAAATATTTTTATTATCGTATCGTGTTATATATAGAGTATATGATGAGGCTTTTTTTCTTTATTAAACTTAGTAAAAAAATAATTTTAATAGCACATTTAATTTTTATTATTGCGCCCAACGATAATATTCATTAATATTTATTTTATAACAGACTACGATAAAAATCACACAAAACTTTTCCATATAACGACAAGATAAAACGCGTTTTCCTTCACCGGCGCGTATCTGTTATGTCCTAGGTCAGGTTTAGATAATAGTAGAGATAGGTTATATTTCACACCGTGTTTGCTATTTGGCTCACCGCCCATTATTCTAGCGTAATAATTAATTAATTGAGCGTATTGTACGGTGTGACACGTTGTCATAGATATTTATCATGGCTGGTAGTGGGCGTTGCCCCACTTTTATATTGCTTGTTGAGTGATCGGAACGTTTCGGGCCAACTTTCGATCATTGTATCTGTTGTAATCTGTTGTTGATGAAATTGATCGACATTGTACGTACATGGGTTACTACCTAACTATTAAATGTAGATGATATATATTTTTTTGTTTTACAATGTTTTCTTTTTATAGCGGGGTAGGCAGATAGAGCGTGCGAGCTTAGTGGTAAGACACTCCGTTCTCATTTAGACACTTCCGTTATTGACAACTTTATTATAGATAAGATACAAAATCGAAATAGAATGTTTACAGATAATGTATCTACTTTATAATACATGTACACATACTTGTAGTTGACGCGGTTTTATCCTAAAGGAGCACATTTCATAGAAAAAATATTATTTTGGCTTTTTGTTTTCACTAACATTTATGCATGAAATTTCTTTAAGTACTTTTTTATTAATTTAGCACATTTGTAATAATTGCATACGAATATCAAAATTATAAACTATATGTGGTACTTTTCTGATCTTGAACGCGGTCACGAGAGCTAACTTATTTTTATAACTTAACGTGCTGCATCTGATAAAATTATTGAAGTTGTCAGAAATGAGAAAAGCGTAAACAAACATGTAAGTGGACCGCATCGCTTAAGTATAATACAAACAGTTTTTTAAATTAGATATTATAGTTTAATTATTAGGGCAATCTTTGAAATTTTAATTATTTGCAAATGGAAAAAAAATATTTATAGTTAAAATCCTAAATATTTTTAAATCAGTATCTAACGTTCGGTGTTTATATTTTCTCTTCGCAGTTCGATATAGGAGTGATCCATGATGGTTGTTATTCGTGGTAGGCTAATAGAAGCTGGTGAAAGATTGGTCTGTCTGTGCCTCTTTGTGCTACAGATATACATTCTACTGGCGGAATCCAATGCTACCAGGATGCCATATTTTCAAAATAAAAAAAAATATAAACATGCATTACATTAAAACATCGCTTACGTCAAACGATTTATTATTCACTTTAAAAATAATTTCAACGATAATCTGCTTCCCACGTTTATTAAAAATAAAATACCTTTTTTTATTTTATGTAAACGAATTTACCTCATAGCATTTTTCATGTTGCAATTATATGTTGAGGCCAATCGTGAATAAGGGGCACTAGCGAGCGACTGTCAACGCGCCAGGTTGCGGGTTCGATTACCACTCTACGAAAGGAAATATTTAATATTGTTTTAATTGAAACGCAGTGTCTTAACACTAGGTTCCTTCTGTCAACGTGCTAGGTGCGGTATACAGCGTCAAACTAAAAAAAATATCATATAGATATAACATATTCTCATCTCGGAATCATATATTCTTAATAATGCAAATTTTAAATCACGTTTCGTTTCATATTAATTACCAAGTGGTTAACGACGTATGGTGTAATTAAGGTCGAACAGCGAACTACAGAACTTGAAAAGCGTATAATGATGCGAGCGCTCCAATTAGTGCACAGCTTACTGTTAAACAAATAGCTAATATGTTAGTAAATTAACATTCCTCTCGCGGCTTTGCCTGCGATCTTTTCGATTTTTCCATGCTATATTATTTCGCCAAAATTTACTTCGACATTTTACTAAGCGATTATATTTAATATAAACTTTTATCCCATGTTTTGCTTCCTTATGAGTGGATTTTCCTGCTTTAGAGCTTACTTATACTTTATAAAACTGCCATATCAAGATTCGGTACAGTTTATCATTTGTCACAGCAAAAAATTATATTAAAACCCGTTAAGTGCAAATCGAAATTGCCCACCGAAGCTTCCGTACCAATTTCAGAGTGATAGACCAACGGGACGTACACTGTAAAACTTATAAAAGTTAACAAACTTAAGTTTGTATATGCCCATATGCACTCATTTCGTATAAAATAAATTACAAATGTAATGTGGGGATCCTAGTGTTAAGACACATTCCCCATTTTCCGCTGAATTGTGGCGGAACTCAACACCACGCTTTGCCTCGACATCATAGAGCGAAGAAATGAAAATATTAAATATTTCATTTCCTCCAGTGGGGATTGTACACTCAATTTTATTTACACACTTGTGCCTAGTCTCGTCTTCGCGTGTCAATAAATATTCTCGGGATCTTTTAGTCCCTATAACTACTGGCTATATTGCATTTAAACATTTTAATGTTTATTCTGTGCGATTATGACAGTGGTTGTAAACGTTTAGATGAGCTCTCTAATTGTATATTTTTAACGTTGCTGTAATAACTTGTGCGTATACCAAAACTCCAATCCTGTAGTTTAACCGACGTCAATAAAGGAGGCTATATATGTATGTATATTATAATTAAGTAATGATCTATTTAGGCCTTCTAGGACGTTTGTTTAATTTCGTATGTGTACCTTTGTATTCCCGCACAAATTTTCTGAAACTTAAAGTGTAAATTGACGTGATCCTTTATGATTTAAGTATGGCAAAATCTAAACTTCTAAAGAACAGTCCAAGTTCTATCAAATTTAGCTTAGTAATTTTTGAAATAACACATATATAAAAGATATTATGAAATATCATTGCGTAAAAGTTTAATAAATATCAAACAGTGAAAGCAGGATAAACAAACAAATAAGCAAACTTTCACGCTTGTGGCGTTAGAAAGGAGTACATTATGTGAATTCAAAAGTAAGAGTTTTGTTCGTAATAAGATTCAAGGATAGAATTAACTCGATAAAGACAGGTATAGTGGGAAACACTCAATTACATGTACATATGTAAGTATCACAAGATATATGTAATTTGTACGCCCATTTAGAAACGGCTAATTTTAATCCTGGGGTTTATCTAGAAGACCAGGGGAGCCAATAATGCGTGTGCCACACGTTTAATATGTATATTTGTGTATAAAAATACGTCTATTATTTATTTATTGAGACACTCTGTTCCCCACTTTCTGCTGAATTCTGGAGGCATTGCATATTGAGTGGCAGAACTCAACGCCGCGCTTAGCCTCGACACCAGAGCGAAGAAATGAAAATATAAATTTAAGTAAATGTTTCATCTCTTCGAGTGGGGATCGAACCCACAACCAGTCGGTGTTACAGTCTCACTTCGTGCCTCTGCGCCACGCTATTATAATAATATTTTATAACATTTAATGTATATGCTTATTATTATAAAACCACTTTGCAATGCATTCGAATAAATTATTTCTATGTATTTACATTTTGAATACATTGTTTGATCGGCGCGAAGAATATGTGGAAAAAAAGGCAATTTTACTGCCACGACATTGTATATGGTTACTGTAATGTATTTTGTTTTATGATAGCATTATAGATAATAAAAATGTAAATAATTTATGCTTGGGTTATGGGCGCTCCACGTTTGTTCGAGTGGATCCAGCCTTGGACGAAGTGCCAGAATAGATACTAGGTTTAATTTTATGGGTAAATAACAAGATTGCTTTTATTCTTATATATTTATTTATTTATATAGGTATACATGTGATTAATAAAAATATTATTAGTTATATATAAAGTTTTAATGAATATTGATTGCACGTATTGAAGTAAACTAATAAAAAGGCAAACGCTTTATAAACATTTAGAATCGATACATAATTTTTTTTAAAGCAAAAGACTTATTTGAGAGCTATATGACAAAGATTGTACGAACAATATCAAAACTAGCAAATTTCATTTAATATGGAGCTATATAAATCAACTATTATTGCACCAAAATATAACCGACATATGTAGTTGAAATATTCTCTTCTAAAACCTTGCCTTTAGAGTGAAATTTCAGGGTGGTATGAATATTTATAATATGTTGCGTGTAAAGTAGGAGTCAGGAGGTCCTGTGTGGTTAAAAAAATTCACCCGCCAATTTTTAACACAGTAAAACCCTGTTTACTTATTTTTTATATAAACACTTTTTTGTAGGATTACCTTGGGATATTTAGTATACAGTACAATATTTCGCGTACTTGTACTTTTTTTCTCAGAAGATATTCAATATTTTGACGAAGGCTTAGTTATTTCAGCCTTATCGAGTTTTATTTGCTGTTTTAAGAAAAGAGTATATACTATACGTTAAATTAAACAATGATTGAAACAAACGTTTAGTATTTAAACAAAAAAATAAATATGTCAAAATAGTAGTTTGTAAAATGATCTATGTAGTCATTGAAATTGTATTAAAAATTAGAATATCAGTCTCGTGCTATAATAACATAAGAGTGTATGTGACGTAAGAACAGCAAATATTTGGACGTGTTTCAAATGGCCACGTGACGTTATTTACACACCGCACACCGTGCCGCGCCGTGCCGCGCCGTGACGGGGCGGATCTGGCAGATGAGACACTACTATACGAAATTCACTTAGATGTTGGACACTATCTGGAATTTAAGTGGGATAACAGTCCAAGATTCATCAGTTCCATAGTTTTTCAGATTGGAATTATGGGATATTCAAGCGTTTTTAAAGGAGGCATGTATAATATAGGCAGCTAGGTAATTGAGAACAGAAACTTTCAAATTATAATATATAATGATCATCGTCGTTCTATTAGCCACCATATTGTTAATGACGTTGTTTTAGAAGTCTGTTAATAATACATTTCAATATATCTTGTAATATTTCTAGATCCTAGGTGGAGACACTACACTTTATTCAAGTATTTCAAGTTTGTTAATACATTGTGTATATTATGATAATATTTACTTATTTATAAATATATATTCTGGTGGCGGAGCTGTGTGTGTGACACAACAACGTTAACAACGTTACCGCCCGCCCGCACATAATAACGTTGATACGCGACTAAATTTTTAATTCAGCGCCGTTGTTTGTTTGGTTTTTTTTATAACATGTAAATTGGATTTTCTTTTTGAAATTGTTTTTAAAAATATATATTTATTTTGGCACAAGAGGCAATGCCCCTAAAATTAGGCGGAAAGTGGAGAACAGAAGCGTCTTAATGCGAACGGAATGTCTTAACACTAGGTTTGCAGGTTCCCACTGCCTACCCACCTGTACCCGGGATATAGAATGAAGCAAACAAAATATTTACACATAGATTTGATCTTTGGTGTTGAGGATACTTAAATAATATTACGTATACTGTTTTGATTAATGGTTATAGAACCAAATACATATACGTTACGTGCACTTATTCATTCACTTCATCATACATTATAATTAAAAGGCCATGTACAGTAAATAACCAAAAATTCCTAAGATAAAACTATATATATTCAATAACTGAAATTAATTTAAATCATATAGTAATTATCTGTTTCTCTGGTTAACAGATGCGGCGAGCAAGGCACGCACCAACTTGGTGCGTATGCGCCGCTCCGCGCTTGGCAAGTCTGCGCCGACTCTGTCCATTCACGTGGTAAGGAAAACATTATATCACTTTTATTATTATTCTATGTGATTTACGTTCTGAGCACACAGTGGCGCGGTTGACATGTGTCTAACTGTACTGTGTGTGGCTGTGGGATCGATTTTTATTTAAGGTAGTGATTATTTATTAGTTATATACGAGCGGTGCGTGGTCAATGTGAATGTCTTAACACAAAATTTCCTTTGCATACCCTGCTACCCTGCTATTTGCGGAAATTTGCGGGATATAACATTATAATATGAAAATAGAGAACCTTTTTAATCTGATTTGTTAAATGCGGGCAATGTATGAAGTAAAATAAAAGACAATAAAATAAAACCTTTAATAGTAAAGTATTTATTTAGTGTTTTTTATTGTAAAATGTTTATTCGCAGAAAGAGCAATGTGCGGTGTCCCGACGACCATCCCGCCTACCACCTCCACCACCACATCACAGACTTTCCCTAGTGGTGAGTACATATCTTATAGCTGATAAATATGCTCACAATTTTGCAAAATTTTTACAATTAAAATATTGATGTTACCTTCTAACATCAATATTTCTTGAGTTACTGCAAAGTTAAAATATTTTAAACATATTTTCTTCCTATAACAACTCGTAAGGGATTCGACATATTTTATCCGACGTAAAACCTTCAAGTGGGGTTGCAGATTTTTACTTTATAGGTACTCATTCTTGCATCACAAATAGGTTTACCCTTTCCCACTACCTACTGTATAATTTATTTATATTTAAACAACTTATTAGCATTATACATATATTAAGCATATATATTTCTATAAAATAATAATTTTCAGTAAATGTTTGGTCGTTATTTCCATTCAAATTAGAAACTTTCGAATCCAATATGTCAGGAACGTGAACTCGAGTGCACGACACGGCACGTAGTGTCGCAAATATTGAGAATGTCATCGCTCCTCGTGCGGAGCGAAGCAATATAATTGAAAATACGTATTCACTCGTTCTGTAATAGCGTGTGCACAATTATTTGCATATACGAGACGTTGGTTAAGCCAGTCGTGGCGCAGGAGCACAAAGTGTGACTGTAAAATCGACTGGTGGTGGGTTCGATAAGTTCCGCTACTCAACACCCAATGCCTCCAAAACTCGACGGAACGTGGGGAACGGTGTGTCTTAACACTAGGCTCTCTGTGCCTATCCTGCTGTGCTGCGGGATACAGCGTGAAGATTTTTAAATTTGGTTGGAATATGATGTTTACAATATTACCATTTAAAAGAAAATTAAATGGAGGCCAGTCTTGGCGCACACCTGGATGTGAAATATTGAATATTATTCTTCTAGAATTCGGCGTAGAGTGGAGAACGGAAGTATCTTAACACTAAGTTCCGTGTACCCTCTGCTTACTATTAAAAAGATATATAAAATTATATGAAAAGCAAACATCCCGCAGTACAATTGTGAATGCAATATTTGTAAGTTTGTTCTTCAATTGGGGGTTGACAAAACAAAGTCACTGGGTGTCGTCACAAGACAAACAATATTTCGGATTTCGATCGTTTTTGTCTTGGCATTAGGTTCTCTCTGCGTACATGGGAAAAACGTGAAGCTAATATAAAAAATATTTTTACTAAAAAAATAAGTGATTAATTCCTATTAGCAAATCGCATCTGTTATGGCTGTGTGTGTGTGTGTGTGTGTTAATTTTGTTTGTTTGATCGTGACCAGCGCGGCGCGGACCGGAGCGATCGGGCACAGTGTCAGTAGGCGTCTTGGAAAATTTCCGCCTACTCCATTAGTTGTAAATGCTATTTTAAATCATGTAATACGTTTGAATGTTAAAAATATATTAGTAGTTTGGGTATAAATAACAATTCAATTAGGTACACGTCATTTAGACCAGGATTTATATAATGGCATTCTCACCACCGCAGTACGTTTATTATTCTTTATACGTTGTAAGTTACCTGATCAATTCCAGTATTTGTGTTGAATATGTACTTTTTACTATTTCACGTTTCATGGAGTAGGAGTTAGGTAGGGCCCGTATTGACCGATCTCAATATGAGTTCGATCTTGAGATGCCGTTTTCATTCATAGATATATCTTTTATGAAACGGCATCTCAAGATCGATCTCAGACTTGAGAGCGGTTTATAAATACGGGCCTAGGAAAACGAAAATATTTTAAATTCATACCTATTATCTGCATTCATAGAGTACTTATATATTTAATTTTGTAACCGCACAGGGAATGATGTTATAATAACTTCCGTAACTCTAAATTGCATTCTGCCTCTCGTACGCCCGCAAAGTGCATTTGACATTGAATCTAAATGGAAATTCGTCTTCATTTCTCCATTATATTATTCATTTTGTATTCTTGCTGCTCTTACTTATTTTATATAATCTTTTTTACATTTTCGACTAGGTTGTTTGTTTTAAAAAGATAACATTTTTTTTTAAATATATTACTTTAAGGGTTTTGTTCGGGGAATGTTATACAATTTTTAATATTTTAAGATATTGCTATTATTAAGATTTCGAGAGGACATTATATTTAGTTCTATTTTAGAGGTTGTCTACTGACCGTACATACTGTATTTTCTCTAATACTATCACGCAGTAGATCCCTGAATTCAAATTCAAAATATTCTTTATTCACATAGACTAATATAAGCACTTAAGAATCGTCGAATGAACGTATAAACTCGATTTATTCTGCGAAAAGTAGGGAAACAATGTCTTAAAACTAGGTTTCCTCTGCTTACCGTGCTGTATGCTAGATACAACGTGAAAAAACTGGTTAGGTGCGAGTCAGGATTCTATGTTAACTTCAAGTACTATGTACTAACTTAAGTTTGTGAGTATTTACACTCATTTTGTATGAAATGAATTACAATTGTGAGAAATATGCGGCGATTTTCATACAAAACGCAGCAAATCTATGCTCGTATCTTTTGATTGCGTTGACTTAGAAGCTTGACTTCTTTGCTCCAAAATATCATAGAGCTGAATATTTAATATTAGCTTGATAGTTCCACGCGATCTCGAGATAAATGGTCTTGATAGACAGACATATTGACTATATATTTGTCCTATAAGGATTCTGTTTTTACCTTTTGAGATAGGGAACCCTAAAAATAAATAATATATTTATGGAATACTATAAAGTAGAAGGCCGCGCCTCTGCGTCCATGAGTCACGGTGTCAAAATCCATAACAAGCAGATCGGTGGCACACGCCCACATCGCGCCGGGACCGGCCGCGGCCACCACGCTGTATACAAACATAGTAACTTGTCAGTACTGCGTGTACTTGTTGTTGTATGTGGCGTTTGAGAAATGCGGTCGGTCGGATTTTTCCTTTTCATTAAAATGAAATTTCTCACATTTTACTGTGAAACTGGCTTTCCTGAGTAAACTTCTGGGTATTTATTAAATATGTATACTCGATTCTCAAAAAAAGTGTTTATTTATGTTCCTTTCCTCGCTCTGGTAATGAGGCAATACACGAAAAGTGGGGAACAGAAGTGTCACAATCAGAACGGAGTGTCCTAACACTATGTTCACAGGTTCCCTCTGCCTTGCTATATGCAGGATAAAGCGTTAAGAAAAAAATATCACTAACATGAACAAAGTCCTGGTAAGAATACTGATGATCTTTTTTTTATTTTCTTTGTCCTTAACATTGACAACAGCAAAATATTCTTGTTACCTCAAAGGTTAATTTGAATTCGGAGCTATCCATTTAAGGAAGCCACTCCATTGTGTCATAAAGACCTCACATAATACTTCGTATAAAATTTGTTTATTAGGGTCACAGTGTCACCTAAAACCACTGAACAGCAGAATATGGATTTATTATGTCTGTAATGTCAGACGGAAAATCATTATAACGGTTTAAAAGATACTCTTTCTTTTTAATGAGCATGATTCAAACTTTGTTTATATAAATAGATGAAATATTCTATATAACTTTTCATAGTTCAAAAAAAACTTATTTTTTTTTGTTGCATATTTTATATTTTGTCTCGGTTTTGGAAGACCGTTTGAGACCGTTCTGGCGCAGAGGAATAGCGTGGGGTGTAGTGGATTCTATTTCCTCTCGGAGGAATGATTTTATTTGTTTTCATTTTGCTCTGGTGGATAAATCGTGGCGTTGAGTTCTGCCACTCAACGCGCAATTCTACACGTGGGCGGCGCGTATTGAACGCAGATAAAATTATATTCAAAAGGAACACTTTGTAACTGATTCCTAGTCTAGTCGTTAGAACTTAATCATTTAATCGTTGTGATCGTGAGTAACCCAAAATCTTTAGGATATTGAGAGGTAATATAGGATAGGATGTTAAGGTTATATTTACAAAATAGGAGTTTAAAATAATGTATCAGAAGGTATCGATCTAATAAGATATTTGCCATCAGAAGTTTATTTAAATAACTGAAACTCGACAATATTACTTTGTCTTGATTCGAACCTCTCCCAAAGAAAATCCAAGAGCGCGTCCTATCTTCGTCTCCACTATAACTGCGTGTTAGTTATAATAATAGGAAGAAAGCGCACAGCCTACACCACGAATTCCTACCTGAACGCACCTGCAACAGTCTTTATTGAAACCTCCTCGGATGTTTGTGCATAATCTTTCTTAGAGTACTTCTTACGCTTGCTTATTTTATAATTGTATTACGATGATGATTCGTGATGTTGATTGATATGTGAGATCAATATAAGTCGTTGGATCAAACGCACTACCGAAAGGCGGCCGATATGTTAAGTAAACCACGGCCAACACGCCACAGTCGTGTCTCGAGTATTTTCTACGTTCGAACAAGGTATTAGAACCATAAGCGGACACTACTACCTACACCAGAGTTACAGGACATAAAATAGCACCACACATCCGCATGAGATAGGCGGCCACTACTACATACACCGGAGCTGGGACATAAAATAGCAACCTACACCTATTAATCATATACCAAGTCGGAGAACCACAGTGGTATACAATATGTCAACGACCATCGCCATACAAGCATAGCTTACGTATGGCGAGCGCACTGCGAGAAGACATTTAGTCACAACATTACTTAATGTCATTATAACAGTTTGCATACATATTACATAAGCCCATCACGTCAGGCTCTGTGACATCAAGCAACATTCAATGTTCTAATATTGGTCAAAGTTCACTTTCATCCACAATGAAAGGTCGTGCCATTATATTGCACGAATTATTTATTATATATTTGGTACTAGTCTTTCAGTGTACGGTATTTATTAGTACCGTAGTACTTAATAGTTTGACTCAAACGCTGCCTTCCTTCGACACTCACCTGCCATATACATTTTTATACGTTTTCTAAATAAGTATTTTTCTTTCCTAAGTGTGGAATAACACTTTAAAAATTGTTTAAAAATTACACAGAACATTTGTGATTAGCCTTTGATTTCTGATTAAAGTTTTTACTAATTGTTATAATGTTGAAATAAAACTAATAGTAGAGAAAAAAGCTTAGAATTTTATGTTGGTGAACTATGGTTATTGCAAGAGTTTCCACTATAAAAAAATACATTATATAAGAAAACAAAGACCTTACTTATTCTCATGCAGTGTTCGTGGTTTCGGTCGGACATATTCTATCACAGTCGTTTACTAACAGGGTCTTTCATCCAGGGTCATATTCTACTTTTCAAAAACCAAAAAAAGAAATGTATATTGACGTTATGAATTTGAATCACATCTAATTATTTTATAAGAAAACCACTAAAGATAAATATTTTTATCTTTATACTGCATTATACTCTAATAAAGCAAGTGTTATCTTACCACTTTATAATTACTGTAGTTAAAACGGTAAACATACAACGTAGGTATAGCAACGATGAGAAGCTTTCACACGTTGCTGGCTTCATATGACACACAGTGATTTATGAATTCTCTATTAAAAACCTCTTAATGTGTTAATTTCGAGAGAAAGTATCGATTATGTAGAAACAACTGAATGGTGAAATTTGTCCCCAATCAATAAAGTGTTAGTATTTATGTCTGTTTTTACGTTTCACACTATATCCCGAACATAGTAGGGTAGGTAGACCTGGGAACCTACTGTTAAGACACGAAGTGTCTTAACCCATTCCCATTAAAATACTTTATTCCCTACTTTCCGCCGAATTCTTTAGACATTGCATGTTGAATGCCGACAAAATGAATGGAACTCAACGTCGCACTTTGCCTCGTTACCAGAGCAAGCAAAGGAAAATTTTAAATATTTCCCTCAAGTGGGGATCGAACTCACAACCATCGCGTTTACAGTAAGCACACTTGTGCCCCATGGCTACGACGGCCTGAAATAGATAGTAGTATGTTAGTTTTGGCTTACTATATGAATGGGCATTGGATTGTGGTATACCTTCTCTGATGATACTATCACATTCTATAAAAAAATATATTCACTAGTGAATGCCCGCAACATTATTTGCGTGGACTATATGAACCTTTTTGTACTTCTTAGTCTTTTTGAAATATATGGTAGATATAATTTCACAAAATCAGTACTATTTAATCAAAATATTTTAAAAAACTACAAACAATATTAAACTACTTGTTAAAAAAAAGAAAAGACCTAGACACCCTAGGACAAAGGGAACTTTGGAGGTTTAATTTAGCAAAAGGAAGCTAATACAGCAACCTGTTGCTCCTACTGTTCCCGAGCACACCGTTGACTTTACACAATGACACTTTTGTAGAGTGATGCCTACCTTAGATAATAGATGTTCGTGTTGATATTTTACCGGTTAAGTGATTAAAAAAACTTTTTTTTTCTTAGCTTTACGCATACACGCTTCCCGCATAACATACATAACAGATTAGGCAAAGGTAAAGACCCCTTTTTCTCGCAATTTTTGGGATATTGCATGTTGAGTGGCGCAACTCAAATGGAGTGGGAATCGAACCCACAACCGTCGTTCTATGGCCAGTCAGGCCATGTCAGTCTTCGCCACGACGGCGTCAATCACTTTTAACTAATATTTTTTTATAAATCTCAGAGAGATTCTCTTCAGATAACCTGGGGACCTCTCTGAGATTTAACTTTTGATTTTTATGACCTAGTGTTAAGACACTCATCATGTTAAGAGGAAATGAAAAAAAATAATAATTTCACACTATAATAGCATATTTGTGTAGTCTTAACTTTTTTAAGAAAATTTTTAAAATAAATTAAAAAATTTAATGTTATGTATTTAATTAAAATTTTATAATGAAATGTTCTTGATATATTTAAAAATTATACAGATAACGGAACGTGCCAGGATTCGTAAACAAGTCTTTGATATTCTGTTTTACTTGCCACGACATACATACATACACAAACTCCTTTAATATAAATCAAATTTAGTTTTGAGCTAGATATATGTATGTCTAACCACCTAATGCGGATGTCGTAGGTTCATTGCCGAATCGTGAGCGAGGCAATCTTGCTCAGTTTTTTTTTTTAAATAAGTGTGGCTATTACAGAAACTATTGTTCGTAAAATTAAACTTTTAATTTTGGTCTCTAGTTTATTTGTTCGATATACATTTCTGATAATGTAATATGTGTTCAAGGTTTCCGTTTAATTAATGTAATGTCGCTTTGTGTTTTCGTCCTTTGCTGCTATTACTTTAGAATGGTAATTATTATATATTTCAAATATAATTTATTAGATATATCTTACCTATATCTTATATACCTATATTATATTTACCTATATTTTTTTAACATTTTTAAATAATATCTTTTATTCGATAGGATTCGACATAAAAAATATACATTTTTTTGAAAACGTGTAATGATTTGAACGTAGCGGGACTTGAACCTGTGACTTTTAGAAGCGGTCCAAGCGACTTGACCACTAACCCATACGTTGTTATCAATCTTCTTCGAAATTGTTAGCATGAACACCTTGAAACTATTCTATAAAGAACATAGTATTAAATATAACTTTTTTATATAACATTGCTTGTATAATTATTAAAATACTTATTTTAAATTTAACTATATATTTTTTTCAATTATTTTAAATATTTCAACTCTATATTCGATATTGTGGAAAATAGCACCATAGATCTTCAACAGGCAGCGTAAATAAAGCCTTTGAGATCGTGTGCAAATAAACAAGTATCAAGTTGATGTTTACAGAGCCAGGGTCTGTTGATAGTACGTTGATAGGTACATACATACATACATAAATATATTATATAGAGTTTAGATATGTGGGTAGGATAAAATTAAAAGTAGTTTAAATTTATTTGTTTTGGAATTTTATTTAAATCAGCTTCACGCTGTATCCCGCACACAGCAGGGTAGGCAGAGGAAACCTAGTGTTAAAACACTCTGTTCCCCACTTTCCACCAAGTCCTGGAGGCATTGCGTGTTGAGTGGCGGAACTCAACGACGCGCTTTGCCTCGACACCAGATCAAAGAAATGAAATTATAAATGTAAATAAATATTTTATCTCCTCGAGTGGGGATCGAATCCACAACCAGTCAATTTTGCAGTCACACCTTGTGCCTTCAATTCCCTCAGCCGGCCTTAAATTTTATTTAAAAAATCTGATAGTTTAATATTATCTATATAAAATCATATAAACGGAAAGTGTTTTTTTTATAATTCCATGCATTATTAGTAATTAATGAGTTAGTAAGAATTGCAGTAAGTAACTGTAGTTCTTTATTTTTATTGCCTACATAAATATTTTGCGTGTTGGTGCGTGTATGGTACACAAGTCGACGCAACGTCTGGTCGGATTGGTAGAAATGTTTTCTCTTTGTTGTTAGTCGTAGATCTCCATTTTCCTAAAAATAAGTATTTTTCTTATTAAAAATATAAAATTTATTTTTTTGTACCATTCAATGTTCCAAAGACACTTATTTTCTGGTAAGACGTGTCAGTTTTATTAGGAATACTAACTTGATTAGTTGGTGTAAAGGTCGAATGGAACTAATCGGTTGGTTGCGTAACGTTTGCCGTATCGACACCATTGGAGTTATTAGTTTTCATTTATATCGACACGTTGTTAGCCTTTTATTTGTTTGTTGAGATGCCTCTGACTGAGCAAGAGTCGTAGGTTCGAACTCCACTCAGGACATCCCTATGATGAATGATACAAAAAATATGATTATGTCATGTATGATTTTCTTCATTAATGAACAGTAAATATCAACAATTCCTATTATGTTAGTTACTATATCTAAATAATATAAATCTTGATGATTGAAGATTGTTTTAACGTCAAGTTTCCTTTGCCTATCTATATACATATATATACGGCATTCAGCGTGAAACAAAAAACATTTGTAAAAAATGTGCAAACTGCAGACTAACATGACAAGACTGACTAACACACTCTTAGTCTTATTTACTTTTTTCTATAAATATTATTTTATTGTAGGTGGGCTCTGGGCGTTGCAGCTCCCCAGGCACGGGCCCCCTGTCGCCGGCGGAGGGGCCGCGCTGGCACACACACCACGCCCACCCGCTGCATCACGCGCTCCTGTCATCTAGTGTGAAACGAGGGAAGGAGCTGTAAGTTTACCTACATTTTTTAATGTTTGTTTAATTTAATATATTATGTTACTCAAAAATATGTATATTTTTTAGATACTGTTATATGTGTGTACACAGACTAAAGACAATCATTATTTTTAACAACAATATTAGGAAGAAAATTTGGAACTAAACATATTATCATGTGAACTACCTGTAAATACAAAAATATAGGTATCAATTGTTGATAATACAAACGTTTACTTTAAATAAAATAACTCAATTATAATATAAATGCTCAAAACTACAATAATATAAATACTTACTTCTACTTGGTTATCAGAAATAACAAAATTCTTCAAATCCGACAGTGATTGTAGTATCAGTGACGTGTAGCCTTCAACTTCCTTCCGACCTTCTTTTGTTTTTAGATTTCATCCGATATTGCAGAAACTAAGTAGATGTTACTTATGAATGATAAGATAAAGTACTAAAATAGATAATTTTCTTCGCAATGATTTATGTAGTTGTTTATGTCATATATTAGACATGTATATTTCTAATCTACTGAGGCCAATCGTGGCGCAGCGGCACAAAGTGTGACTGTAAAACCGACTGGTTTTGGGTTCGATCCTCACTCGAGGAGATGAAATATTTACTTAAATTTATATTTCCATTTCTTCGTTCTGATGTCGAGGCAAAGCGCGGCGTTGAGTTCTGCCACTCAACACGCAATGCCTCCAGAACTTGGCGGAAAGTAGGGAACGGAATGTCTTAACACTAGGTTCCCTCTGCCTCCCCTGCTGTGTGCGGGATACAGCGTGAAGCTGAAAAAATATATATTTCTAATGTGTCATTGTATAGTTATATCAGAATTAGTTAAATAGTTAGTTTATTTTTTTTTTCAATTATTGGAGAGAAGGTCGTTATCGCCTCCTGCTCTGTAGGTTTTTAATAATGAATAGAATATTATATGGCCTCAAAGACTATTTCTGTTTCATTAAACAGTAATTATTAGTACAGTATGCACATTCTGACACAAGTAATACTATTATTTTTTACTTTTAGGGTTTTATTATTATGAGGCCAGTCGTAGCTCAGAAAGGCCAGTCGTAGCGTGCAACTGTAAAACCGACAAGTTGTGGGTTCGATTCCTACTCGAAAAAATTAAATATTATATATTTTTATATCTTTGTTCACTCATTCGATACGCAATTAAATGATTAATTAGCTTTAGGCGAATTTATTTGACGTGGATGTACATTTCGCAGTTACAACTTACATTGACATCTTTGGTTCATTCACAAAAAATCACGGATTTCTTTTGTACAAGCACTTTTTAAATTCAATGCCACTTGAAACGTAGGCCCGATTAAGTAATCGTTTGAAAGCTTAACATCGATTCTTTTTTGTAAGAGATTGTCCAGTATTTTAATAATTTTGATTATATAAACTAATGTGTGGTTATGTATTTTTTATATTAAATTTCGTAATTATTATTATTAATTATTTTTATTGTGTTTGATTAAATAAATGTTTATGTGTACACAGACAAATTGTAACGTTGGTTTATTTTAATATATATACTAAGTGTCTGAGGGAAAGGTGATGGTGGAAATTGAGAAACGAACGAAAGTTTATATAGTGTAGGGTATTTAGTAAACTTTTAGTTATTTGTAAGGTATTTTGGCATCTCCGAATCAGACATAGAAGTTTTAAGTCTAAGCTCCGTGAATATAATAGTAATATTAACAAAAAATAATATAGTATATACACAAATGTAACGATGTAAACTAAAATGTCTTATATTAACATCTAATGCAACTCAATATAATTTAAAAGTTAAACTCGTTTGGTTCAGTTTTTGCAAGGCGCTAACAAAAAATATTCTATCACGAAGTAGTCATAGCCAGTCGAGCAGTCCACGGATGGATGGTACATCGTAGAACAGGTACGTGTCGCACTCGATCGCGCTCTCGGTGATAAGTTTTTTTTATTATATCTATCTAAGCTTTGTGTTAATGAACTCCTTTTTGAGCTGCTTATGATTTGTAATTTTTTTTGAGTTTGTGCTTTTTGCTGGTAATGTAGAGGGAGCCTAGTAAGTCACTGGGTTCTCTCATTTTTATACGTTCAGTGACAATTCCATCGAAACTAAGGAAATTTGAAACCGGGTTTAACTAGGCTAGATAACTCCTTGTATGTTATTTTTCCGTATACGAGTATATGTAATAAAATTCGTAGTCTATTATATTTGTGAACGTTTGCTGATGATAATTTATATATTGGCAGAGCAGAAAGAACCTAGTGCTAAGTGTTAAGACACTCTATTCTCCACTTTCTGCCCGAATACGAGACACTGTATGTTAAGTGTGGTAAATAAAAATATAAATAATGCAATTAATATTTAATATATAAATATTGATTATACCTAATACTTTTTTTAGTCATATTTCACAAATAATAAATAAAATTATTGTGAGAAACAATATTTAGTACTTACCTAGGGGTAAAGCTCAAGATTTATACAACGTTATTCAAACTTATTGATATACAGTCGTCGTAAAATACCGCATAAAGTGCCCTTTACTCCCATAAAGTCAACTGCGACCAAGGAAAAAGAAATATGGCGGTTTTTAGTACAAATAACATTTACGGGTAAATGGCAGTATGTCACTAAAAGTTGTATATTATGCTTGACATATAGTATTGTATGTTTTACATAGAAACGATTATGTGGACTGTCTAATGCAAAAATATTTTTTCAATTAAAACCTGTAGTTCCTAAGGTTAGCGCGTTCAACAAAACACTTTTTTCAGTTTTATAATATGAGTATACATCGGTAGTGACGTTGGAGTGTTATATTTATTAAATAAATAACTAGTAAAGAAGTAGTAATATTAAGGTTCAGATGTTTCCCCCATTTTTCACTTTTCACCCTGTTTTCGAAATTATTTCGGCACTAAACTCCGCTCTTTGTCTACCAGAGCGAAGGAATTAAAATAATCAGTTTCGCCGAGTGGTTATCAAACCGGCAACATTGTCGCCCATGTCGCGCTTCCATCATGGTGCTGTCCCACTGTGTCACAACGGGTTACAGTTATACCTATTTGATCGAAAATAATTGATTGCATAGATGTAACAATATACTTGAAGAATAGTAGACAGTAGACACAGCGAGGTTTTATTTTTTTTAAATTTAGCTTCATGCTGTATACCGCCCATTGCAGTGTAGGTAGAGGGATTCAGGGAACCCTGTGTTAAGGGACTCCGTTTTTATTAAGACACTTCGATTCCACACATACCGCCAAATTCTGGAGGCCTTACGTCTTGAATGGCGGATCTCAACGCCGCGCACAACAATCTAAACCAAGCCGCGTAGTAACTTACAATGATTAATGAATGTATTAATATGTGAACATGAAAAACAGAATACGTTAATAATGAAATATAATATATTATATTTTATAGGAATAGTTAACGACGGCAATTAATTAGGTATACGCTCGCAATTTGCGTGTTTGTGTTTAATTAAAATGGATTATCTGTCGCGTTTGCTGAGTTAATATATTTAAATTATATAATTAATTAATTCTTATTATATTTTTTAGTTATTGTTGTTATTTTTTGCCTTGATGTAAAATTAAAGGGGTCACTTTTTTTAAATTCATATCAGCTTCACGCTGTATCTCGCACACATCGGGGTAGGCAGAGGCAACCTTGTGTTAAGACACTCCATTCCTCACTTTCCATCGATTTTTTCGAGACATTGCATTAAAAAAAATATAAATAATAATAATTGAGGCCGGTCGTGGCGCAGCGGCACGAGGTGTGACTGCAAAATCGACTGGTTGTGGGTTCGATCCCCACTCGAGGAGATGAAATATTTACTTAAATTTATATTTCCATTTCTTCGCTCTGGTGTCGAGGTTAAGCGCGGCGTTGAGTTCTGCCACTCAACACGCAATGCCTCCAGAATCCGGCAGAAAATGGGGAACGGAGTGTCTCAACACTAGGTTCCCTCTGCCTACCCTGCTGTGTGCGGGATACAGCGTGAAGCTAATTTATTTATTTTTTAAATAATAATTCATATCCTCGAGTGGGGTGTCAGAGTGTCTTCACACTATGTTCCTTCTGCCTGCCACACAGCAGTGTGCGGGATACTGCGTTAAACTGGATTAGTGAATATCCATATCTTTCTTATTATTAAGAATAACATATTAAAATTCTACATAGTTTCGGTAAACGCCCAAAAACATTATTATTGGACTTTTCTGAGCTTTTTTTATTATAAAATGAAGTTATTTATTCTCTGTTCGATTTAATAATACTACATTATACTAATAGTTTACCAATTTTCAAGTACCCAGGTTCTGTCTGGTGAAGCTATAAAAAAAATCTATTATCCTTATGTACCTACAATTCTAGTTGCGGCCATTTACTTTGTTTACACTGATTGTCGTAGTGCCTTTGCCCTCCAGGTACTACCAGGTACCTAGGTTTGCTCTTGACGTCTCACTCCCGACCCGATAGCTCTGCATACAAATGAACGGCCAAGTCTAAGTCGAGCAAACAACTAATACGACTTATAAATTGAATTTACAAATGCTTTGTACCTAGTACTCAAATTTTAGAGTAGGATGCAATATAAATTATAAAGACTATTGCCACACAGTGGGACGGCATCTGATTACGCGGGTGAAATATTATATTTAATTTATTTTCTTTTCACAAAAGAAAACTCAGCGTTAAGTTCCGTCACTCCACTGGCAATATCAAAAGTTTGGGCAACGGTGGAAAACAGAATGTCTTGACACTATGTTTCCTCTGCCTACAACCCTCAAACTATACACAAAGTCACTAAATATCTGCTTATCCAACAAATACGGAAAACACGTGAATATAAAGGCTGAGCCAGTCATGGCGCATGGATACAAGCGTGCGACTATACGCGACAGTTTGTGGGTTCGATTCCCACTCGAGGAAATGAAATATTTAAAGCTTAAAATTCTTCACTTTCTTAACAAGGCAAGCTCGGCGTTGAGTTCCCCACTCAACACGCAACGCCTAGAGGCCACGAAATCCATCGAAAAGTGTAGAACGAAAGTGTCTTAATGGGAACAGATTATCTTAACAAGACTTTTGATTTTAAGACAACTAAGACTCTCGACTTTGCCTAGCCTGCCATATGCGGGATACAGCGGAAAGCTAAAAAAAGCCTGAAGATAAACTATAATTATTCATTTATTATTAGCTAAGTAGAAACACGCTATATTAACAAACAATTGATTGTTATATTTGTTCTCTGTATGTCTGTGTCATTTAGGAATAAGGACATGTAAGTATTTACTGTTAATGTCATTACCTTGTATTGAGTGCATGTTAGTATTATAAATAAACATATCTTTATTAAAAATTAAAATCAGCTTCACGCTGTATCCCGCACACAGCAGGGTAGGCAGAGGGAACCTAGTGTTAAGACACTCCGTTCCCCACTTTCTGCCGAATTCGAAGGCATTGCGTGTTGAGTGGCAGAACTCAACCTCGACACCAGAGCGAAGAAATGGAAATATAAATTTAAGTAAATATTTCATCTCCTCGAGTGGGGATCGAACCCACAACCAGTCGGTTTTACAGTCACACTTCGTGCCGCTGCGCCACGACCGGCCTCAATCATACATATCTTTATTGTTATTACTATTAACATTAGGTCGTGTTTGCTTGACATAGTAAATGTGCAATTATCAAAGGAAAAACAATTTAAATACAATTAAGTCGACATATATATATCAACCTTTTGGTTAAAGAAAATTTAATCTTAATTAAATTTTAATTTTGAGCACGTCCTCGAGTATACTTCCGTGCAAATTTTTAGGAAGTATAATTGAAGACACTTTGTCTCTTTGTGTTTTTCAAGTGAGTGTTTTTCGTTTGTTGCCAGAAAATTTATATGTCATTTATATAATTATAATCAGTGAACTTATTGTGCATTTCAGATTTAATATCATATCTTTTACATAATTTATGAAAATCGTATTTCATTGTTTCAATGCTTCTGAGATTAAACCTTATCTTGGGGAATATCATATTAAATATTTTCCCGTTTCACAGATTTAATAGGAAAAAAAAATGGTGTCAGCGTTCAGTTGTCAATGCCCTTTCTAATAAAGAATACAAAGTCGAGAAAAATGTGATTGAATTCAATTCTTCAATTATGATCCTAATTGTTCTTGCCACAAAACAACACGTCAGTATATAACATTATATGAAGAAACATACAATAGAGTTCTATCATTTAATATATGAGTAGCTTCATAAATTCTTCTTCAGAGTAGGAGGACAGTCTACTTCCCTACTTTCCGACGAATTTTTGAGACATTGCGTGTCGAGTGGCGGAATTCAACGTCGCATTTTGCTTCATTATCAGTGCGAAGAAATGAAAATATCAAATATTCCATTCCCACAATTGGAAATCGAACTCACAACCGCAGCGGCGGCCTCAATAATTAATATTTAATACTTTATTTAATTCGATCCTTAGTGTAGTAGCGTTTATTATGACTTCATGAGTAAGCGGAACGTTTACCATCACGTGAACATTATACTCGATCGCACGTGTTTTGTATTTATAAATAGCCTTATGTTAAGATAATGTTAAACCTATAAATATATATATGTATGTATATATTAAAATCATATTTATTAAAATATTAAAGAAAATAGCTGTATAATAGTAAACAAAATAAATGTATAACAATAAATATGTTTTTTTAGAAATAACGTTAAATATTAGATGAGAAATATTAGATGAGATGCGTTTTTATTAGATGCGAATTGAGGCCAGTCGTGGCGGAAAAATGAATTATATTATATTTTAATTTCTTCGCTCGAGGTCTGAAACTAGGCAAACCGCGGAATTGACTTCCGCCGTTCAACATACAATGCCTCCAGAATTCAGTATAAAGTAGGGAATGGGAACGGACTGTCTTAACACTAGGTTCCCACATTCCCTCCCTCTGCCCTGCTATGCGTGGTATAAGGCGAAAGAAAAAAAAATTGATAAGAAATATAAACCATATTAGAGAAATACTTGGTTTGTAATACAGAGGCTTTATATTGGGTTTATCTGGGAATTGCTTATATTATTTTCTAAAGAAACAAAATTATTCATATTCATAATCTTTTACAAAGATGACACATCATCATAAGATATTTTGTGGTTTTCCAAAGGATTATATTTAGTTCTAATCTTGTATGGAGTCATATTAAACCTAATTCCTCAAACTACATATGCTGGTGACTAATGCACAATAATGTTTGTATTTCTTTTTTTCTTCATCTGCACTCTTTTTCTCGCATAGAAAAGTAGGGAGACGCATCCTATTGTAAAAACATTCCGTTCTCTTTTCTCCCAGTTTTTGAGACATGGCACGTTGGGTGGCGGAACTTCCATTTGCTAGAAAAGCTTTATTCTTTTTATTCCCGAACAATAAATGAACTGCCCAAAATGCCTTTTGTTCCAAAAACACACAGTTACTACCATTATAACAAATTATATTATTTAAGCATACATTAATATTTCCAGTTTTTATTACAGTGATGGTAGAAGGTGGTCGGTGGCGTCGCTGCCTTCATCCGGGTACGGTACTACACCGGGAAGCTCTAGCCTTTCAGTAAGTATCCAATAATTAATGTGAATAAATAAAATAATTAAAATGTAACAATTTAAAGCGTTATTCGCATAGCTAAAATATTATAAATATATATATTTTTATTATTTTATATATTTTTCTTCCTTCTCAAAAAGCTCCTATTTCACCGGAATTCGATTCCGAATTGAGTAGCGTATATAGCAGGGTGGGGCACAAGGAACATAGCGCTCCTTTTCGCTTTCCGCCTAATTTTCTACAAATTACGCAATTTGTCCCCCGGATAGCCATCGAACCCACAACCGTCACGTTTACAACCAGACGCTGTCTCACTGCGCCGCGACGGCCTCACAGTATTCAAGTAGTTTATATATATATATATATATATATATATATATGTGTACTTTACCATTTTATTATTCCTTATTAGTAGTTAGTAATTAATTAAATGATATCATATTGATATTATAAGCCTGTTCGTAATCACATACAAGTAATTCCTTACGGCGAGGCGTGGCTCACTGCACGGCCGTGAATAGAATACAATCATCAAATCATTAATCATCGTTAGAGAACAAACACTATACTACACTACACATGTCTAGTACTGTGGTATACTACACTGAGAAATATGCATTAAAATGTTCTCAGAGACGAGAGAGCTAATGGCTGACTCACTGTGTTTTGATTTATTGTTTTTTTTTTATTTTAATTTATTATTTTTTGGTTAAAGATATATTTTTTAATTGGGTTGTTTGTTTAGTTAAGTGTAGTTATTAGTCTAAAATATTTTATATTTGTGAATAATGTTTTTTTTTTTTTTAAATTTAGTATCATGACTTATAGTACAAAACTTGCAAATTAATATATATCTGTATGAATAACTAATGTTATATATTCATAAAAAAATATGGGCCGTGGCAGCCCTGAAGTTAAGTTTTTAGGGCGGCCACGACTCTTTAAGCGTACTGTACATTACAGTGAAGTATATTCCAGTAAATTTACAAATACTATCGCTGTAAACACTCGGTATCACTCCACCTAAATACAGCTATGATGTAAGGCTACTTATACTCATACAGATAGGCTTAACGATAGCTACGCTGATAATGCAAACATTACTTACTTTTATCTTTTAATGACTTAAAGTGTCCATTTGTCAGACACTTGTGTCCAAAAATTAACTGGAATTATAGAAAAATAATTGAAATATTTGAGGTTTTTTTAGTGAACTTGTCGGTTAATTGTAAAAATCTCTCTCTCTCTCTCCGAATCTCTCGCTACATGTCTGATTTATATACTTGATAATGGATTAGAATAGCTATACATATTGTATTTGTGTTTAATCCAATGAGATTATCGCTTTATTATTTTGTTTTATCAGTATGTTGATTGATTTAATAATATTTATTAAATTATTAAAGATAAATAAAAAAAAAATGCCAATTTTAAACACTTAGCTTGTCTTTTACATTATTTGTTGAATAAAAAGCTAGTCAATATTATGATTTCTTTCCACCGCATAGGAATGTAGGTAGAGAGAACCTATCATTCTTCTATTTCTCATTTATACCACATTCTCTCGATCCACAGCGTCACGGTGGCCTTAGATATTATAAGATTAAATGTAACACGGTCTTGTAAAGGTACAAAGGTATCTAGGACGCGTCCTTGTTTCCTGCAGGAGTGGAAATATGAATATGTAAACATGTCATGTCAATGGCATTGCATGCAAAACAAAAGTCAGAAATACATTATATTATGTATACTCGTTCATATATAACTGGAAAAGACCATATTTTGAATAATATGGTCTTTTCCAGTTATTTGTTATAATATAGTGATTTGTTAAGATATAGGTATTTTTTTAAACTTAACTTTTAAACACAGTCAAAATATTGTAAGTCTGGGTCTAAAAAACGTCAGTAAACGTTGTCCTATGACTATAAAAATATAATAAATAAGCTTCACGCTGTATTCCGCAGCAGGGTAGGCAAAGGGAACTTAGTATTAAGATACTTCCTTACCCACTTTCGCTGAATTCAGGAGGCATTACGTCTTGAGTGGCGAAACTCAACGCCGCGCTTTGCCTCAACACCAGGGCGAAAAAATGGAAATATAAATAAACATTTCATTTCCTCGAGTGGGGATCGCACCCACAACCACTATGTTTACAGTCACACTTGTACCCCTGCGCGACGAATGGCCTATATATCCTATTCTATAAGTATGTTGCAATTATTTCTTTTTTTGTCGTTCATGCTCTATTCTGCACATGATTGTACCACTCCGTTCCCATTAGGACACTACTGTTCCCCACTTTCCGCCGAATTCTTGAGGCATTGCGTCGAATAATAAAAAGAAAAAAAATTGAACCTTATAAATACTATTTCTAAAATGTTACCTACATTTCGCCGCGTTCATTGCAGTGCAGTAGGTACGACTACGTTGCGTGTGACGCTGTGGTAATTATCGACTCCGGAAATATAAGTGTGAATCATTTACTAAGAACGATCATTTTAAATTCATAACCGGACTCGAGCTCCCTTCAGTGCTCTCTTTTAAGAGAATTCACGGAATTCAGTTGAAGTCTTTGAGATCTATTTGATATAAACTCTCTAGTATTAGTATTTTTTTATGGAGCTTCATGCTGTATCCCGCACACAGCAGATCGTGAAAATAAATTAATTTATTATATATTTATATTTTACGTTTATTCATAAATTAAATCTTATAAATAGACAAAATGATAAATCTATGCAATTTATAAAATTAATATTATATTATTTTTAATTACATTTTATTTAGATTCGTGGTGATGATATGTTAATCTTTCTTATCGTCGAGGTATTACACAATTCAAATTATCTTTAATATTATGAATGATAAGAAACAGAAAATATTAAAAAATATTCAAATATTTATTTAATGCTACATATAACTTCTGTTGGCGCACGAAAGTTATGTTGAAGACGGCAGTTTTATTATAAACCGATCGATGTGTGATAGCATATTTGATAGGTTAGCTGCCAAAACATTGTTTAGATATGTATATTATATAATTTTATTAATGTCGTCTATCGCAATCGTTGGTGTTTGGATAGAATCATTAAGGATTTTAGGAAGGATGGACTATATAATAAATATATGATTATACGTTGTGGGTTCGCTTCCCACTCTGAGGAATGAATAATTTTCAATTCCCCGCTTTGGTAACAAGACAAAGGGCGGCGTTGAATTCCGCCACTCAAAGAGTTAGTGGGCAAGAAAGTGTCTTATCGCTGAGCGTGAAACAAAAGAAACTACTTCAGTAATTTAATTTTAATTGCTAAAGTAGTTCCTTGGTGTTTCCTCGTAGAACACATCACTTGTTGGTGTTGATCTCTCTAATGATCTAATTATATTATACCGAAGTACAATTCCCTCCTCCATAACAGCAATCGCCTCCTCGCATAACGCAAATCGGACTGTGTGTGGAGAATGGAGTGTATTAACACTAAACCTTTTATTATTAGCCTCAAATCTACCATGCTATTAATGTTGCTATTTTTTATACATAAGAAACAACGTCATCTGTCCTAAGAGCCATGTCTTAACAGTTCAAAGTGTTACTGGCGCACGATCACATGCATTGTCGTAAATGTTAAAGTGACAGCCGGAAATTACTGTTTATCACGACCTCTAAAGCATGGTCTCGTTCTAGCTTATTTTACGTACTTTTTTGCTTACCTATTTTATACTTTTTTTTATTGGATTTGCGGGTTGAGTTTTATGTATTAAAAATATAAATATAGCAACCATATACCATACTTATATCTTAATGTAATGTAAAATAAATCAAATTCAAATTGCCATACAATTTCAAAAAAGTATTTTAGAAAATAATATGTTCATAATTTATATTTTAAAATAGCATGTTATTTTCTTTACAATCTGCATATTTTGAGTTCTTTCTAAAGCTAGTTCTAATCGCTTTTATTCTATAGTACCAAAAGTTGATTTTCCCGTAACCACTTCTATCATTTACTTTGAATGTCGTCCAAGTCGTCAGCATAACTACGCTATTGCTTCCACACTGCACAAATACAGTGCACTTGAATTAATTTCAAATTTATTATTATTTTGTTTACAAATAGTTGAAGCTAATATGTTTTAAATTATTTTAGTTTTCTCTTTATTATTTTTTTAAACGTTGCCCTAAATCGTTTCATATTGCTCAATGACAACGACATTGAAACTCAACGTCGTAACTTATTATATCAAACAAAAATTTAACGAATCGAATTTTTTCAGCCAGTCGTGGTGCAGGGGCACAAAGTGTGCCTGTAAATCGACTGATTGTGGGTTCGATCCTCACTCGAGGAGATGAAATATTTATTTACATTTATATTTTCATTTTCTTCGCTCTGGTGTCGAGGGGAAAGCGCGGCGTTGAGTCCCGTCACTCAACATGTAATGCTTCCGGAAATTAGGGGAAAGTGGGGAACGGAGTGTCTTAACACGAGGTTCCCTCTGTCTACCCTGCTGTGTGCGGGATACAGCGTGAAGCTGAAAAAAAAAAAATTTTTTTTCACCGTTTGCCTCTTTTCACAATCCAAATCAATATATTTATGTTATTTTTCATTCATCCAATATTTCAATACACAATTAAATTTGTATAAATATAAGAATTATTTAATAACATTGATAGTAAAAGCAATTAATATAATTACAATGCTTTATTGAATTAATGACATGGAAGGTTGAGTTATTAGCATCCATTCAATTGAGGTCGTTGCGGCGCATTGAAACAGCGTCTAACTGTAAAGGCGACGGGTTCGGTTCCTCTCGGGGAATGGGTTTGCTTAAAATTATTTTCATTTTCGCCGACTACCGGACCTGACTTTTAGGTTTGCCTTCTGGAAAATAGAGCGGAGAGTGCACAGCAGTGTCTTAACACTAGATTCCGTGTGACTACTACTTTGCTATGCGTTATCAAGCGTGAAGCTTGTAATCTTGTGCTTTTAAAATGTAAACTGGATATGCAGTACTATAATCTATTTCTATAACTTGTAATATTAAACAATCGATATATCGATTCTTAAAAGAATCACATTAAATATTTAATTAACACTTAAAAATATTAACATGTTACGAAAAATAAGCAGGAGACTATTCTGCTCCAATGGATTTCATCCATGTTCGAATATTTTTTTTTGTTTGTTCATAAATCTTTAAAGGAAAAACTAAATAAAGAACCTATTCTTTATTTATTTTTTCCTTAGATTTTTTTTATTTATGAAGAACTTCTCAGCGTGAATAAATTAATGTTCTTTTGTTATTTTTTATAATTACAGATAACAAAAATATTTAAAAATAATTACAGATGACAATTTTAAATTACAATTTTAATTATATTATTCTACGACGATATTATCAGGAATACATCCACTTAATTAGAAATATAATCGAAGAAACTTAATTTGTTGCAGTCACAATGCTCCTCGCAGGAGCGCCTGCTGGCGGCGCAGGCGGCGTGCGAGCCGCCACGCGCGCCCTGCCCCCACTGCCACCACCACCAGAACTCGCTCAAGTAAATTCTCTTATGTTTTTTATTTATTGTATTAAAACAAATATATCGTTATTGAATTTGAATCCGCAGTCAGTTTTTGGGTGTCCCAACAGTGCATCGTGGCCTCTAAGTATCATCATCTAATTGCTACAGTCATTGTCATGGGGCTTCGATCATGGCTTCGATAGAAAGGACATTGATAGTATTAGAACTAATTTCGAAATTGTTGATATTGATTCTGCAGATGATATTTTAGATGTATATATTTATAATATTGAGATTAATATGAACTAATCAATTTTCCACTGCATAGTTTTATATATTTTTAGTGAATGCTTAAAAATAGTGTCTTATCACAATTTGTTTAATGCTAATATTTATTATGTGTTATCAAATTATAGCAGTTCACAAGGCAGCGGTATGAACTGGGCGTCCCTGTCGGACAGCGGGGGCAGCGTGCACGCGGCGCGCGCGCCCTCGCCCCGCGCCCTGCCGCGTAGAGTCAGGAGTCGGAGCTTGAGGTGAGCTTTGATTGAAGTAGTCTTTGAAAGTTTCTATTGGTTAATCTTTATATATTTGTATAATTTTTATTTAATTATTTATTGGACTTTATTTTGTAATCGTAGAGTAACTAAATTTTTTAACGTTTTGGTTGATTTATTAATTCTACACTTAAAAAGTATATTTTCTTGAAAAAACACACTTCACTTGAGAATTCTAAATTATCTTCAGTAGAATCTGAAAAAAAGCTTCAAATGTACAATATAGAAATATTTTATGTACAAATATTGAAAAATAACAAACTAATATTTTTTATATTTAAATTTAAATGAGCACTAAGGTATCGTTTCCCTCACTAGTTCGCCGTCCCGCTCGCCCGGCGGCGGCAGCGGCTCGGAGGGCTCCAAGGACGACGCGGTGTCAGCGATGTCGTCGCTGTTCGCCGCTAGGTTCCCGGCCGCGCAACGCGCCATGGATGATAAGTATGATTATTTTTCTGCAGTTTTTCGCTTGCCTACATATAGCAGAGTAGCCAGGAAGAACCTGGTGTAAAGATATTCCTTTATTTTTATCTATTTATAGATTAATTTAATTTCCTCGCTCTGATAAGACAAAAACTCGTGTTGAGTTCCGCCAGAACTCAACACAGACTACAGACTAGTATCTGCGCTACTAGAGCCTCAAAATTTAAATCAATATTATAATAATATGGATTTAAATAGAGAAGCTTAATTTAATATGGCTCCGTTCTCTCTGACTACCCCCTAGGGATACAGCTTGAGGGGAAGTAAGCAAGCAAGTTTAATTTTGTGCTAAATTGAAAAATATTTGTTAATTGTAGTCATAATTATATTGACCAAAATATAAAATTCCATTATTCGTTAATTGAAATTTTAAATTTATCTTTTTTTCTCAATATGCCTATCATATTATTCTTATTAACTAAAGTACTAAACTTTAATTATATTTTTTTTATTTAGGCTAAGGGCGCTCATAGAAGAGCTGACTGAATTAGATAAGAAGCCCGATCGTCCGCCTATCGAGAGATTTGTTCAGAGACAGGTAAAAACATCATAATTATTACATTGTTACAGTGTAATGTGTGTAAAGATTTGGGGCAGTGAAAATGTTGCTATTTTTCAATATATGTGTAATTTTCTATTGTATTTTTTTAATTATTTGTTTATGATCACAGGTACTAGAAATGGCGCGGGACTGCCTTCACAAGTCGGAGTCCAAACAAGTGACCAGCACGTATTTCTACGACATGGCGGACAGCTTAGACAGATTATTAGCTGAGGTTAGTGTTTTACACATAATTTTTACACATAATTGGTATAAGAGATATACATGAAATTTGGCATTATAAGGAGTATAAACTTATTACTGAACCGATTTTACTGTTTTTAGATACTTACATTTACCGAATAATTTTAATGTATAATTTAATATAAATATACCATATAGACTAGAGAGAAGTCTTCCGAGGCGGGCGCGCAAGTGGCGCCGCTGGTGACGCGCCTGACGCTGGCCATGGCGCGCCCCGCCCGCCTGCTCGAGTGCCTGGAGTTCGACCCCGAGAGGTTCTACCGCCTGCTGGAGGCCGCGGAGGGACATGCCCGACATTTGCAGGTTGGTTTTAGGTTAGGCAAAGGCACTCCGTTCCCATTAGGACGCTTCCGTTCTTATGGAAGCTATTGAAGCTATTTATAGAATGGGGAAACTCGAAGCCGTTACGAAAACGTGGAAATAAAAATATTAAATATTTAATTTGCTTGAGTGGAAATTGAATCCCAAATCTATCGTGTCAGTCCATCGCACGCTGGTGCTCCTGCGCCACGTTATGCTATTTAAAAAAAACAATAATATTTCAATATTTTGATAAATTAAATATTTTTAAAATTCTAATCTATATATGTCTTTAGAATTTATTCAAATAACATCTTTCTATCCAGGGCATCACAACAGACATCCCGCAGTACATAATCCACAAACTGGGTCTGTCAAAGGACCCGCTGGCGGAGCTGCACGTGCCACCGCCGCCGCCCCCGCCGCAGAACTGCTCGCCTTCCAAGTTAGTTTTATATTGTTTGTACTTTTATAAGTGTTTGTTTTGGAGTTATTTCTTTTGTACATATATTTCATGTGTTTGATTCTAACAAATAGCAAAAAAAAAATGTAAAATGTCATTATGACTAACAATTTTTTTACTATATAAAATTAATAACACTAAATAAAGCCTTATACTGAATGTTTGTAGAAATTTGGCACATATCATTTTTATCCAAATATCGTTTTTTTAGTCCACATATACTTGTTTAGTATTCTAAATATTTACTCTAAAACTTAAAGCTAAGATTTAAATAATATATTTATTATTATTTATTAATATATTAACTATATTTCTTTACCAGGATCCGTGGTCGTCAGTCACCTCCCGGGGCTCCAGGCTCAGGTGGTGCTCCACCTTCAGAAAGTGACTATCAGGTCATAAAGCTGATCTCCAATGGCGCCTATGGAGCGGTGTACCTTGTGAAGCATAAACAGACAAGACAGAGGTAATATTTTATTTTTAATAATATTTACAGAACAGTTGGCGAGTCGTGGCCGCCCTGAAGTTAAGTTTTTTGTCGTGAGTTTTTTTTCCAATATCAATTTTAATAATAGTTTAGCCGTTGATAAGCTTTTATAATAATAATTTAAAAATTGATATAGTAATGAGGCCAGTCGTGGCACAGGGGACTAAGTGTGACTGTAAACGCGACTGGTTGTGAGTTTGAGTTTCATTCGAGGAAATGAAATATTTATTTAAATTTATTTAAATATATACTTTCATTTCTTCGCTCTGGTGCCGAGGTTCCGCCTCTAAACTCGCAAAGCTTCCAGAATTCGGAGGAAAATGTGGAACTGAGTGTCTTAACACTAGGTTGTTTCTGCCTACCCTGTTTCTGTGTACCCTGTGCGCGGGATATAGCGTGAAGCTGATTTAATTAAATTTGATTTGATATAGTAATTAACGTTTGGCTTTTAAGAAAATGATAATGAGTATTAGTAAATTCAATTTTATTATAACTTTTATAAATAATAAAGAGTATTTGGGCAAATTATTGAAGTTAATAAATGTTTTAGGTATGCAATGAAGAAAATCAGTAAGAACAATCTGATATTAAGGAATCAAGTTGAACAAGCGTTTGCTGAACGGGATATATTGAGTTTCGCTGATAATCCTTTCGTGGTAAATATAATATTGTTTTTTTTCCTTATATTACATACTGGTTTTATAATTTAATTACTTATGAGGAATTATTCTTGATAAATCTAAAATATATATCATTTCTGGCTCCTCCATATATCTAGAGCTATAATTGTAGAAAAAATGATTTCTCTCAATACATATAATAATAAAAATAAATATCTATAGTATAAAAAAATAAATGAATGTCTCTGAAGGTGTTTAAGAGGTTCAAATCCCATTCTGTTCTAAGAAAGTATCTGTCTTTTCTAAGTGTGGAATAGTAATTATTTTTTTTAAAATATCCATCAGGTAACGATGTACTGCTCGTTCGAGACAAAGAGACACCTGTGCCTGATCCTGGAGTTCGTGGAGGGCGGGGACTGCGCCACGCTGCTGCGCGCGGGCCCGCTGCCGCCCGACATGGCGCGCCACTACTTCGCGGAGGCCGTGCTGGCCGTCGAGTACCTGCACTCCTACGGCATTGTGCACCGCGACCTCAAGCCGGACAAGTGAGTGCTGTACCTAAATATGTGTCCAGTAAGGTAGACAAAGAGACACCTGTGCCTGATCCTGGAGTTCGTGGAGGGCGGGGACTGCGCCACGCTGCTGCGCGCGGGCCCGCTGCCGCCCGACATGGCGCGCCACTACTTCGCGGAGGCCGTGCTGGCCGTCGAGTACCTGCACTCCTACGGCATTGTGCACCGCGACCTCAAGCCGGACAAGTGAGTGCTGTACCTAAATATGTGTCCAGTAAGGTAGACAAAGAGACACCTGTGCCTGATCCTGGAGTTCGTGGAGGGCGGGGACTGCGCCACGCTGCTGCGCGCGGGCCCGCTGCCGCCCGACATGGCGCGCCACTACTTCGCGGAGGCCGTGCTGGCCGTCGAGTACCTGCACTCCTACGGCATTGTGCACCGCGACCTCAAGCCGGACAAGTGAGTGCTGTACCTAAATATGTGTCCAGTAAGGTAGACAAAGAGACACCTGTGCCTGATCCTGGAGTTCGTGGAGGGCGGGGACTGCGCCACGCTGCTGCGCGCGGGCCCGCTGCCGCCCGACATGGCGCGCCACTACTTCGCGGAGGCCGTGCTGGCCGTCGAGTACCTGCACTCCTACGGCATTGTGCACCGCGACCTCAAGCCGGACAAGTGAGTGCTGTACCTAAATATGTGTCCAGTAAGGTAGACAAAGAGACACCTGTGCCTGATCCTGGAGTTCGTGGAGGGCGGGGACTGCGCCACGCTGCTGCGCGCGGGCCCGCTGCCGCCCGACATGGCGCGCCACTACTTCGCGGAGGCCGTGCTGGCCGTCGAGTACCTGCACTCCTACGGCATTGTGCACCGCGACCTCAAGCCGGACAAGTGAGTGCTGTACCTAAATATGTGTCCAGTAAGGTAGACAAAGAGACACCTGTGCCTGATCCTGGAGTTCGTGGAGGGCGGGGACTGCGCCACGCTGCTGCGCGCGGGCCCGCTGCCGCCCGACATGGCGCGCCACTACTTCGCGGAGGCCGTGCTGGCCGTCGAGTACCTGCACTCCTACGGCATTGTGCACCGCGACCTCAAGCCGGACAAGTGAGTGCTGTACCTAAATATGTGTCCAGTAAGGTAGACAAAGAGACACCTGTGCCTGATCCTGGAGTTCGTGGAGGGCGGGGACTGCGCCACGCTGCTGCGCGCGGGCCCGCTGCCGCCCGACATGGCGCGCCACTACTTCGCGGAGGCCGTGCTGGCCGTCGAGTACCTGCACTCCTACGGCATTGTGCACCGCGACCTCAAGCCGGACAAGTGAGTGCTGTACCTAAATATGTGTCCAGTAAGGTAGACAAAGAGACACCTGTGCCTGATCCTGGAGTTCGTGGAGGGCGGGGACTGCGCCACGCTGCTGCGCGCGGGCCCGCTGCCGCCCGACATGGCGCGCCACTACTTCGCGGAGGCCGTGCTGGCCGTCGAGTACCTGCACTCCTACGGCATTGTGCACCGCGACCTCAAGCCGGACAAGTGAGTGCTGTACCTAAATATGTGTCCAGTAAGGTAGACAAAGAGACACCTGTGCCTGATCCTGGAGTTCGTGGAGGGCGGGGACTGCGCCACGCTGCTGCGCGCGGGCCCGCTGCCGCCCGACATGGCGCGCCACTACTTCGCGGAGGCCGTGCTGGCCGTCGAGTACCTGCACTCCTACGGCATTGTGCACCGCGACCTCAAGCCGGACAAGTGAGTGCTGTACCTAAATATGTGTCCAGTAAGGTAGACAAAGAGACACCTGTGCCTGATCCTGGAGTTCGTGGAGGGCGGGGACTGCGCCACGCTGCTGCGCGCGGGCCCGCTGCCGCCCGACATGGCGCGCCACTACTTCGCGGAGGCCGTGCTGGCCGTCGAGTACCTGCACTCCTACGGCATTGTGCACCGCGACCTCAAGCCGGACAAGTGAGTGCTGTACCTAAATATGTGTCCAGTAAGGTAGACAAAGAGACACCTGTGCCTGATCCTGGAGTTCGTGGAGGGCGGGGACTGCGCCACGCTGCTGCGCGCGGGCCCGCTGCCGCCCGACATGGCGCGCCACTACTTCGCGGAGGCCGTGCTGGCCGTCGAGTACCTGCACTCCTACGGCATTGTGCACCGCGACCTCAAGCCGGACAAGTGAGTGCTGTACCTAAATATGTGTCCAGTAAGGTAGACAAAGAGACACCTGTGCCTGATCCTGGAGTTCGTGGAGGGCGGGGACTGCGCCACGCTGCTGCGCGCGGGCCCGCTGCCGCCCGACATGGCGCGCCACTACTTCGCGGAGGCCGTGCTGGCCGTCGAGTACCTGCACTCCTACGGCATTGTGCACCGCGACCTCAAGCCGGACAAGTGAGTGCTGTACCTAAATATGTGTCCAGTAAGGTAGACAAAGAGACACCTGTGCCTGATCCTGGAGTTCGTGGAGGGCGGGGACTGCGCCACGCTGCTGCGCGCGGGCCCGCTGCCGCCCGACATGGCGCGCCACTACTTCGCGGAGGCCGTGCTGGCCGTCGAGTACCTGCACTCCTACGGCATTGTGCACCGCGACCTCAAGCCGGACAAGTGAGTGCTGTACCTAAATATGTGTCCAGTAAGGTAGACAAAGAGACACCTGTGCCTGATCCTGGAGTTCGTGGAGGGCGGGGACTGCGCCACGCTGCTGCGCGCGGGCCCGCTGCCGCCCGACATGGCGCGCCACTACTTCGCGGAGGCCGTGCTGGCCGTCGAGTACCTGCACTCCTACGGCATTGTGCACCGCGACCTCAAGCCGGACAAGTGAGTGCTGTACCTAAATATGTGTCCAGTAAGGTAGACAAAGAGACACCTGTGCCTGATCCTGGAGTTCGTGGAGGGCGGGGACTGCGCCACGCTGCTGCGCGCGGGCCCGCTGCCGCCCGACATGGCGCGCCACTACTTCGCGGAGGCCGTGCTGGCCGTCGAGTACCTGCACTCCTACGGCATTGTGCACCGCGACCTCAAGCCGGACAAGTGAGTGCTGTACCTAAATATGTGTCCAGTAAGGTAGACAAAGAGACACCTGTGCCTGATCCTGGAGTTCGTGGAGGGCGGGGACTGCGCCACGCTGCTGCGCGCGGGCCCGCTGCCGCCCGACATGGCGCGCCACTACTTCGCGGAGGCCGTGCTGGCCGTCGAGTACCTGCACTCCTACGGCATTGTGCACCGCGACCTCAAGCCGGACAAGTGAGTGCTGTACCTAAATATGTGTCCAGTAAGGTAGACAAAGAGACACCTGTGCCTGATCCTGGAGTTCGTGGAGGGCGGGGACTGCGCCACGCTGCTGCGCGCGGGCCCGCTGCCGCCCGACATGGCGCGCCACTACTTCGCGGAGGCCGTGCTGGCCGTCGAGTACCTGCACTCCTACGGCATTGTGCACCGCGACCTCAAGCCGGACAAGTGAGTGCTGTACCTAAATATGTGTCCAGTAAGGTAGACAAAGAGACACCTGTGCCTGATCCTGGAGTTCGTGGAGGGCGGGGACTGCGCCACGCTGCTGCGCGCGGGCCCGCTGCCGCCCGACATGGCGCGCCACTACTTCGCGGAGGCCGTGCTGGCCGTCGAGTACCTGCACTCCTACGGCATTGTGCACCGCGACCTCAAGCCGGACAAGTGAGTGCTGTACCTAAATATGTGTCCAGTAAGGTAGACAAAGAGACACCTGTGCCTGATCCTGGAGTTCGTGGAGGGCGGGGACTGCGCCACGCTGCTGCGCGCGGGCCCGCTGCCGCCCGACATGGCGCGCCACTACTTCGCGGAGGCCGTGCTGGCCGTCGAGTACCTGCACTCCTACGGCATTGTGCACCGCGACCTCAAGCCGGACAAGTGAGTGCTGTACCTAAATATGTGTCCAGTAAGGTAGACAAAGAGACACCTGTGCCTGATCCTGGAGTTCGTGGAGGGCGGGGACTGCGCCACGCTGCTGCGCGCGGGCCCGCTGCCGCCCGACATGGCGCGCCACTACTTCGCGGAGGCCGTGCTGGCCGTCGAGTACCTGCACTCCTACGGCATTGTGCACCGCGACCTCAAGCCGGACAAGTGAGTGCTGTACCTAAATATGTGTCCAGTAAGGTAGACAAAGAGACACCTGTGCCTGATCCTGGAGTTCGTGGAGGGCGGGGACTGCGCCACGCTGCTGCGCGCGGGCCCGCTGCCGCCCGACATGGCGCGCCACTACTTCGCGGAGGCCGTGCTGGCCGTCGAGTACCTGCACTCCTACGGCATTGTGCACCGCGACCTCAAGCCGGACAAGTGAGTGCTGTACCTAAATATGTGTCCAGTAAGGTAGACAAAGAGACACCTGTGCCTGATCCTGGAGTTCGTGGAGGGCGGGGACTGCGCCACGCTGCTGCGCGCGGGCCCGCTGCCGCCCGACATGGCGCGCCACTACTTCGCGGAGGCCGTGCTGGCCGTCGAGTACCTGCACTCCTACGGCATTGTGCACCGCGACCTCAAGCCGGACAAGTGAGTGCTGTACCTAAATATGTGTCCAGTAAGGTAGACAAAGAGACACCTGTGCCTGATCCTGGAGTTCGTGGAGGGCGGGGACTGCGCCACGCTGCTGCGCGCGGGCCCGCTGCCGCCCGACATGGCGCGCCACTACTTCGCGGAGGCCGTGCTGGCCGTCGAGTACCTGCACTCCTACGGCATTGTGCACCGCGACCTCAAGCCGGACAAGTGAGTGCTGTACCTAAATATGTGTCCAGTAAGGTAGACAAAGAGACACCTGTGCCTGATCCTGGAGTTCGTGGAGGGCGGGGACTGCGCCACGCTGCTGCGCGCGGGCCCGCTGCCGCCCGACATGGCGCGCCACTACTTCGCGGAGGCCGTGCTGGCCGTCGAGTACCTGCACTCCTACGGCATTGTGCACCGCGACCTCAAGCCGGACAAGTGAGTGCTGTACCTAAATATGTGTCCAGTAAGGTAGACAAAGAGACACCTGTGCCTGATCCTGGAGTTCGTGGAGGGCGGGGACTGCGCCACGCTGCTGCGCGCGGGCCCGCTGCCGCCCGACATGGCGCGCCACTACTTCGCGGAGGCCGTGCTGGCCGTCGAGTACCTGCACTCCTACGGCATTGTGCACCGCGACCTCAAGCCGGACAAGTGAGTGCTGTACCTAAATATGTGTCCAGTAAGGTAGACAAAGAGACACCTGTGCCTGATCCTGGAGTTCGTGGAGGGCGGGGACTGCGCCACGCTGCTGCGCGCGGGCCCGCTGCCGCCCGACATGGCGCGCCACTACTTCGCGGAGGCCGTGCTGGCCGTCGAGTACCTGCACTCCTACGGCATTGTGCACCGCGACCTCAAGCCGGACAAGTGAGTGCTGTACCTAAATATGTGTCCAGTAAGGTAGACAAAGAGACACCTGTGCCTGATCCTGGAGTTCGTGGAGGGCGGGGACTGCGCCACGCTGCTGCGCGCGGGCCCGCTGCCGCCCGACATGGCGCGCCACTACTTCGCGGAGGCCGTGCTGGCCGTCGAGTACCTGCACTCCTACGGCATTGTGCACCGCGACCTCAAGCCGGACAAGTGAGTGCTGTACCTAAATATGTGTCCAGTAAGGTAGACAAAGAGACACCTGTGCCTGATCCTGGAGTTCGTGGAGGGCGGGGACTGCGCCACGCTGCTGCGCGCGGGCCCGCTGCCGCCCGACATGGCGCGCCACTACTTCGCGGAGGCCGTGCTGGCCGTCGAGTACCTGCACTCCTACGGCATTGTGCACCGCGACCTCAAGCCGGACAAGTGAGTGCTGTACCTAAATATGTGTCCAGTAAGGTAGACAAAGAGACACCTGTGCCTGATCCTGGAGTTCGTGGAGGGCGGGGACTGCGCCACGCTGCTGCGCGCGGGCCCGCTGCCGCCCGACATGGCGCGCCACTACTTCGCGGAGGCCGTGCTGGCCGTCGAGTACCTGCACTCCTACGGCATTGTGCACCGCGACCTCAAGCCGGACAAGTGAGTGCTGTACCTAAATATGTGTCCAGTAAGGTAGACAAAGAGACACCTGTGCCTGATCCTGGAGTTCGTGGAGGGCGGGGACTGCGCCACGCTGCTGCGCGCGGGCCCGCTGCCGCCCGACATGGCGCGCCACTACTTCGCGGAGGCCGTGCTGGCCGTCGAGTACCTGCACTCCTACGGCATTGTGCACCGCGACCTCAAGCCGGACAAGTGAGTGCTGTACCTAAATATGTGTCCAGTAAGGTAGACAAAGAGACACCTGTGCCTGATCCTGGAGTTCGTGGAGGGCGGGGACTGCGCCACGCTGCTGCGCGCGGGCCCGCTGCCGCCCGACATGGCGCGCCACTACTTCGCGGAGGCCGTGCTGGCCGTCGAGTACCTGCACTCCTACGGCATTGTGCACCGCGACCTCAAGCCGGACAAGTGAGTGCTGTACCTAAATATGTGTCCAGTAAGGTAGACGGCATTGTGCACAGAATTCTGAAGCAGAACAAATATGGGTTCAAGTATAAGTTATTCATATAAACACAATTTTTTTGAACTCCATATCACTGGACAAGTCACATATTATATTAATATGTAGATTTTTTTAAAATTATTTTGAGGGAATTGGTGCCTTATACCTAAATACAGACAACTAGTTCGGATACATATAAGTATAATGTCTATTTGTAGCTCATGAAAATTATTTTGTAAAACTTACTAAACGTATTTTTGTTTTATTTTTTTAATAAATATTTTTTATTTTGTTCCAGCCTGCTCATCACCGCAACTGGTCACATTAAGCTCACTGACTTTGGACTCAGCAAAATGGGTCTCATGTCATGTGAGTAAACATGTTTTTATATTTTATTTATGAGTATTGTGCAAAATATTATGCTGCAAGCTTAATTTATTAATAAATCTAAACAATGTTCAACGAAATTATTAAATCTCTTAAAACCTAGTTTAAGAGTTTATTTTCGTTTCTATTTACATTTTGTACAACATTATTTAGTATAATTTTTATATAAACTTTGTTTCTTTGGAAGTCTTCCCAAAATTGAATGAAAATGATAACAAAAACTAAAATTGTCCTTTTACTTTTCAAAACCATTTTGTTTTATTATTGTGTAACTGTAACTGCGACAGGTTGTGGGTTCGGTTCCCTCTCCTATTATTTATTAATATGTATTTAATATTCTAATTTTCTTCGCTCTGGTGAAGCTGTATAAAAAAGTCAACTGGACACGATACATTTTAAACGCTTGTTACAACTTTATGTTGTTACCTGTGAGGATTTTTTTTGATTTTTCAATTCCAACTAAAACGGCTAAAAACACATAGCAGATGCATACAGCAGAGTAGGCAAAGAAAACATAGTGTTGAGTGGCGTAACTTAATGACGCGCTTAGCTTTGACACAAGAGCAAGAAGTGAAAATATAATTTTAAATAAATATTTCCATTTCTCGAGTGGGGAACGAACCCACAACTAGTCGTGTTTACAGTCGAACACTTTATTTAGTATTTATCTCGTCTACTTCTATTAATAATTTCGTTTGTAACATTGTCCAGTGGCGACTAATCTATACGAGGAGTACGCGGACCGCGAGGCGCGCCAGTTCTCCGATAAGCAGGTGTGCGGCACGCCCGAGTACATCGCGCCCGAGGTCATATTGAGACAGGTGAGCGATCATTGCTGGACATGGAGAATGGAGAGAAATTTTGTCTGAACACATTTTGTTTCTTAATTATTTTTAATATTATTTGTGTAGCTAATTATGTATATGGAAATTAATAAAACAGTGGAGAACGGAGTGTTGTAACAATAGTTACCTATGCCTACCCTGCTATAAGTGAGGTGTACATGGTGAAGCTAATAAAATAAAAATAAATAACCTCAATAGAGATTGAATCCACTAGTGTGTATAACAAAACTCCCTACATGAGCTATGATTGTCAAAAACAATGTCATATTTAATTTCTTTATTTGTGTTTATACTATTAATCATTTTTGAATGTTGGTACACTTCAATTAACTATACATTAGACTAAGTATTACAGTCTAAAAAATGGCCCAAGAAATAAGATCACAAAAAGCGATGTATTGTTATTTAATTTTAATGGCCAACGTTTGGACGTGCTAAAATGGCTGAGTGTGCTTTATAAAATCAGTATTAAACAATTAAAAACAAATATTTCGCACCAATATTTGCGATTACGAATATTGGTTGACTTCTATGTTTTATCTTATGTCAAGGGGTTTAAAAACAGATGGATGATAATGTTTTATTGCAATTTTAAGCGTTATTGTCATAAGAATACAGTAGGTTTTTTTGTGTCGTTAACATCGCGGCATAAAATGGTTTTTTTTTTCATTAAGCGCTAGCCGAAACTAAACCTTAACTTACTGTAACAAGGTTGGATTTTATTGAAATGATTTTATGTCATTAGTCGGTGTGTAATAATATTTTGAATTTCTGTTTATATTGACTCTTGCCATATTTTTGAGCCGTATTTGTATGCAATCTGTTATCTAGTCACCCAGTGTATAGTTGGTCGAACCTATAACTGTCGTGTATGTTGAAATATTTAAAACAAATGAAAACTATAGACAATAGTTGGATAGGATGCTAATGTTTTTATTAGATATATGTAATTATATTAATTTTGTAAATTTGTACGTACCAGGGATACGGGAAACCGGTGGATTGGTGGTCAATGGGCATCATTCTTTACGAGTTCATCGTTGGTTGCGTGCCTTTCTTCGGAGACACGCCCGAGGAGCTGTTTGCTCATACTGTTAATGGTATATATATTGTTGCTTATATAATCTTATTATCATACAAATTTATTTTGAACCAAAACAGTTCCTGAGATTAACGCGTTCAACCAAACAAACTGTTTAGCTTTATCTAATAATATCATAATAGTAAATTTAAATATATTAACATATCAAATAATCATACTTTTAACCTATCAAAAGCAATTAATAAAAACAATAGCAATAATCCGAATGACCGAACTGTAACTAACATATTTATAAGAAAACATTTATTAATATAAAACTAACGCTATGTAAATAAAAAAAGCTGAAACAAATAATTTTATTTTGCAAATTGCTTGCTAATGTCTATTTCACCGTCAGATGACATAGAGTGGCCATCAGAAGATGATTTCCCCATAGCAGTAGAAGCTCGTGCAATTATAACGGAGTTATTAGCGCGAAATCCTCGAGATCGCCTCGGAACAGCTGGCACGCATCAAGTTAAAGTTAGTATATTTCTATTGTCCTTTATCCCGCATATAACAAGATAGGAAGATGGAACCTACTGTTCAAACACTCCATCGCCCATGTACCTCCTAATTTTTGAGATATTGCTTTCTGTCTTACCAGAGTGAGGAAATGATAATAATTTATTTCACTGACGGTAGTAGGAGTAGTAATAATACATCTAAATTCATTTCTACGATCTAATTTAAATTGTAAAAAAAAACTCCGCCCTTTAAACTAGATGAAGATTGGATTATGGATTATTTTTTTACATTTGTTCAGTGGACTAGTGTAAAAAAATATTGTATATTAATATGTTGTCACTTTTAAACCCCCAGAAAGATGTCACGTATAATAATAATTAATGTGAATTTTATTTTCAAGGAACATATCTATTTTTACGGCTTGGACTGGAACAACCTGTTGCGGAGGAAAGCGGAGTTTATTCCGCAACTGGAGAACGATGAGGACACCAGCTATTTCGACAGTAAGTGAAAATTCTCTTGTTTGTAAAAAATCAAGAAATCTCCTAATATTTTTTTTAAAGTAATGTTATTTTAAATATATGTCACATAATAAATTGTACGGTCTATTTTGTTTGCGGTCAGAAATTTTGTGAAGTCCTGTTTTTTTGCGGTTATACAAATTTTACAGTCCAAGCCGTAACTAGAATTAAACAAGGCTTACTCTTGTTGCGGCTTAATGCATTAGTAGTAGTGCGAGGAACACAAAATGTTTTTCGGTTTTGCGAACGACTTTTCAACTATAGGTTAGATAAATCGATGAATCCATTAATTATTTTTACACCTTGAAAAGCTAGTCATTCAGTAGTGGTTGAGAATAATAATATAGCAAATTAACATGTATACTTCTTCATCTAGGTCGTTGTGATCGCTACAATCACAGTGAAGCTGAGACTGACGACACTACAGAGCCTCAAGAGCCTCACGAGGGCGACGAGGCGCTATTTGCAGCGTTTTCATCGACTTCTCCGCAATGGAGAAGACACTATCATCACTCACATTCCGCCTTGGAACATGACTCACGGGTATTTATTATGTTTTGAGTTTCTTTTTCTTTCACTTTTTATGCTCATAGAACTAGAATTCTCATTTTGTAAGAACATTTTAAAATATTAATAATATGTCACAAAAACACAAAAAAAAGAAATGACAAAAATCTGTGAAGCGTCAAAATACACTAAAACTAAAGAAAAAAATACATCTTCACTTCAGTTTCACAAGGTTGACAAAACTGTTTTTCTTTTTATTATACATACAAATTGAAATCAACTAACCTTTTAAGAAACCATAACCACCGCGTGTAAGACACTTCTCAATCAATACAACAATTATGCACTATAGTTTGATTGTTATGTATGCTTTTTTGTTTATTTTAAATAGAGCTTAATTATATGTACATTTAAATCGCATAATGTATACAATATGCGACGCTGTTATATTCACGCTAAATGCTAATTATGTAAAATGGATACGTTTAAAAATTAATACCACGAAAAATAGATTAAAAATAAAAGAAAAGAACTATTTTCAAGTTTGTCTTGGCTTTTTTTTTATTTTTGACTAAATATTTCGTTTTCGTATATGATAATTATTTTTTATTCTTCAAAAGTAACCCTATAATAATTTTGACAAGAATTCTGACCATAAAACATTTTTTGATGATTTATTTACTTATTGGCTTTAACCAATGATAACGCATAATATCTTACAGAGATGACTAGTTTTTATATATAGAAATTGCAGTTACGTTATGTTATTTCCAAATATCTTTTCGATTTATTTGAGCGTCACATAATCTCTCGATTTTCAGTTTAAATGTTAAAATTTAAAGTCAAGTTTAAATGTTGTACTGTGTTTTATTTAGACTTAATCTAAAAGACACATAGCTGTAATGAAGAGCGCATTACCTCTACAAAACTTGCATTCAAATGAAAAAATATACTTTGAGTTATTTGGTAATCACTTTGTAATCGCGCAAGTTCGGGATATTATTGTACGTATATTTTTATTAGATAACATATATATCTGAAAATTGCTCTTATATGAACTTGAATAATATAAAATGAAATAAATTTATAAATAAACATATGGTAAATCTAAATACTAAGTATATATCGTATGGGCGTACAACAGAGCACGGACAGCTGGCCGGGCACGCCGGACAGCGCGGGCCCGCCCACCACGCCCACGGCGCCGCCGCACGCGCCCGCGCCCGCCGCGCCCGCGCCCGCGCTGCACCATCCCAAGTGCCCTGTGAGTTTACTTGCTCTTATTCTTGTTTTTCTGTTTAATAGTTTGGTAGATAGATGTTTGGTTTGAAACTATTAGAATATATTGAACTAGGCTTTTTATTCTTTGCGGTTTGCATAATTTGTTTTTTTTAGTATTTAGTGGTCTGCTAGGAACTTAATTATAGTTTTTTTATTATATTTTTAATATAATTATTAGCTTAGTTATTGTTTACTATTATTTTCATGTAGTTTGGTTACAGCCATCTATGATTGCAGTGTGTCTTAAAATATTTATTGTTATGTGTATTAAAACATTTGTTATACTAAGATGCCTTACAAATACTGACTTTACAAAACGATGATTGAAAAAAAAACATACATGACATTTAAAATTCATATTATTTTATTTGACCTATTTATATATTAATACCCATAATTAACCCTGTACTCTCTTTGTTACCAGATGATGGGCACAGGCAGTGGTTCAACTGCGGAATCTTCCCAGACTGACTCGGATGATGTCTCACCAGCAGCACGCCGAAGGGCAGCACTGCGCCCACTCCCTCATGTCCACCCTCATGGACACCACTCTCATGGATTTGCCCATGGACATGGGCACGCTCATCCATTGCACGCGAGTCATGGCGCATTGGTTAAATTGTAAGTATTTTTTTTTCTTTAGATTCAAGCTGTATCTCGCACGCATCGAAAAGTTAACATTATATTACTGTCGCAAAACTCAACAAAACGGACTTTGACTTGTTACCGCAAATCGAATGGGAATCGAACATACGACCGTCGCGCTTACAATCAGACACTTTTGAGTTGCGCTTTGATGGTAATATGATCATATGATCTTTACTAAATGACGTACAAACACAAAAAAATTACACATAAACACCATATCTTTCATAGAATTGCCCGTGGACATAAATGCTAGTCACTGCGCTTTTATGTGAATGAGATTATAAATTGTAATATAATATTTTGCTACATTACGATCGCTTTCCCAATCTTATTCTTATTGTCACCATGCCTCATTGTATTTATATTATGAGTATTATATGTTGTCATGTCAGATAACTACCTCTCTTCCATGTCCCTATGGCCATGTCTATACATGGGTATAAGTGCTAATGGATGTGTACATTGGTAATTGGCCATGTACAATGTCAATCTATTGTACGGACGTCCCGGCTCGTCGAGTAGATTGAAAAGTGGTTTCATATAATATTATGAGCATAAAAAAAGAAATGTTTAGATGTTGGACAGACTATTACTCCATATTTGAGCTTTGAATACATAAATACAAGTCACTTGTTTTTCTAACTCTAATAAATACATCTATAAAAACTAGCAACCGGCACGCGGCCCGCTTGAACTGCGTGCTATTATTTATTTACTGATCTGAATTACCATTGTGTTCTAATGATATTATTATTATAAAGATATATTCATTAAAAAGTGAAGTTTCAGCCAATTGTATAAATGTAGATGTTTTGCGGAACAAAGTACTTTATATTAATATGAGTTTTTTTATTTATGAACAATTTTAAATCAAACGCTAAATGTTAAGGTAAGGTTGCCCAACTACAATTTTAAAAACTGCATTTAAATCTCTTAAACCATTTCTGAGATTTGCCGGCACAAACTCATATACAAATAAGTACACCAATTGTGTTAGGTTCTATTTTATTTATAGATATTTCAATAATATATTTTATCATATAACTTCCTTGTACAAACAGCGGTTATCAATAAATGTGCGCATGATATACATAATTACATTATTAATTAATAAATATTTAATTACAGACCAGAAACCAAAAAAGAGGACAAGGGTGTAGATAAACTGGATAAGGCAGAAAAAGCGGATAAAGCAAAACCGTCAGCGCTCATAGCGCCCAAAGCGATGAGACGATCAGCTAGCACTTCTGGGCTTTCACTTGTTATACATCCTGGTAAGATTGTAGTTTTGGTATTTATTAGATAAAAGATTTTTATAAATCTACTAGTTTGTGAAAATAATTTATTTCTCTGAATGAGAATCAAACCTATTACCGTTGTGTTTACTGTCGGACCCCGTGCCTCTGAAGTAACACTGTTGATAACATAAATTTCAATTTATAAAACAGATCACAGTTTCTATTTACCTACCCAATAATCATCGAATCTTCCAAATAAATAAAAAGATATTTGATTCATAACTTAAAAAAATAATATTTTAAAATAATACTAAAACCATATTTAAATAACATAAATTGTTTTCTTCAGCAGAAGACACAATATCGACACTAGCGCTCGGCGCGGCGTCGCCGTGCGCCGGTAATACGTCGTCCACAAACTCTTCAAGGGATTCTTCTCCGTGCCGCGATCCACCGTCACCGTTCGCCATTGCTAATCATTCGTGAGTTGTTTTTTAATTAGAATTTACATTTTTTTGGCTCTACTCTTAGTCAGCTCACAGAAATGCAAAGCTCAGCTTAGACCTCGCGGACTGAGTTTTAAATATATTTTGAGGGGTGTAATAGTAAGTAGTGACAAAGCTGCTGTAAAAAGCAATATATTTTGTCAATGTAAAAAAGCTTTACCATAAAATTTTTAATATGTCTTTTTTAAACACATTTCAGATTAATTCAATCGTCAAAACCACCGATTGTAGTGCGTCGCGGTCCACGCGGTTTCGGCTTCACTATTCACACAGTGCGAGTGTACTATGGCGACACTGATTACTATACTATGCATCATTTAGTTTCGGTAAGATTTTGTTTATTTTTTTTAGATAAAATGTTTGTTTTTATGTAGATTCACTTAAGGCGGCGTTAACAATGACAAGATAAAAAAAACATTGATGGCTTAAAATAATTGAAGTTTTTACTCGTAAATGACGGATTAAGAAACTATTTTCTAATTAATCCTGTATATTGTAGTATTAATTTAATTTTTTTATAAAACAATCTAAAACTTTTAATTTTAAATTAATTATTTATTTATATTTTTTTTCCTTTTAAGTCCTTAAATAATTTAAAAATAATTTTCCCTAGGCGGTAAGCGAGCAAGGTGCGGCGTGGGCGGCTGGTCTTCGTGCTGGTGATCTCATCACACAGCTCAATGGAGAGTCTGTGCAAGGATTATTACATACACAGGTACGAACTTAAAAAAAATGTTAAAATAAAAGTTAAAAATATTATGTTTAAGAGAAAAATATATTTTTTTATTAAAAAGTTTCATAATCATCAGTTACACATACACATATTGCATTTTATATTTTATAGATTATTAAATTCTATTATGATGCAGGTGTTAAGACTGCTGCTGGCGGCTCCTCACGCGACACTTCGTGCTACGCCTTTGGATCAAACTACTATTCAAGTAAGCCAATTCAGTATATTAAATATAATTTTATAATTTAAATATATAGTAAAAAAATATTTGTATTGAAGCAATAACATATTCAAGCTTATACAGTCGCAATAATTACTTTTAAAAGGTTTTTTTTACAATCAATGTGTTACAATTAAATTATCAACACTGTTAAATGTTTGTTTTTTTTATAACAATCTTATTTTTTTATCCTCTAGGCTGGAGGTCGTCGTCGTGCTGGAGGTAGACGAGCCTCAGCACCTCCCAGGCCCCGTCCCAGACGAAGATGCTCCTTGTTTAGAAGAATATCCACTAAACGGGCTTCACAGGAAATGCATCAGGTATGATGTTTTACTATTTATTTAATTCACCAATCATTGTTACACAATATAATTCATATTTTAAACCAAAAACCATGTATTTTATTATCATGAAATTCTGTCTTCATATTGCTGATATAGAAACATATATAGTTATGATAAAATTAATGATTTCATTAGATGGTATCCGGTGGTTCGAGTGAGTTGCCGTCTCCAGCCGCGTCTCCCGCTGCTGATTCTCCCTTACACACTACACATCCGACCACACATTATCAGCGGTAAGGAAATTATTATTTAAACGGTCATCAAATAGATATGGGTACAAAAGACGCTATTTTACAAATGTTATCAATTATTATACTGAAACTCTCCCTGTGCAGTCCGTCGTCCCTGCACGGGCTGAAGCACAAGCTGGGCGGTGAGGTGCGGCGCGCGTCGCTGCAGCACATGCCGCTGTCGCCGCTCGCGCGCACGCCCTCGCCCTCGCCGCAGCCCGCGCCCGCGCCCGCCGCCGACGCCAGGTGCTTATATAACTACTACTGTAGTACACCCCCACTTGGTGGAATGGTGGTCATCATTATACACATAAAACTTTAATAACAATGCAAATCGTCTGTATGCGTTTAATCATATTACATATATTCATTTTGTAACTAAAACACGCATTCTAAAAGTGCGATATGACGTCATATTTCGTCACATGATCACTTGTATCACATTTGCCGTGTATGACGTAGCCGCGGGTGCGAGGCGCGCAGCCCGTCGCCGCTCGCGACGCGCGAGTGCCGGCGCGCGTGGCCGCGCCGCGACCCCGCCTCGCCCTTGCTAAGGAGAGCGCTGTCGCCTGACAGGTTTGTTTATTCACTATTTAGAAATTGATATTCTTTTATTGTTGTTGTTGTGTTTTATTTGTAGATATTTTGTATTGATCTAGGGCAGTAGTTAAAACACATCGTATCAAACACGGTGGTTGTGTTTGATGTTCATTTTTATTAGCTATGTAAAACCTGATTTCTTTTATCAATATATATTTCGTTGTTGTAATTTGATATCGATTTCTAAATCATTTAAAATAGCTATTGTGTTTATGTTCTTGCTAATAATGTTTTTTTTTACGCTGCACATCATTGCATTTTCTCACTTTTTTCTGTCGCAATAACTTTTTTGTGTTCATACATTTAGGCTTAGTTTTATTTATTTATTTTTACTGACATTATTTATAAATAATTATAGCTTTACTTTTTTAACTTTTCTTGAATGTTTTTAGACAAAACTATGATTTTATTTCAAAATTGCGCCATTATTAATAAATAAATTACACGTTCGCTTATAAATGTAAATATTATATTGTTTTAAAAATTAAAATTAAATTAAATTAAATTAGCTTCACGCTGTATCCCGCACACAGCAGGGTAGGCAGAGGGAACCTAGTGTTAAGACACTCCGTTCCCCACTTTCTGCCGAATTCTGGAGGCATTGCGTGTTGAGTGGCAGAACTCAACGCCGCGCTTAACCTCGACACCAGAGCGAAGAAATGGAAATATAAATTTAAGTAAATATTTCATCTCCTCGAGTGGGAATCGAACCCAGAACCAGTTGGTTTTGCAGTCACACCTCGTGCCGCTGCGCCACGACCGGCCTCCCGGTTTTAAATAAATTATAATTGTATAACATTTGGCACCAGAGTCACTGTGACATTTTGAATACGTATCAATCAACTTACAGGTTACACCCCCGTTCCGCGGAGGCTAAATGCTCCATATCACCACTGTGCTGCGCGGGAGTGCCCAGCGCGTCGGCCGTGACGAGCGCGCGGCGCGGCTCCGCGTGGAGGCCCCCCGCGCCCGCGCCCCCCACGCCGCCGCCGCCCGACAAGGAGGAGCCCACGCTGCCGCGCATCGCCGAGGAGAAGGACTCGCCCACGCACCACGCGGCCCGCCCGCCCGCCAGGTACGTAGAGGTAGTGTGACGAGCGAGAGGGGTCCCGCGCCGCGCCCCCCCACGCCGCCGCCGCCCGACAAGGAGGAGCCCACGCTGCCGCGCATCGCCGAGGAGAAGGACTCGCCCACGCACCACGCGGCCCGCCCGCCCGCCAGGTACGTAGAGGTAGTGTGACGAGCGCGAGGGGGCCCGCGCCCGCGCCGCGCCCCCCACGCCGCCGCCGCCCGACAAGGAGGAGCCCACGCTGCCGCGCATCGCCGAGGAGAAGGACTCGCCCACGCACCACGCGGCCCGCCCGCCCGCCAGGTACGTAGATGTAGTGTGACGAGCGAGAGGGGGCCCGCGCCGCGCCCCCCACGCCGCCGCCGCCCGACAAGGAGGAGCCCACGCTGCCGCGCATCGCCGAGGAGAAGGACTCGCCCACGCACCACGCGGCCCGCCCGCCCGCCAGGTACGTAGAGGTAGTGTGACGAGCGAGAGGGGTCCCGCGCCGCGCCCCCCACGCCGCCGCCGCCCGACAAGGAGGAGCCCACGCTGCCGCGCATCGCCGAGGAGAAGGACTCGCCCACGCACCACGCGGCCCGCCCGCCCGCCAGGTACGTAGAGGTAGTGTGACGAGCGCGAGGGGGCCCGCGCCCGCGCCGCGCCCCCCACGCCGCCGCCGCCCGACAAGGAGGAGCCCACGCTGCCGCGCATCGCCGAGGAGAAGGACTCGCCCACGCACCACGCGGCCCGCCCGCCCGCCAGGTACGTAGATGTAGTGTGACGAGCGAGAGGGGGCCCGCGCCGCGCCCCCCACGCCGCCGCCGCCCGACAAGGAGGAGCCCACGCTGCCGCGCATCGCCGAGGAGAAGGACTCGCCCACGCACCACGCGGCCCGCCCGCCCGCCAGGTACGTAGATGTAGTGTGACGAGCGAGAGGGGGCCCGCGCCGCGCCCCCCACGCCGCCGCCGCCCGACAAGGAGGAGCCCACGCTGCCGCGCATCGCCGAGGAGAAGGACTCGCCCACGCACCACGCGGCCCGCCCGCCCGCCAGGTACGTAGAGGTAGTGTGACGAGCGAGAGGGGTCCCGCGCCGCGCCCCCCCACGCCGCCGCCGCCCGACAAGGAGGAGCCCACGCTGCCGCGCATCGCCGAGGAGAAGGACTCGCCCACGCACCACGCGGCCCGCCCGCCCGCCAGGTACGTAGAGGTAGTGTGACGAGCGCGAGGGGGCCCGCGCCCGCGCCGCGCCCCCCCACGCCGCCGCCGCCCGACAAGGAGGAGCCCACGCTGCCGCGCATCGCCGAGGAGAAGGACTCGCCCACGCACCACGCGGCCCGCCCGCCCGCCAGGTACGTAGATGTAGTGTGACGAGCGAGAGGGGGCCCGCGCCGCGCCCCCCACGCCGCCGCCGCCCGACAAGGAGGAGCCCACGCTGCCGCGCATCGCCGAGGAGAAGGACTCGCCCACGCACCACGCGGCCCGCCCGCCCGCCAGGTACGTAGATGTAGTGTGACGAGCGAGAGGGGGCCCGCGCCGCGCCCCCCACGCCGCCGCCGCCCGACAAGGAGGAGCCCACGCTGCCGCGCATCGCCGAGGAGAAGGACTCGCCCACGCACCACGCGGCCCGCCCGCCCGCCAGGTACGTAGATGTAGTGTGACGAGCGAGAGGGGGCCCGCGCCGCGCCCCCCACGCCGCCGCCGCCCGACAAGGAGGAGCCCACGCTGCCGCGCATCGCCGAGGAGAAGGACTCGCCCACGCACCACGCGGCCCGCCCGCCCGCCAGGTATTTGTATAAGGACGTGTGGCCTAATAAAAAAAGGAAGAACCTGTTATGGATTTTAATTAGTAACCTAAAGTATATACCTTAAAAAAATTGCATTACCATAGAATTTATTTGTGTTGTTAAAACTATTACGGTTTTTAGTAAAATTTTCAAATAGGAAATATGTAAAATTATTTTCTTAATATTGTACTTTATTAAAAAAACCCATTCATCCCAACAGGACACCAGCCAAACAAAATACGCCAAGCATATTCACCTCATCGCCAAAAGCAAGCTTGGACAAGTCGGCGTTTGAAGCGAGTACCTCCTTCGCGTCCCTCTCCCTCTCCGACGAGTCCTTCGTGGATACCAGCATGGACGTCTCTAATATTGATACTTCGAGGGATATTAATATTGGTAATAATGGCTCTCATATATGAAATATTTGGATTTATTGAAACAAAAAACTGTAGTTGTTGCTCTGTAAAGAGAAACATTCAAAGCTTCAAATATTATATAGAAATTACACGTTACCAAAACCACGTTTTCTTCACCAAAGCCAAAGACAAATTTCTATTCATGCCGTTCTAGAATGATCATAGAGCAAAGTGGTGCCATAGATAATATTTAGGCGTAGGACCTCTAAAGTCATGTGCAGGTTATTTCAATTTGAATGAAGAGTAAAAGAACTTTATTTACATATATTACTGAATTTTTATTATTGATATTTTATCTTAATATAATAAATAAATATAAAATAATCCGTTCTATTTTAATTATTATTAATTAAATAATAAAATTATTGTTGTAATATAAAACGCCATTTGTCAAGAACGATGCACGCACGCATAAACATATCAAAGGGAAACCGCTCACTCCGAAATCGAGTAGTAAGTATAGGTGGCAAAGTTCAAAGTTGATTATCTTTTAGTAGTATTTTTGTAGTAGTATGCGTTTACGTTATTGGTATCTATGCGTAACTGCGTCACACGAAATACAGGTATGGATAAACATTGTGAAATAAAAAAATCTTACGTCTAAACTGTTGAGGTTCTGAGGAGGTTAAGTAATATATAATATGTTACTTTTTTATACAGATGACAGCCGATCAAGCACCGATATAAGTATACCCACATCAGATCTCAGTAAGAAACTCATCACCACGCAAGATACGACACCTAGTGTAATAGAAACACAACCGAAAACAAGAAAAAAATCCGACTCAAGTCTCAAAGATGAAGATTCCAGAGCAAAAGATAAATCTAAAAAAGAAGAAAAAATATTTAAAAAACAAGACTCTCTAAAGAAAATAGAAAAAGTAGAGTTGAAAGTAGAAGAAAAAGAAGTTCCTAAAGTCGAGGAGAAATCTAAGCAAGAAAAGGTGATGGAACGGAGTGGTTCTGTTCGGAGACCAGAGAGTAAGCAAGAAAAAGAAGTAAAAGAGGCCAAAGACAAGAAACAAGAAAAGCAAGAAAAAGCTGAAAAGAAACAAGAAAAGAGCGAAGCGAAACGGTCCGAGTCTATGAAGAAGAGTGAAGAGAGAGGGTTAAAACGGCAAGAGTCTATGGAGGCATGTAAGGTTGGTCAACGTCTTTACTGTAATAAATTGAAACTATAACAATTAGATATTATTGTGTCATCGTGATTGGTTGTGGATTTTATCCTCACCCGATCGGGATACATTTTTGAGCGAAAAATCGGGACGTCCCGCCAAAATCGGCACATATGGCAACGCTGAAACATAGTGTTGAAAATCTTCGTTCCTTAGTTTCTGCCGAATTTTTTGAGACATTGCGTGTTGAGAGGCGGAACTCATGAAATACATGAAAATACGAATAAATAAAAATTCATTCCCTCGAGTGGGGATCGAATCCACAACCGTCTTGATACGCGCGTGCCATCCTTGTGCTCCTGTGCTACGACAGCCTCAATAAATTTGATTTTATAAATTACTTTTAATACAGTCACCAGAAGAAAGCGAAGGTCGCAAGAACAGCAGCATGGTGAGCAAGTTGCTCGGCGTCATGACGCGCAAGCGCGACGACGACGACCATCGAGCGAAGCGGGACAAACATGCTAAGAAAAAGGTTTGGTTCTATATGTGTATGCGTTTGTCTGTCTATTTTCTTTCGAGACATGTGTTCAGTGGCGGAACTCAACGCTGCGCTTTGTCTTGTTACCAGAGCGGTAAAAATGAAAATAAATTGTTTTTCCGTGAGGAAGTCGCAGACTTGGATAATTGTATATTATTGACTTTTAGAAAGAAATATATTTTTTCTCTCTTATTAAGGCTCTTAAATGGTAATATAAAAACAATTCTTTACATAAATATTATAAAATGTAAATATTATAAAATATAAATATTTTCATTATGTGCGACATTTTTATATTTAGATCATTTCCCCAGAATACACCAAATCTACAGCAACCGACACAACCACAGAAACCTCTAGAAACTCCGACATTAGAAAAAAGCAACGAGAAACAAGACACAGAAGATAAAAAAGCTAAAAAAGGACGTGGAAGAGCGTCGAGCTCGTCGTCTGCTGAAAAGTAAAGTTTTAGCTTTAGAAGAATACCTAGACTTTTATATAATGTCTTTCAAAAATACTTTGGCGAATTTGTTGCAAGAATACAATTGTAAGTGTTCTTTTCAAGAATCTGGACAAGAATAATGACATAATTACGGTATAATTTGATTTTAATAAAAAAAGGTTTATTCTTATTCAAATAATTGTTTAAAAGTTTTAAACAATTAATGTTTAAAATTTTAAAAACGTTTTTAAATTAAACATCTCAATATTGTTATCAAATAATTGATATATGTCTTAATGTCTCTCGTTAGCTATTTTTGAGATAGAGTCTAGAGTAAAATTTATATTTTTTAAAGCTAAAAAATACTCGATGGCACACTGGTAAAATTAGTTTAATTATGCTTAAATCTGCTGGAAGGATTTAAAAAGTTGGCAAAAAATATGTTCGAACATTTTCATTGATGATATAATATTTGGTAATTAATGTGGTATAAAATGGTAAAAACTTTACTAGACCTCTAGGCTTCTTGTATTTGAAAATGCATGCGTGTAGACTATTTCATACAATTTGATATTAGATGTATTTGAATGCACTTTTTGTATGTATCATTCAAAAATATTTTGTATTGTAGTTCAATAGTCTTAAATGTACTGCGATATTCTGATAACTTACTATTAGGTGGTTAGGTGTCCAATATTTATAACGTTTTAAATACAAAGAAATAAACAGTATGGCTTTCAAAAATAACATTAATTTTAATGTTTTTTAATCGTTATATAAAATAATACAAATTTAATGTCGAATAAAAGCTAATTGGTATCACTGAGTGTGGTATTATTAATATTTTCTATAAATAAATAATTAAAGATCGCAAAACTAATAATATAATATATGAACCAGCCGTATTGTTTTCGTTATGCATGTAATGAATAAATAATAAAATGGAAGAACCAATTCAACTAATTAAAAAAATCGCTGGATGCTTTTTGTAGATGGTGTGTAGTGTGTTTTTCGTCATAGAAAGGCGCGTATATACGCGTCCTTGCTCACTCACAAAGAAAGTAACAAATAAATATGTTTATATTACGTATATCAGGTTTTTAAATTATTACAATATATTTGAATCCTGTCTTCAGTATTACATTATTGAGGCGTTTATAGAAATCCTTATTTTGGTCGACATTTTTTTAAAATTATAATCTCATAGCATAGTTTACGTACTGTATAATTATAGTGCTGACATTTTATGCTCTGTTCTTCTCACACACTGGCAAATATTGTATATTAGAAAGAGATGACGTTATTTTTAACTTTTATAAAAAAAGTATGTGCTGAAAGAGACGGACTAAGAGCTCAGTTGTATCAATTCACATGATTAGGTTAAGGGTTGAAATATATTTTTTGTAAACGTTTTTCTAATATTTAGGTTTTAGATTCATTATTGTGATAATATTTTTATGTTAACGATTTTGTTTTTAACCTACTAATTTTAATTTTATTTTCCTGTTTTTAGGTTCATTTTTGTATATTTAATCGATTTGGGTAGTTTATGATTAAGTGAAGTTTGTCTAAACCTGGTACTGTATGTTTTACGCTCGTTTTTAATTGAAAATGGTGACATTTTAATGTTTTTCCGGTGTAAATAGCATTTTAGATCTATTCACTTGCTTTTCATTAACAGCTTAACATAGTATAATAATTTGTATTAAGAACCTAAAGAAAGTTACTTTTTTAGATTTATAAGAAAAAAATATTTTAAAAAGTTAATTTTCATATCTTAAAGTCTTAGCTTCCTATGTTAATTATCTAAATGTTAGAAAAAAGCTCACGAAACAATCGCTTTATAATCGTTATACCTAAGTTATTCGATCTCTAAATAATTAACTAAATTAATATATTATATGCGATGGAACTTTGTTATTGTAAATGCGATTCGATCGAACGAATATCGATTTATTAATCATTCGATTCACATCTGTCATATCAGTACATTCCTGTAAATCACGTTTTTCTGAATACTATGAAGTGCCATACTATAATTTTTGAGTACACTCGTTGGAAAATCGATTCTTTTTGCTATATTACGAACGATTATTCTAATATTTATATTACATGACATGATTTACTTGTAAATTTCATAGAATATTTAAAAATGGAGTTTTTATTTTGTGAGAAAAAAATATAATAATCGCAATAACTTATTTGATTGTTGCATTTTGTATACAATTATTTTATGTTTTGCATTATAGTAACTCCATGGTCAATGTGCTTGCAGGATATTTTTTTAAATATTTGTAATAGTAAATAAAATCAAAGAAAATATAATTTGTTCCTAAATAAAAAGAATACATTACGTAAATTTAAGCAATGATTGACAAATGCATGTAAAAGTACATAACGTTATTGCTATAGTTTTTTAGTATTAAATTTAGAGGCTTGCCTTCCATTGCACTTGTAAATATAGTTTATCTTTTAACATTAATAATTATTTAATATAAAGTAAATTTGAATTAAAAGAGGGACTCGTGTTGTTTTCTAACGCTTTAAAACATTCCTCATACGAGTTTGCTTTTTTCTTTGCAGTCTTTTTTTAAATTAGTAATCAGTTTTTTTGTTTTCTAATAATACGTTACTTCTTAATTCTTGATTTTGATACAAGAAATAATAAGTAATTTATTTATTTTTCCTTAATTAGAAAACTATTGACTTAATTGTATATATACAGTACAATCGATTTTATTTTAAATATCATTAAACTTTTACCAAAATGTTTACATAAAAGTGTAATATTTTTTTGCAAATGTAAAAAATATATGTCAAATTTAATATTTTTTTAAACATTATATTCTATAAATACTCATTGATTAATTATTATTTTTTAATTCGCTTTTGATTTTTCGTGCATGGCAATACAGGGTATATAGATTGCCCTATTTTATTTTCATACTTGCAACCTATAAATTCTTGCAACGTCTACATATAAACGAGACCGAGAGATTAATTATTGTACGGAGTTTGATTTGGGACCATCAGTTTCGTCTTTTAGCTAACAACGCTTATTTTAAGTAGATTTGTTTGTAGAAATTTCAAATTTATATATACGTACGTGCATACATACATATTTATAAAATATAATAGATTATACATATTGTTTCATTGTTGTATTTTTTTAAATTAAAACTCGAATTTTAATCGATTCTGAAATTTAATCGATTTAAACAAACGTCGCTTATTTAGCTATATGACGTTGTTTTATAAATTAACTTTATCATTGCATATGATTAATGCGTTAAAGAATAATATAAATTAAATCTCTGTATGGTCAATGAAATGTGAAATAGACGACCGTCAGTCTCATGTGGTGTATAATATAAGCTTGTAGTATTATTTTGTTGTACTGTGTTGCCTGCCATAAAATTGTTAACGCAAATACAAATGTAGCGTTTAAATGGATGTGATTTTTTAATTAAGTGTCTAATGAATAGTGAGCGAGGGAACGTTTTCTCTAAGTAAATGTGTACGATTCAATATGATATGAAATAAAGTCATGAATTAACTGTTTAGTATGGACTTTTATTTATATTTCTTTATTTTATTTCGTTTTGCTAAGTTCACAAAATAAGCTGTGCATAAAATCTTCTGTTGCTAGTTTTTTTAATAAATAATAAATAAAGGAATACAGTGTGAAGCTGATTTTTTTTCAAATAAATAAATAAAATAGCTTTACGCTTATATCCTGCACACAGCAGGGTAGGCAGAGGGGACCTAGTGTTAAGATACTCCGTTCCCCACTTTCCGCCGAATTCTGGAGGCATTGCGTGTTGAGTGACGGAACTCAACGCCGCGATTTGTCTCGGCACCAGAGCGAAGAAATGGGAAATATATATCTCCTCGAGTGGTGATCGAACCCACAACCAGTCGATTTTACAGTCACACTCTGTGCCCCTGCACTACGACTGGCCTTAATTATTAATAGCTTTTCGCTATATTGCGCTCATAGCTATGTAGGCAGAGGGAACCTAGAAATCTAGCGTCATGATACTCCTTTCCCATTACAACAGTTTAGTTCTCCACCGCTGTTATACTTGAGGCGTGTTAAGTGATGGAAATCAACGCCGCGCTTTGCTTCGTTATCAAGCGAGGAAATTAAAATATATGTAATATGAGTAGGACTAAAATAATAATTATTAGTATACAAATAAGACTTATTGTTAATATATATGGTCTTTAATATATTGTTTTTATTTCTTTATGTATTTTCAGCTTTGCGCTGTCTTTCACATATCTCGGGGTTGTCAGTTAATTCACAAGATTGCGCGTTGAATGGTGGAACTCAACACCGCGCTTTGTTATATTCAATGTTCATTATTGTAAAACTTTTGAGATTTTAAATCGTTTATTTATCACTGCTTATACTTTACCTGACTTGTTTACATTTCAATTTGTATATTCTAATTTATAATATTATAAATTTAAACGTCCTTTATATTCATAAAGTTTCTCAATTGGGAGAAAATGAAACGACAAATATAACTTTTCATATGTTTTTATTGAGGTGTCCATTTTGATTTAACAACTGAAGAAGAAATGAGGCTATAACTTATAAGTAAATCCGTAGCAAAGCTAACTCATTTGACTGCAATGCGCAATGCTGTATGCTCTGGGGGGAGCTGGGGGAGGTCATGTACAGTGGTGTTTGTGCGCGGAGATACATGCTCGAGGAACTTATGACACAGTATATAAGTATAACAAAAAAACAAACAAACAAACAAATGCCAAGTAATTGAGAGAGATATTACACGCTTCAATAATTGCTATTATTACATCAATAGTGTCGTTTGCAATAAACAAGTTGCTTATAAAATACTTTGACATTTTTACCGTACATTGTCTTTAACTATTCAAAATAAATTGTCTTGTACATCAAGTAGGGATGGAAACAAATTTTTATTACATTTAGTTATTTATTATACAGCATGTCATAAATCACGACAAATTGAACTAATATTTAGGTTTGCTTTTTTCAGCAATTATCTTGTTATACAATAAACTTCGTGTATTTCCATCCCTAGAACAAAATCAAACTCAAAGACAGGCGTCTAAATGCCAAGACCGTTACAACTATAATACTAACATTGAAATGTCTAAATTAACTAACATTACCCTGTTCTACGGAACTCCATAGAAGTTGTCAATTTAACCAAATGTTATACTCTTAATAAAATTACACAGACATTGCAATAACACAGTACATATTATGTATTTATATTAAAAATCTGATTTACCAAAGCATTTCTCTCTAAGACGTTTGAAGAGAGCCTCGTCGGGAGTCAACTTACAATCGAGGCTGTTCACTTCTACATCTTCCACGTCCTGAGACTGAGACTCGAATATATCTATCGAGTGGTGCCTCGGCCTTTCCATTTTGTATGCTTGCGGATAATTCTTAGTAGCTCCCGGCTTAGTATCGTTCTTAACATCGTTGAAACGTGATCGCGTCTTCCAAGCGCGTTGTTCGATGGAAGGCTTAATTAACATATTTGGTGGAGAGAAGTACGAGAAAAAGGGGCTGGATGTCTTATTCTCCTTTTGGTCTTCATTTTTAGATATATCTAGGAAGGAGAACGTGTAGTCGGCGTCGACAACTTCGCGCACGTACGACGTGACATGGCGCCGCGTGACGTTCACGGCGGTCTCATTGCTCATATTCTCGTGTAATTTCCCCGCGGTGTCCAATTTTGTTTGTGAGTTCTTCACAAACATTATAAAATCGTAAAATCTCTCAACGCTGTCAGCACACTTGTAACAAATGGTAGTTAATTGATCCGTTTCTTCGACTATGAGCTTCAGGCACACTAATATTTTATCTAACATATTACTCTTTCGACAATAACTACTGTATAGTGAAATATTGAAGTCAGTTGTAGACAAGCACAGGCGACACGCTTCACGAGAAATATTCATTTTATATTGTATTTGTAACTTCGGATTATTCGCTAAGTAAAATTTATTTAATTTTCCCGCCGAAATTTCTAGTCTTCTGTATACAGATAAAGCAGAACTCTTCAAAAAATATTTTTTAAATATTTCTACACTTGTAAGAAGTTAATGTGAAGAATTATTTTATTAAAAATAATTTATTATTTTCGCAAAAAATACTACCTTTGGACGGCTTACTATACTAGTTGCAAGTATACTCTGCTCTTATATTCTTAGTGAAACCGTCTACGTTGAAATCAAAGAACTTTAAAAACATTAGCATCGAAATAAAAAAAACTAATGAATAAAATGAAATATTAAATTAATATTATTTTTGAAAAAAAATAAATTTAATAAAAATAAAATATATTGTATTATAATTACACTTAGAGACCGATATTATAAGTTTGTATAGAAGCAAGTTTTGTTATGATGGACGGACAGAGAGACGGTACAAAGCGGAATATGATTGGGAGACGCCACAAAACCTGAAAATGCAACAGCAAATTATGAAGAATAGCAGCAGCAAATTATGAAGAATAGTAGCAAAATGTCGCAAAATATGTTAATAGAGGGCAGATACATTGAAAAGTGGGAAGCTACGTCTTCAAGGCTTACAAGTAAGGATACAACATTAGTTTACTTAACAATTTTTAAAATTACTGAACTCTGGATAAGAAAGAAACTGGAAATCGAAATCCTTATAAGATTAATTACAATGTATTAGTAACCCATCAATCACAATCTAGTCATCGGAGTCTAGATATTGGAATTATCATTTACAAATGTTAGTACCTAATGTTATCATGAAACCTATTCGAACGGGGAACTTTCAATAGTAATAAATCTTAATGAAAGTTTTAAGATTAACTTTTTATGTATTTTCAAATATTTGCTCAAATAAATGATTTTTGTTGAATGTAGTCATTCGTATATTATATATCCCGATATCTAGTCCTACCTACCTATCACAAGCCATCACACCTATTAGATCATCAATAAATAAATAACCGATACACTCGTCTGAAGCGAAGCTATAATAAATTGTATTCTCCTACGTTGGAAGTCGTGACAATGCTTGCGTTTGTTTGACCATCGAGACCTCGAGGACAACCTGAAGCTAGGAACTTATTGCCACAATTTGCCGACTATCTATTGAATTGACTAAACATCATCTTCCTTCTTGCCCCAGAACTTGTCGAACCTCGAACGAGCTCTATCGAGTACTTCTGCAGCGGTCAGACCCCCGGTGTTGGGGGTCTCATTAACAACTGTAGTATCGACAACCCCTGGGGCTACTTGGGTCGCTTCAGTCGACTTTTTGATCACCTCCTTTTCCTTAATGTCTTTTATTTCCTGGCTGGGAGTGTCAGGGGTTAATTGGTTGCTATTCAGTCCATTAATACCATTCACTTTGTTCATGTCAAGGGCCTTGGTCTCATCGATGGGAGTGAGGCTGATGGGAGTCGTGGGGGTTTTGTCGGTGCGCTTGCTCAGGCTGGTTGGTGACTCGCTTTTTTTAAGCGAACGAATTGGAGACATTTGTTGGTGATGAATTGGTGCGATTTCTGGAAAAGGTGCCGCTCGGTTTAATCTTATGTTTGACCTAATATTGAGCTTAGAAGCTTCAGATATAAATATCTGAAACTTCCAATATACATATAAAGCACAGATAGCTAACAAAGATTTTAAATTTATACTTATATAGAAACAGTAAAACGCTAACATCGTGTGGCTAATAGTAGTCCTCTACAGTGACTCTAAATTTTATTCAAGATTATAAAAATCTAAGGATAATAATAAGTTTATATATTTGGCATTGCTCGGGTCACGAGTTGTCATTCCTTAAAACTATACATTTATAATTACAAATTTTTATATATATCCATTATATATATTGCCAAATTTTATTATATTATAATTCCTAACTTCCAATAACAGTTTTATAATGTAAGGAATGATTTGAATAAGATCATGACACACTAATAATAATATTTCACTTTTACATGCTACCGCTATGGATGTAGATATCGCCACCAACATGTTTTCACCTTAATGGAAATATATTGCATTTACATAGAAATATTTAAGTTTCTAGTAGATGTTGGTGTAGGTATCATATAGAAAGTTCAAAATCTCATGCGTCCTCTATATAAGGGGGAGGGGCAAACAGAACTAGTTAGTTAGAAAGTATTACTAAACCATAGATAGGATTTCTTGAAGAAATCATGCAAGAATCACATAGAAACGATGGTATGAACCGCAGGGGCTATGTATAGTCAAAAGGAGCTATCCTAAAAGCCATCGTCAGAAAGTAGCCGGGGAGTGACGAGAAGTTGTCAAACTCAAATATTATACAATCATTGTAGAATGACAACTTCTGTAAGGGAAATGGCAGCATGCAAAAGTGAACGAGAAATGAGATGATTAAACAAGAGTAAAGTCGGGTGCCATACAGTGACAGTGTACGCAAACATCGAAACAGACACACACACAACAAGTGAATACATACGTGGTCGACGTCTCAGCGGAGTACGGTCAAAATAAAAAAGCATCTCAATTATTGGAATAACACAATTTAATCATGAACTATTCAATAGATATAATATAAAACAGGTTATATATTTTCTTGTGTCGGTAGTGTGTCGTGGCCACGTGGCCATGTCGCGTGTCTGTCACACTCATTAAAACGTGTATGACCGGTGTCTAGGCGAGCGCGGTCGTCGTACCTGCCGGCTTCGGCTCCTCGGCCATTGAGGCGCTCTTAAAGTCAGAGCTAGGGCGCTTAATGCTCTCATCTGAAATATGGTGAGTGATTTGTATGGTAGATGGCGTGACAATCGTGACAACTACACGTTCCCTGTCTGCACACACTTGACAGCTGTCAAACTGCTGTCAGTCGGCCTTCGCCACATTGTAAAGTTTAACAATTTTTTGCAAAGTTGTGTAGAAAGAGAACGTCGTCTACAAAATGTTTCAAAATAATATTTCATAACAAACACAAAATGTCAATGAAAAAAATAAAGAGTATGGTGAATAATTTTAATGAGTGTTTCCATTTGAAATTCTCTTTTGATTATATTATAGTATGTACAATGTACGGTACATGATTTTATTGTGTCCGTTTTCAGTGTCAGTGTTGCAAGCCTCTACGCTGTACTGTGGGTACTATTCACACTTGTTACATTACGATGGTATGGCAGAGATCATGTCGGCTAGCTAACTGTCTCGCATGAGTGTGATGGCTTCTCTTGAGTATTAAAATTTAATCACTAATATGTTTTGAGTCATGTCCGGTTATTTATAATATTAGTGTTTAAATTTTGTATTACCTACTTTAAGTAACCTTAATTATTACATTCCTAAAGATTCCGCGAATACCTATCTACGTTAAGAGTATCTTGTCCACAATTTGGTTCAAATCCTGATAATTTGAGGTAGAAATGCTCTGACGTCGTCAGTCGTGTATCTGTCTTACATTACACACTATGCTTACATCGAATATTTAAAGTTAAAAATAATGAAACCAATTCTAATCATCATCAAAATATCCATATCTACCTACAGATACTATAAAATATTATAAAATGTAAGAATAACACACAAATAAGAGGTAGATATCACAAACATAAACAAATTTCTACTATGATTTCGAATGGCAACACTACCGATTGAAAAAGATACTCTCGATGCATATCACAAGGTCTGTCCTGACTGCTTAACTTAGTTTAATAATGTTAGCCGCCAATCTGTTGAAAAGGCTGAACTCACCGCTTTTCACGTTCTGCGTGACGGTGAAGGTCTTGCCGGTGTCGAGGGGCACGGTCCAGTTGACGGGGTCCGGAGACCGCATGTTCATCTGCTCGGGGGACTTGACCCGGGTGGGCTCGGGGGGAGACTTCACCACGGGGGAGTCGTCGAAGAAGTGGTCCTTGGCGACGGAGGCGCTGCGGTGCGCGGGGATATCGTCGTCTGGAATTATTATCGTATGCCTTTGATTATTATTGCTTCCGGTTTTGTAATTTACCTCAGTTGGTTACGGGTAGTGGATTTCTGGATTTTGATTTGAGGAATTTTTTGCTTTGTATTTAATAACTTATGTATGGGAATTTCATTTTAATAGTAATGCATTACTATTAAAATGAGATTCCCATAAATAATCATGAAATTCTGAAAGAAAATTAATGTTTATAGTACAATGAACAACTTCAGAATTTATTTCGAGACTTTGGTAGGTTAGGCAGGTGTTACTTTTTTACGTTTAATACATTATGGAAGGATTTTACTATAACTAAATATAACTACAACACAGAAAATCACGACATCAATAAACACATACACACTTTGTAAACATCTATTTGTTTCTAAAAACATAAAAGCCAGTTTCATAATTTTACGTATGTTTAAATAAATATATGACACTATGTCTGTGAGTGCAATTTAAATATTGAAAATAAATTATATTTTGTTTATTTTGTTAATACAATAAAACACGTATGTAAGTGAGTTTTGGATAAGCTTTTTAAAATACTATTAGAAGTCTATAGTGAATCCAAAAATGGGTCTTAAATTGTTGTCAAATTGAAAACCATAGGATTTAACAATTAATTTTATATAATGAAATAGGCTTATATTATGTTCACTGTTCGTCTAATAGTTGAAATAATATATATCTATTGGGGATTTTCTGAACATTAGAAAAACAGTGATATAGTAAATAAGGTACATAGATCTTGTAACACATAATCATGCAAGAATTATATATTTAAAATACACGTAGTAAGGAGTCACTACTATCTAGAGGTAACATGGCAATACATTATAACATACTTTTGACATTTTGAAATGTAAAACGATCACTTTTCATTTTGTGTTATTTGACCAAAATATAATATCTATATATCAAAGAAAAAGTCCCTATGTCAATAATAATCACAGCATTATAATAATTAAATTAAAATTCTTATTACAAAAGGATACATATGTATATAATTAAATAATAATAATATTAGTAAGATTTGATTTTTAACTTTTTTGTCCATAATTATACGTAAAGAAAACATTGATATTTTCCTGTATTTTCTGACTTTGTGGACACTTTCTGGTCTAACGTGTTGAGTGCAGGTGTTACAAACGGACAAGACTGACATATAACACTCTTGTGGGGTGACGAAGCCATTCTTACTTCGGTGCCAATGCGTATTTACGTGACACAGCGTTGCGTAGACGCACTGACATTACAGCCAGAAACAAATAAATGAAATTTTCCAAAATTCTATAAGAAAAAGCCAATTCAAAGCTAGTTCTATGAAGATTACAGGCTAATTTAAGCGTATGCGCACATAAATAAGCCTCTCGACTAGAACACAGAGCGTCGACGCAACTGTCACCTGTATTTACGTACGCACCCAATTTTATCCCCACTTTTGTAACGCTGCGACTGCGTCTGCCTCTTCCTGGCGTGATGGCCCCTTTTGCCCCAATGATCTCACCTGCCCCAATGGCCTCATTTTCCCCGATGACCCCATTCATAGCTTTGCTAGGGGCAGAAGGCGATCGGCCTCCTCGAGATGACCTAACCCTATTACTACCTCCCCTACTTAACGGCAAACCTACAGAACAAATGCCACGCTAAAATTTGTAATTGGGAGAATCGGCACCAAAAATTTTAAATGTTGAAATTTTATTACTTTCGATATATCGTTTATATATAAATACTTTTTTTTAAATTTAATACATTTTTGGTGCCAATATCTCGAAATTTGGATCGGGGTCAAGCATCAGGCAGGAATGATAGTAAAGTTAGCGTCATTATTACCTACTAAGAACACACCAATTATTAAGATTACAAAATAAATTAGAACAACTACATAAATATTATATGTGACAACAAATACTGTCATATTAAGTCCTATGAAAATACTAAACAGAAGTAGGAAAGTCCCTTCTACATAATTCTAGTTCTATTCGTTCAATAATGTTCCTTCATTTAATAAAATACACAATAAGAAGAATTTAAATCTCATACATTTATCTTATTAATACAATAATACAGAACAGAGAATATTAAAGACACCATACAACAGCTAATTAATAATTCATCTGCCATTACAGCAGCCAGGATAATACTGATTAGCGTTTTTTGTTTTCTAAAATTATTAGGAGTATATCAAGAACCAACAATACGTCCATCCTATACATCCATAACAACAAACGATCTATTTGACATACAGGTCCCAAACAAATTTCAAATCCATTCTCAACATTCATAGCATAGCCACTTTTATTCTAAAGAAGCAGACTTACCAGTAGGTTTGATGGGGCGCGGTATGTCTCCGTTGGGCATGTGGCGCACGCTGGGGACAGGCGCGGGGTCGGCAGAGCGAGGCCGGCGACGTGGGGAACGGAAAGCCCCTTCTGTTTTAGCCCCTGGAACGCGTTAAAATTATTTAAGTTAAATTATTATCGTTAAATAAAAAGGAAATATTTTTCTCCTAAAAGTGAATTTTCTTCTAAGTTTACCTAAGCAAATTTAAACAAAAATACCTGTTACAAAACAATAGAAAAAAGAGTAATTTTTTTAATAAAACTTTTAGTCTTTTCTTTATTGTGAATTATCGTACCTTCATGGGCAGCTCCTTCATCGAAACTATGACCTTGCAACTTCTTTCTCTGCTTTTGGGGCGAGGTCTTATGAGGAGACCGTTCCAGAGCCTTGGTCTCCTGCAGTTTGGCATGGATGGATTGGTGCGGTGCCGAACGGAAAGATCTAAACTTCTTTGGAGACAGATTTCTTGACTCCTTGCCGTCTTTTTCATCGCGTGGCAGAGCCCTGAAAACACTTATTTTGTTATAGCTTCAATTTTTTTATACGATACTGTACTACGTATTTTACTTTGCTTTACGTTTTCTAGATCTGGCTGATGATATCTAAACTACGCATAGCATCAAAAATGGCTTCATTATTCGCAATCCAAGCCATTCGTTGCTAGCACCAGCCCCAATACAAAAATTTAAATAATGTTAGTGTAAGCGGATATATCCGGCTCGAAGGACCGGGGAACAAAAATATGCGGGAATAGGTCCTTAGTGCAGGATGGTGTTTCCGATCAAAATAATAATATCGAGTGCATCACTTACTTGTGATTGGTGGAAGCAAGTGATAGGGCTGACAGCGAGGACCTTCGGGACACTTGGTACCAGAGCTCGATTTGCTTATTGTAAAGCTGAGTGATGTGTTCAGGAGCTAGTTCGGTTCCCCAGCCGCGGTACTGTCGAATTAATGGCAATTTTGAATATGATGAAGCATGATTGTGATATACCACTTCTCAAATAGCTTTTGCTATATGATAGGGATAAAATTTTGGAGTATTTGATAAGTGGTATAGTATGCTACGTTGCCAATATATGGGAAGATGAAGGGTCTCGGGGCAAAAATTCTGGCGTGACTTTAAAAAACTTAAAATATTTGTGGAGCAGTGACTATCTTTAGGTTTATCTTAGCTTTTAACGAATAAAATCTAAATCTCAACAATATTATCTTCAGTCAAGTTTCCTATATATGTGCGTACATATTCCTTCGGGGGTTCTGTCCTATACCGTCTTCTTTTAGAAGTGAGAGTTGCTTTATCCCCTTAGTACTTAAACTATGCCTTAAAGGCTCTAGTGCTAATGGTAAGACGGGTATAGAGTGTAAGCAAGTATCGTAGGGCGCAGACCTTATATTCACCGGCGCGCTTGCGCAGATCCAGCACCTCTCGGTACCACGAGTCGCCTTGCGCGAGGCCGAGCGGCTGCAGGCCGGCTGCGCGTAGCGTGCTGGCCGAGTCCTCCCCTGCGACACCCGCGCCCGCCCCCGTGGCCCCCTCCCCGGCTACCCCCGCACCCCTTGAGTCCCCTTTCGCCCCCTCCGTCTCCCCCACCAACCTCTCGCTCGCCTCCTCAATCGACTTCCCTTTCCCCCTGCATTTCGTAAATGTCCCTTTAGACGCCTCGTACACGTATTGAGAGAACGGTCTAAATTTCTTTTTGTACTCGCTTTTGTAACGTTTCCTATTATCTTTGGAACGATCCTCGCCGTTGTATATGAGGGCCGATAGCGCGCTACGGAACGTCGATTTTCTGCAAAATTCCATTTCAAATCAGACGTTGGACGTTACGATGATATGCGGCAAAACAAAGAGCTCGCGCCGAGCTGGTTAGTAGTCATGCTCAAATAATAAGCTCGCAATGGTGGTTAGGATGTTAGTCCTGGAAGAGTCTAGAAGGGTCCGCTGACTGCGAGGTCTTACACGTGGTGTCAGAAGTGTTAGGTGATACAACGACATACAAAATCTAACAAAAATTTGAGTTAACGTTCACATCGACAAAAGTGCAGGACACATCGATATTAAAAAAGTATCTATTAGATGACATTCCGAACTAATACAATAGTTTAACACTACTCGGCCTAGGAACCGCCACCGTGAGGAGATTTAGATGAAAGCAAATATCAAAAACGAAATTTAGACTTGTTCTGCTTTATCCAGTTATTGTGACAACGGAAGAGACAGGGCAGAACACACACGCAGGAAACTGTTACATTCATTTTTGCTGAAGGGAAAACTGATATATTTGAAGATACTATACTTATAGATTTGCTTATATATGTATATAGATGATGTAGACCTTTGAGCTCAGTAAACAAAGAAAACTAACAAATGAGTTAGTAAGCTGCAGTAACGGCCACAGAAGAAAATAACTTTTTTAAAACACCTTGACCTCGCAAATGTACTGGTTCCAAGGTCTGTTAACAATCAAGCTACGTATTGTGTAGTTATACTCGGAAATTACGATATGGCAAAACTTTGTTTTTTTTTTTATTATTATCATCTGTATAATGGCGGGAGGTAATTCATTTTTTTCTTTTCATCATAGCGTCTTTGATTAAAAAAAATATTAAAAGAAATAAATTATTATATTCTTGTATTGTTTTTCTATGTTTTTTACCGATAAAATGTTATAATATCAAATGACATATATATAGTTTTTAATTTGACAATTACTGGGTAAGAGTTTCCTGCGTGAATAGTAAAGTACACAAATCTAGACACAGATAATAAAAGCAAATTAGCAGTGTCGTAAAAATATTTTTTTCTTCACCTGAAAAGTTTTTTAATTTTTTATAAACAAAAAATAAATTTAAACTACATATTATTACATAAATAGTTAATATTTTTATATATTACTGAAATTGTATTGGGATTAGTTACTATTAGTGAACTATTAATCTGTCCGGAATTTCACGGGTTTTTATTAAGTTGATTTGTATGTGTGAGTGTCTTGTGTATATGATAAAGATTTGTATTTATATATGTTAAAAACACAGAGTGTTTAAAATTATTCAAGTATACCCCAATTTTCGTTTTATGGTGGCTTGCGAATAAGCTGCTTTAGCCAAAGCGAAGCATTCGTGATTGATCAATAATTAATTTGTGTTTGTGTTATCATAGACTGTTTCAAATATTTACAAGTTTTAATATGAAAATATTTTAAAAGCATGCATAGTAAGATCAAAAACGAAATTATAGGAAACAATCTATAAATTTGTAAAAATATGACAAGCAAGAATGAAATATCGGTGAATAAGCTAAAGCTTAATTAGCAGAGCCTATTTATAAGTTAATTATTTATAAATAAGTCCTGGTTTCATATAAGTGTATATAATTGACAATAGTAGATATTATTTATATTTCATGCTTGTTTAATAATATTATAAAAATGTATTTTTTGATTATCTTTTCTATATAAGCTACAGAAAATTGATGAAAATGTATAATTTCTCAATCTTTTTCAAAAAAACATTTTGTTTTCTTACTATATTTTTTATAAACAAGTATGAAATAATCAATTTTTCAAGTCAATTGTATCAGATGGTACAAAATATCCCCACCTCTGCACGCCGGGTTTCTGCCCGTTCCACAAGTAGTCCTCTATGTAGCGCTTGGGGCCGTCCTCGTGGTCGCCGTCCACGTGGTTCATGAGAGGCTCGGCCTCTACTGAACCTGGAAATTTAAATATGTTTATTTACGTTATTTTTAAACGAAATATACAGTAAAGTAAATTATTGAATAATGAAATATTTAAAAAATATACAAAAACCTATCAAATAAATTAGCTTCACGCTGTATCCCGCACACAGCAGGGTAGGCAGAGGGAACCTAGTGTTAAGACACTCCGTTCCCCACTTTCTGCCGAATTCTGGAGGCACTGCGTGTTGAGTGGCAGAACTCAACGCCGCGCTTAACCTCGACACCAGAGCGAAGAAATGGATATATAAATTTAAGTAAATATTTCATCTCCTCGAGTGGGGATCGAACCCACAACCAGTCGGTTTTGCAGTCACACCTCGTGCCGCTGCGCCACGACCGGCCTCCAAAAACCTATCAAGTCTTGAAATATTAAACATAAGCTAAACGACAAATTTATCATGTAAAATAAAATAGTGTTACATTTGCGTAGTATGTGTATATCATAATTAACGTTTATATTATGCAAATTGATATCTAGTTTCGTTGATAAGCTTCGAATACTATTTTATCAGACTACAATTTAATATAAATTTTATTCCTTTGGGCAAAATATTTAATGTACGTATTACTGGCATTCTGAATAATTTCGGTACTCTATACAATACCTCGGTAACATTCCTAGTAGTTGTATAAAGTACTTGCTGCCCATCGGCCACATGTGAAACCTATCACAGCTACAGATGTAACGTTTTTAAGTGCAAGTTTTGTTAGATTAGAAATTGTTAAACTTAAAAATAACTAACTTAACCGAGCCAGCACCTAAAATCCGTGAAATCTGTAGCTGCGGTGGGTGGCATTAGCATATAGGTAACCTGGTCTATGAGTACGCATTCGATAAGAGTACGCTACCCAAATTGCCGTGAAGTTGATTACGATACGCGGCTAATCTCAGTGGTAAAGGGGTCCAAGCGACGTAAGGAAGTGCTGTGCGAAAAAAAAATCAATTTCGGAGGAAAACATAGAAATTACGTAAGTTTTTAGATTTTTACTCAAAATGTTAAATGTTATTACCTTTTTAAAAGTGTTATTGAGACAAAAAATGCTATTATTTAGTACAATCGAAGTAAACTGTGAAGTATTCAAAGGCAATGCCTAAAACATAAGGCCAGAGTAATTGCGGTTGTCGCTAAGAGATGGCAATAAACTTCGCTAGTTTACGGTTTGGCTAGAATGTGTATAAGTACTCAGTTGTGCACCTTATAAGAGTACGCGCGTACTCTTACATGTAATTATTTTAATTTTAATTGTATGAACATATTTATTCTAATTTGTTGCAAATTTAAAAATAACATTATATTGTTTTCTATGTATTTATTCATTTTATTCACAGGATGTCTAGACGTGAAAGAAGTCTTTGTACTTCGGAACAGTGGTTCGAAGCTAAGAAGCGCGTTGAGGCTGGCGAACCAAAGAAGGCAGTTGTCAAATCATTGGGGATGCATGAAGCCACGTTGCGGAAGAGACTGAAAAGATCATCTCCAGTTTTAAGCTTGGGCAGGTATTCTAAAACCCTTTCCAGTGAGATGGAAATAGACCTGTGCAATTATATAAAAAAAGTCGATAATATGTTTTATGGATTGACCACCAAAAACATAAGAAGCTGAGAAGCTGCTTATGAATTCGCCTTGAAGAATGGATTGGCACATCGTTTTAACAAAGAAAAGAAAATGGCTGGTATGGAGTGGCTTCGACTTTTCTTAAAACGGCACCCTGCGGCAACTTCCACTAGCGTCGCTCGTAATAGGATTTAACAAGTGTGGGGGGTACACTTGTTGGTACGAAGAGGACTGGATACAATGTTTGAAATGCTCCGAATGGTGGCATGAAGCTTGCACAATGTATAAGGGCTTAGGACATTTTATTTGCCGGCTCTGCAAGTGACCATAAGTTAATCGATGATCCGCGTACTCTTATCAACCTAGAAGCGTACTCTTACACAATAGTATATGTAAGAGTACGCAATTCCCACTTGTGATTATTTTTGTTATCCTGAGAGTTTAAAAGTAGTTTTGTTATTTTTTCTGTTTTCTTATGTTATATGATTAGATTGTACACGCAATAAATGACTAGTTGATTTTTTTCGTTTCATTTTGTGTCTTTTAGAATATTTTAAACCTTAAGTGAGTACTGCTAGACCAGGTTAACCTATGTAAATACCAAATCTGCATGAAATGCAAATAACAGAGCAAATAAGACCTAATATTTTTTTGCCTGTCCGCGCAGATACATACTTATTAACGGCTGCGCAGTCGGAATTGTATAGAATGCCTAGCCAAAGTACAAAATTAATAATATTTCATACGTACCTATAAGTTTTAGATGTTCTATGTATTGTTGACGTAATAATAATATTAATAAATATACTTTATTGCACCTTAAAAAACAAAAATAAAATAAAACAATAAAAAGCTTAAAAATAATAAAAAAGTAAGTAAAGTAAAGAGTTGTATAAAAGTGGGCGGTGCACTTAATGGTATATTTACATAATTATGTAATATTAAAAATATATCAAGAACATAAAACACAAACAAATAAATATATATTTATTAAGATATATACATAAATATTACACGTAATGTGTACAATTCAGAAATATAAATAGTTATACACTTATTCCTATCTTATTCCTATGACTAGAGAAATACATTTTTATATTTGACTTTTAGATTATAGATTATATTCCGAGTGACAATTAAAGTGACAGCCAAAGAGTTCAAACACATCAAGCATCAAAATACGTAATAAATTTAAGAAACTTATTGCAGATAATAAATCTTAAACTGTCAGATAATTTATAAAGTATTTCTATTTAATTGTACTTAGACTTATAGCAAGTTAACTGTTGTCGAATTTATTCTCAAAGGTGCTTATTTTCCGGTCATCTTCTGAACGTCGTCTTGAAGTTAATCTTCGATACTAAGAGTTTCAATGAAGTTTCAAAGGTTCATTTGGTATTCAGATTAGTTTGGCGTATGATAGACAAAAGCTTGCTTATTTAATTTTTTTTCATGCTGCATCTCTGCATGTAGCACTGGCTTAGTAGCTCTGCTATACGTTCAAGATATGGCATAGCGCTTGGACTATTTCCAAAGAGGCGTGGGTTCAAATTCCGATATGTTAAATTTTTTATACGTTTTCTTAGTAAGTGCTTTTTCCTTCTTAAATGTGGAATGACACTAAAAACGTTTAACAAAAAGTACTTTTTATTTGAAAAACGCATAAAGATTTGGCCGAAGCGGGATTTGTTCAAAAAAAATATATATAACACTTAATCTTCTATGTATTGTTTGTACCTACATATTATATTACCACCAAAATAACGTTGTAGTAAAGTAATAACCACTTTCACATACAAATGGTCTAATCCCGTCTCGAGCTCGAGCGTAGAATGTTTTATGCATGATAGAAGTTTGTTTTCAAACGTGAATTCAAATTTTGAAGCAAACTAAGAACTTTGCTTGCACATTAAGTAATGGGAATGCTCAGTTTTAACTAAAAACAACAAATAATATATTTTTTTACGGAACGGAGTGTCTTAACACTGTTTATCCTATCCTGATTGAGAGGGGCATATGGGGGATACGGCGTGAAGCTAAAAAAAGAAATACCTTCAGCTGCAGCTGCCTTCTTAAGCGCTCCCATGGAGATGCTCTTCCTCGGCACGTCAGTGTCTTTAGGCCACGCGAACTGATTCCGGTACTCCGTGTTCAGGGTCTCCGGTTCCTTTACAGCTAAGACCTCCCCTAACGCTGTGGTTGCCTAGAAAAAATATTATAATGAGGCCATGGCTACTTGGGAGATCAATAACTTCTAGGCATATAAAATATCTATGTGTTAACAAAAATATAACAGAACGTTGTGAAACAAGAGCGGCACACCATCTCACTGTAATAGCGACGGTTGTGGGTTCGATTCCTACTCGGAGGAAATATTTTTTTTATGTTAGGTTCCATGTCTATCATACTACAGGAGGGATACAGCGTAAAATCTAAAAAATTCTATTTTAGTTAGACATCGCAGAGTGAATTCATAAATTCCGTCGCTTTATATACATACACTGTCTTTATTTCTATGTAAAGAGAAGTGATTAATCACTAAGTCTTTTGTATAAATGGTAGGAAACGAATAAAGATATCTTAAGCAATCGCCAGCAAATAAATACATGGTTTAAGTGTTTTCTCATGGTAATGCGTGAAGCCGTATGAAGACTGTAAATGAAATAGTTCGTGTAATAGGATTTTTTACTTCGCAGAATTATATAGATACTATATATGTTTGTAATAATTAATTTAACGCCTGTAATTAATGTGATATTAACTGTGTCGTATGTTGTCATTGTTTTAATTAAATGTTCGCAAACACTTCGTTTCTCATTTTCGAAGGGGAGAAATGAAAATAATTTAAATGTAAACATTCTTTCGGGACCAAACTTGAAGCGTAGAGTTAGAGGTACTACTGTGTTAGCACGATCGCAGCTATAGTCTACAGGTTTGACAGGTTTTGAAGTGTAAGTTAGGTTAGCTAGTGGTCGGGAGGCGCGGGTTCGAGTCCCGCTACGTTCAAATTATTATACGTTTTCTAAATAAATATAGGTTAAATAGTATTGAAGTTCATAACCCAACATGCACTTAAAATACCACCAAATCTGTAGGTGCCATGGCACCAATATACAAGTACCCAGATAGAGTCTGAGATCTCTCCCACTGCGCCAAAGACGTCTAATGTGTCCGAATAATTATTTAACTGTTGATCCACCAACGTTTATTTACATCAGTACGTACAAGGAAAATAGTACATAGAACTGAATTTAGGTATAAGTTTAAAATTTAGGCATAGTTTTCGGAGTGGTGGGTACAATGGTGGGTACAGCAGCATACTTATATGACTGGGTGCGTACTCGGAGTTGTAAGAAACTCGTTGGTATGTTTCATTTATTGTAATAGATGAGATCAATCAATTCCGTTGGTGAACATTTTGGACAAAAACAATGGATCCAATTTTCTTTTTATACTTTTGTATGCTAATCTTAAGCTTGTAAGTTTATTTAAAAAAAAAATAATCTGTACCATATATAATTTTAGTTAAATTTTATATATAACACTTCTGGGATAGTAATTCACCACCCACCTTCGGCTCCACGGTGTCAGTCCAGCGCGGCTGACGCGGGCCCTCCGACTTGCTGCGCCGCCCGGCGCGCTCCGAGTCATTCCTCTGAGCGCTCTGTAACACACAGACATATATATTGTAGTATATTTTTTATTCTTATTTTATATTTTAGATGCCTTGTTTTGTGTTGAAATCTAGTGTTAAGACACTCCGTTCTCATTGAGGCCCTTCCATTCCCCACTTTGCCGAATTCTCGAGGCATTGACTATTGCCACGTTACCCGAGGTAGTGGCAATTAAAATATTTAATATTTCATTACCCCGAATGGAAATCGAGCCTAGGACCGTCTCGTTTTTAATGGCACGCTTATGCCTGCCACCACAACGACCTCACTAAAATTGTTATAAAATGAAAAAAACATGACGTATGACAGAGAGCTCTGCATTGTTTACTAAAAACGAAATAAACGTCGGCGAAGATGAAAATAAATCTAAATTATATATTGTAACGTTTTACAAAGACCATTTTTATTCCGTTCAAAGCGACATTTATCTAAATGTAAGTACTAAGAGAGAGATCTTTGTTCACGTGACCTTTAGCGCTGAAGGTCAAGTAATAATAGAGCTTTCCAAATAATCAAAATGATTTTTTATTTTTTAAGAATCATCTGTAGAACTTTGGTTTCAGTGGAATTTTTAATATTCCTCCTTCATTTTAAGGGAACATAAAGAATATTGTATTTTTTTTGAAATCGAGGCTTAAAATGAAAGTGATTGTAATGATTCATCCGGACGGTATGTAGGTCGTAATGGAATATAATTGTAGGCTTTTTTTATAATATGAGGGTAGCTATAACAAAGGTTGTTCGTACAAAAAGTCATTTTTGTATGTTTTTACTTAAGTGACATTATCTCTTTACCTTTTGGTTTACCTTTACATTATTATTAATATTCTAAGTCTAAAAGATTTTAATTTTAAATATGCATATTTTGGACTATTTTTACTTAAAAATTGATATTACTAATAAGTATAAAACAGTATTGGTTTTACGTTGATTCCAGTTTATAGCGGGGTAAATAGGGGGGTTCCTAGTGTTAAGACACTCCATTCCCCATGTTCTCCAAATTTTACAATATTTGAATACTATGTACATTTACATATTTTATTTTATTTGTCCAGATAAGGTACATTTTATAATAAATTAAAGGAATCGCATTCTGTTCGCTTCGCTCGCCTACGATTAAAACAAAGCGAGTAATGTTTTTTTGAATATACCAAAAAATGTTCAATTTTTCGATGTTTTCCTTTTTTTATTATTGTGAGTTAGTTATATAGGTATCTACACCTGTTTCTGATTGATGTGCTCCGTACATTTATAAGGTCGTCTAACGCTAGCCACCATATTTCCTTATTCAGTAACTGTATTATCCTTGGATTAAAAAATATATTTATTTCAAATATATAATATTTTATATTACAATAACTACAGCAATATAGGTCCATGTGTGTATGTTTGTGTGTGATATATATGTATATATAAGTATGTATCTTGATAAATATATATTTTTTTAATTTTCATACAACTCCAACATCCACAACTAGCCTAGAAGAGATCGCTTTAAGCGAGAAGACCGTTTTAGAGTACTTTTCTGATAATTTTTAAGTTTGTATGTTATATTTTTTTTGTGTAGGAAAGTATACTAACTTTTTATGGATTACTAGGTTCCTATATTTTATTGAGCGTTTTCTTAAAGGTAACCTTAGTCATAAAGACTAAGGTTACCTTTAAGAAAACACTAGTAGAGACAAGGTCGCCTTTGCATACTACAGTTATAATATTTCCTCAAATGCATTGTTCTTTTATTATTTTACTAAAGATTTCCGTTTGTGTAAACAATAAAGAATTTTATCTATATCTAACTATCTATATTTATAATTTATTATTATGTACATTAAGTTGAAGTACATCGTTTAAATCGATCTAATCGTCGAATGTCACGTTCAGGGAACTCTGAGACGATATTGTACCGGCATTGCGGGATTACGGAGGAAATAAATTTATAACACTGTGCGCTGAGAGCCTAGAACTCTTTGTAGGGGCGGAAGTCATTAAACATATTATTGGTAAATGGAATAAAAAGTTGTCTATATAGTTTTTGTGTATGAAACTGCGTTTAAAACGTACGTTATTAAAAGTATATAAAATTTACGGAATTATTCATATATGAGTACGTATAAATCCATATATTGTCAAGGTATTTTATTTAGTGTACTTAAATAATTAAGTTAAATCTTAAAAAGCAATTTCCTAGTTGTAGAAAGTGTGATGGTTGTTGTCGTTTGTCGTTTGAATGTATGGCAAAACCGCGAGAGTTGAACAAAACAAAAACAAAACGAGTCAAAGTATGAAAGTGTTCGCAAGCGCCGACTAGCAAGACGCAGCATAACGTCATACACTTAGCCAGATTTTGCCGCGGATGCTGTACTATATGTTTAATATCTCAGTCATTTTTAAGATAGGAAAAAAATTTATTCTTTTTCCTCGAGCTATTTATTTATTTTATTAAGGCCAGTCGTGGCACAGCGGCGCAAAGTGTGTGGAAGTGAAGCTGAATAATCTATTTTTAATATATTCTGTAGAAAACCTTCCAAAAGCATGTATACGTAAAGTAAATTATAGTGTGTCTGGACAGTTCTTTACTTTCACCGACGGAAAATACATTCACGTACAGTACGCCCGATGTGTCGGGATCGCCCTGAGGTTAGATTTACTGAGCCTTGGCCTTTTTCATTCGGGAAGAAAATAAACAAAAGTATGAAATCATCCTAATATCAAACCTGCGCAGCCATTATGTAAACTTTAGTTCGGCCATATCTCGTCGAGCGTATCATAATTATATAAAAAACATATGTACCCGGGCGCGGTCGAAGGCTGATGCCTGTTGCGGGCGGATGTCGTCGACGGGCGCGGGGTCGAACAGCTCATTTGACTTGTACGCGACGCCGGGGTACTTCTTGCGCCGGGGCATCGCTGGTTCTATTGCACCTGGGAAGGAAAAACTAAATCAGGAAAAATTTTTTTTAACAGCTTCAATGTTTTCCCCGCATCGTAGCATAGACAGAAAGAGCGTTGTGTCATCGCGTTATGAGCCGTGAATTGAGCTTCACCACTCATAACACGATTTAGCGTGTTAATGCAAGGACATGAAAATTATTTATTTTCCCTAGTGGTAATCGAACTTACTACCATCGTATTTACAGTCAGATGCTGTATGTACCACAGGAGCCTCGAGTAGGATGGGCTCGAGTTTGAAGAAGAAATCCATTTAGTGTATTTTAACTTAAGCATAATGTATGTACGTCTAATGATACATATTGTCATCCTTGAATTTATTAAATTGAAGGATGATGAATGAGAGAGATATTAAATTTAAGGAACTCCGTTTCCATCATAATTTGAGGACAAAACACAGCGTTGAGTTCCGCTACTCTATTCGAGACAATTCGTAGAGAGTAGCAGATGTCCACTTTTACAGCCAGACGCTGCGTCACATCAGTATTCGTTTAAAATAGGAGACAAATTGCTAAAATGGGATTGTACCCATAACCACGACGTGTAGTGAATGCCACTGTCCAACATTGTCATATGAAACCTCGTTACTAGTAAATAAATATTTTTTTCAGCCCCAAGCGCTTCGCCGCGAACAGAACAAACACGCTTGATTAGAGAAAGAAAATTGCTACTTGGCCTCTATGTGTCGAGTGGATGGAATGTAAATAGATGATGACATTGTTTTTTATATATTATCATTTATATTATTCTTATTTGGCACCTTGTGCGTGGCTTTTTTTGTGTAAACTTTATGTGTGGGGCTAGCGAGTAAAAAAAGGTGAAGCAGAGTAAGCCTACTCTGCTTCACCTGGGACCTTAGTATAATCATTTAATAAGACTGTAATATAATCAATCAATGCATCAGTCACTACTCTGAAAGAAGTTTGTGAATTATCACAATAACTATATTCAGGGTTAGATCATTAAGTCTAACCCTGAATGGGGAAAGGCTGGTTTGGAAAGAAAGGCAAAAAACTTTGTGATGGAAAAGTGAGCGGTAAGAGAGATAGGCGAAGACCCTCGAAAACATAATATCGAACATACTGGAGGTCACGTAAATAGCATGAGGACCTCCCGGAGGGCATGTATGAAGAGGTTGATGACAGTGGATGTGGCGACAGAGCGTTTGGCGCTCCGTTCTCTCTGATTACCCCGCTAAGGATATAGCGTGAAGCTAAGTTAGTGTATATTTACCAACCATTTTTACCATTATTATAGCTTTCCATGGTGAACGGATTATCCAATACAAATATAATCTTTGATTTCAAACCTGTTAGTTTGTTTATTAGTTCCCGAGATCTATTTAATTTTATAATACTAGCATAGAAGTATAAATAAAGCTGTTACCCCTTGCTATAGGCAATGCATTGGGCGGGGTGGGGGCGGGCTGCTTCACCACCCCCTGTTGCTGCTGTTGTTCCTTGTACTCGTGCCATCTGTACGTGCTGCGGTACTCCGAGTGCAGCTGCAACAATGAAGAATTGATTTATTATTAAGTTATACCTATTATTTGTGTAAAAATAATTTTGGTACCACCTTGGCTTAGTATGATTTAAATATTTTCATTTCCTCGCTCTGATAAGACAAAAAGACAAAAAACGGCGTTGAACTGCGCCACTCGACATGCAGATGTTATCTCATATTCGGGTAAAAGGCAAAAAACAACGTGTTATGACATTTCTCTTTGCCTATTCTTCTACATGCGCTTATATATGATTTTTTTTATTTATATATGAAATTTTATAGCTATACCCATTAGCGTATCTATTTTCTTCTGGACTTTAGCTTTGTACAAATATGTTCGTGTAAATGTTACTTTTAAAATTTTTCGGAGCATGTTTTGCTGTAAGTAATTTTTTTGGGGTTGGCACCAGATTATTTTGGGTTGGACGCGGCCCACCCGGCTCTCCACCTTCCTATGACCATGGCTGTGCCCTTCATAAAGCAGAAAAAGGGCAAGGCGACATTTTGTGTTAAAATATAAGAAGTTTAGTTATCGAAATGAACGCTGCGCTTTAATCTAACATCGCTTTTGTATGGGTATAGGTAGAAAAATTGAAACAGGATATAAAAAAAATCTTTAAACTGTTTTTATTTTAAGACTAAGTTTCGGAAGCAAGCTCTATACCAACTTTGAAGCGCAGTACCTAAAAGTTTAAGCGAACAAATAATAGACATTTGTTCTTAAGCGTTTTAAAACTTAGAGAGGTGCATTTTAAAAAGTTTACTTTAAAGTTAACAGTTAAATTACTATTAGTCTTTATGTTCGAGGTTATTCAGAATTATAGTTTATTGTTGACGTCTTTGAAATATTTTTTTAGCTTAACGCTATATCCCGCACACGGGAGGGTAGGCAGAGGGAACCTGGGAACCTAGTGTTAAGACACTCCGTTCTCATTAAGATACTCCGTTCCCACTAATGCCCATTAAGACACAGACTGACACAGAAAACTAACTGGTGGAACTCAAGCGCGCTCAAGATCATCATCATTTCATCGACCAGAGCGGGAAAATGCTAATAATTTAAATTTGACTATTCCCCGAATAATCCACAACCGATGCGTTTAAGGTAAGACGCTGTGCCTCAAATTTATTAAATTTACCTTGATTTTTCAGTCTGTACCTACAACAAGGGACCTAATTTATTTATTTATTAATGGAAACAAGTTCATAATTTATTCTTAAAATGAAGAGAAAAACACGTTATGTAAGGTTTAAGTTAAGGGTTAAGTTTCACTTTTACTTCAACAAGCTAGCAACCCGCTCGCGCCTTCGCCCACTTGAACTACACATTTATTTACTAACGTTTTCGCCTGAATTCCAGAAATTGCCAGTCGAATAACGGAATTCAACGTCGCGTTTTGTCTTGGTAGAGAAATTACATTCAAACAATTCAATCATCCAAGTGGGAATCGAACCTACAACGGTGTATATCAGACACATTCCCACTCCGCCACTCCGCCAACGACGGCGCGACGTGCGGACAAACAGAATGTTTATAAATATAAAACTAGCACGCGCATCGTGTCAGTATCGTAGGAAGATACACACGTGGACGTCTGACGTAGCTTAAATTATTCAGTGTGAACACACAAACTGTAGGGTGACCATGATTTACTAATATAACTAATTTACTCAGATTTATGAAATATTTCTTTATTACATAAATCTGAGTAAATTAATTGTAGAATTTTTGAATAAGTGTTTAAATATGTTTAAAAAAAGTTATTTTAAAAATTTTTCATATGACAAATATAATAAAAAACAAACTATTACATGGAGGCCAGTAGAGGCGGCAGGGGCACAAGCATGGGACAGTGACAAGCACTGTAAACGCGACAGGTTATGACTTCGATTCCCACTCGACAAAATGAAATATTTGATATTTTCACTCGCTCTAGAATTTGACGGAAAGTGGGAAAAGGAAATGTCTTAATAGGAAAAAAGTGTAGGTTCCCAGGTTATCCCTGCCTATCCTGCTTACTGTGGAATACAGCGTAAAGGTAATGAAACTAATATAAGTAGTAATGATAAGACCTTTGTGAGACTTAGACCGATCTACATATACCAAAATCATAAGAGTACCGCTAAGAGTAATATTTAAAACATATTATGTAGGTATTTGGTTTCGCGTTCGTATTAACTATAAATAAATTATCTTCACGCTGTATCCCGCACATAGCAAGGTAGACACTCCGTTCCCCACTTTCTGCCTAATTCTGGAGGCATTACGTTTTGAGTGGCAAAACTCAACGTCGCGCTTTGACTTGACACCAGAGTGAAGAAATGGAAATATAAATTTAAATAAATATATGGAAATATAAATTTAAATAATAATAAATATTATATTTAAATAAATATAAATATTCTATATAACATCATGGTCACCCATGCAACGTATTGCAAGTCAATTAACACGGCGTGTTCTGGCACACTGCACTGATAACCTGCTTTCGTGAAATTGCTGAATGTTTGCTATATTAGTAAACGTTTTAAATGTCAGCTAAAACAATTAGGAATTTTATTATTTAAGTGTTATTAACTAAAGAAAAAAAATAATACTTTTTTGGAAAAGCAGACCCGTGCTTATGGTTCCCACGAAAATGAAAAGGTTATACGTTTATTGACAACATGGTCTCTTAGTAAGTTGCGGCTTCGATTCCCACTCGGGGGAATATCACACCACGCATACATAATCCCCCAAAAAGTTTAATATAAATGTGATAAAAAAACAGCTTTGTTTTTACCTCAAAGCTGAGGTACGCCGAGGAGTCCTAGTGTTTAGACAGTACATTCCCCATTCTCAGTATTTTTTTCGAACGTCGATCAATAGCTATAGGTATATTTAATACACATTTTCAGGAAACATGGCCTTGTGATGACCTTAGAATATTGACACGCTTAAAGTAATCTATCTGTATATTTTGTATTTTATTAGTTAAGGTTATCGTGATGGTTGTGGGTTTGATTTCTGCTTGGGGAAATAATAATATTTAAATTATTATTTTCCCCCGCTTAAGTAGATAAAGCGCGGCGTTAAGTAAGCACGCTATGCCCTAAATTCGGACGGAAAGTGGGGAACAGAGTGTTTTGACAATAGATTTCTTCTACTTCTGCGGGATGACGAACCGCTTCCTCCATGGAAACGGTTCGTCAAATTAAAAATGTATGAAAATCAAACATTTGATACACACACATAACACTAATATATACACTAACATAACTGTATAAAATATAAATACCCGTTTTATTTAAATACCCGTTTACGTTTCAAAAGTTGAATTTTACAAGCGAAAGCTTTTTAAGTGTTCATAAAGTTTTTACTTTTAAATGTTCGAGAATATAAAAAATATTTTTTTATAAAATGTTATGTTTCACCTTGACCTTTTTCAAAAAGGTAAAATATATATATACCTACCGAGATAGGCCAACGAAATGAAAACTCTTTTTATAAAAAGGAAAATAGCTATAGATACGATAATGGTGAGTTCCTCATTTGGGAGAATAATCTTTTTTGATAAATTTTGGCGTTGAGCTCCGTCACTCAACAAAAATATCTCGAATTCAGGCAAATGTCTCAATGCTTCGAATTCGGGCAGAGGGCAGAGAACAGAGTGTATCACAATAGACTATCTGGAATAAATCGCAGTAATCTCAATATATAAGTGTTTCACAAAACTTCTTTAGGGATAAAAATCAGATCATCAAAATATTCAATTGCTGCTTCCATTACTAACTTAATCACTTTCTTATCAGTCAGCAGAAATTATAAGGATGAAGAAAAGCTGGAGTTCCGCACGTTGGTTCCACAGGGAGCAATCAAAGACAATTTTCAGAAATGTCTACTGGAACAGAATTTTACGTTTTATTGTTGACGAAGCAAACGAAGCTGCAGTAGTAAGTCCTTTCCCACGTATTTTGTGTGCGAGTAAAATTATAGGTAATGGGGAACGAAAGTTGTTTAATGGGAACAGAGTTTCAAGCACTAGGTTCCTAGGTTCCCCTGTTATGTGTGGGATACAGCGTGAAGCTAAGAAAACTTATAAATAATTATTTTACAACGTCGACGTAGTTGCAACGCAGGTTCTTGGCAGGCATCTTGTTGCGAGTTCAAATGCCAATTTAGAGAAGTTTTTGCTTATTATGTATTGGATACCGTAATCAATTAGATTACGGAATTAGATTACATCGACGGAAAACTAAGAATGATGTGAAAACAAAAAAAAAACCTCATGGTTTTAGTAGTCACTTCATTTGTGCTATCTTTATCTCCAATACTTACTATAATTTCAAAAATCTATATTGTGACCGAAGGGCAGAATTATTTTTTATCATTTCCTCGCTCTGGTACCAAAACACAATGCGGCGTTGAGTTCCGCCACTCAACATGCATTGTCTCAAAAATTGAGCGATGCGTGAAGAACGGAGTGTATTAACAGGTAAATAGGTTCTCTCTGTCTATTTTGCTATATGCAGCGTGAAGCTTAAAAAAATAAAAATAAAATCTCCATTCTGGTTTAATCTAGCTAGATGAACTACTAATAATTTAAAAGTACATATTAGTAGTAATAATTTATATTGTAAGAACGGCACGTAGAAGTGCTGTGAAATTTAATTAAAAGCGCTTTCTTGGATGCAAGCCGGAGTTGCCTCAGTGTCTTATTGAATGAGACTATCACTTATTTTATAAGAGTGGCTTTCCATTGTATCCTGAGATGGATACGGAAAATTACACAATTTGAGTGATTTTTACCATTTTATTTTTCTTTATTGTTTTTAGCTCCACGCTGTAGCGCGGGAGCGCGGGTTAGGGAAAGGGAACCTGGAAACCTAGTGTTAAGACACTCCGTTCCCATTAACACACTTCCTTTTCCCACTTCCCGTTGAATTCTGGAGCCATTGAGTTGAGTTGCCTACGAAATTTCTTGAGAACTTAAAAAAAAATATTTTTATTGTCATCTAATCTACATATAATCGCTAAGTTTCATGATGATACTGCAATTAGAAGCGTGTTATTCAAATTATTAGATTTTATTACATAGTTACTTACAACGAGATCTTTTAAAAAGGCAAATTTTAAACATTTGATTCATTAAGGAATTTCAAAATCCTCGAGAAATGTAAAGCAAGTCTTAAATAATATCTCGCTGTCGGAAGAGTCCTCGTTTAGTTAATACAAGATTAAATCTGAATTATTATGTAGAAGTTATCAGTTGTACTGCAATGCGACAGTGTACAGCGCCTACTTTAACCTAATTTGTATGGAAAGTTCGCTAAGAACGTGATAGGTTAAGGAAGTTGTTGTTTTCTATAGAAATAATATAAATATACATAAAGTGATTCTATATTAGCACTCAATTGTTTTAGGAGTGTATTCCGCATATTACAGGCTAGGCAAAGGGAAACTACTTAGTGGTAGAATTCCATTTAAAATTTTTGTCCAACTTTCGTCATCTACCTCTTGTTACCACAGTGAAAAAATGAACTAAGCCCGGCGTTGAGTTCCGCTACTTAAGACGCAAAGCCTCGACAAATAGTGCGTATTGACTATCTTGACACTAATTCTTTTCTGCATGGCCTGCTATAGGCACAGTGTGAAACTAAAAAATATTATATTCATTTAAGAAAATATAGGAAAATTCACGATAATATCGAATTCTAAACGTTTGAAATATCATTATCGCCTATTATATTGTTATGCGAGAAAAGGCGTGAAGCTGACGCTTGCTTATCTTATTTCGATTTATTGGACATTTGGATGTTGCATATATTAAAGTTACATATATAACCCGTCTGTGAACGCTGAATGTATGTTTGAATTCATTCGAAGTAATTAAATAATAATATTTTAGTATTTTCATTTTTTCGTTATGATGTCGAGGAAAAGCGCTCAACACGCCATGCCTCCAGAATCCGGTGGAAAATGGCGACCGAAGTACCTTAACACTAGGTTTCCTCTGCCTAGCCCTGCTGTGTGCGGGATAAAACGTGAAAAAAATACACGAACCATGCCCACAATAATGTTATAAAGAAAAAAATAAACTTGCTTTTAATCTTAGAACTTCAAGTGCATTTTATGTATAAAAATATAGAAACTGTGAGTGCACTATAAAATTTTATTCGTTTGGCTTTTAAGAAAATACCACATAATATATGTCGAATTTTATTTTTGCTGGATTTTATTTATTTCAATACATAAAATAAATTCTATTTAAATTCTCAAGTTATTTTTATTATATGGCAGTCATCTTGGCAACAGTTTTATTCTTAAGATATAAAAAAAAAATATCAAATTGGGTAATTTATGAAATATAAACTAGTATAGCTTCTGACTGTAAGTGCGATGGTTGTGGGTTTGAATCTTGATATCCTAGGAAGAATGAGAATTATTGTCATTTCTTGTACTTGCACTCAGTGTTTTGCAGTTCAAAACGCAATAAATAGAAATGGTACGGAGATTGAAGAATTGAGTGTCTTAACACTAGTATCTCACTCTGTGTCTAGCTTAGCACATGTGGGAAAAACGTGAAAATAAATGAAATTAAATCGACCCAGTAGCATTTTTCAAATAAAAATAGCTCTGAATCACAGATTTGCGAAATCAATACTTACCCAATACAAAAACAATGTGCTGTTACTGTACTGGCATATGTAGTCCGCGGCGACGAAACGTTACGAAAGTGTGAAACTGTACACCAGACGAAGGCGATCGAGTTCTTATAGATATATTGTTTTATATTCTATTAAATGAAAATGTTATTTTTTTTGTTGAATAACGTTTGTCCGTCGTTTTGTCTTAGTGATTTTTTTTACCGTGTCACGCTGTATCACGCATATAGCAGGATGGGCAGAGCAAATCTAGTTGAGACACTCCGTTGCCGTAAAATTTTGAGACAATGCGTAATGAGTGGCGGAACTCAATGCAGTGTTGCGTCTTGTTACCAGAGAGAGGAAATGAAAATTACTCAATCTCCAGTGTGGGAATTGAACCCACGACCATCGCGGCCAGACACTGTGCCAAACGACGGCCTTAGAATTATATTACCTACTAAGAATTATAATATATTAAATGGAAATCGATATTTTTTGATGATTGACGTGTGTGGGTCGTTTGTGTTGGTAATATAAGAAGTCGAAAGTTGTTTGAGGTGAAATCACAAATATTTATTTAATATCAATATCGTATTTATGTAAGACAAAGTATTTGTGTTTAGACTGAGCGCGGTGTTGAGTTCCGCCACTAAACAGGCAATGTCTTGAAGATTAGGCGAAGAATCGAAGAACGGAAAAAGTTCAAGCTCCGTCAGTATGATGTACCGATATATAGGTAGATGTATGTGGTAGGCCACATATGTACATATATACCATTACATCATATTATTATGCTTTCATGATGCCACAGTTATGTCATATATTGTTCCAATTAATTTCTATAGATATACTATTATACCTATACGTAGATACTTTATTTCTATACATTGTCTATCAGAATGGGAAAGCGATAATATAATTTAAATATAACCATTCCCCTGAGCGGGGATCGAACCCACAATCAGCGTATTTACTTGTTGCTGTCCCACTGCACCACGATTCCCTTTGTTTTTTATTTCCACACTGTATCCCGCATAAAATACGGTAGGCGGATCTCGGAGACTAGTGTTAAAACAGTTCTTTTCTCCATTTAGTACTTCCCCAATTACCAGAGAGAGAATGACAATATTAAATATTTAATTCTCCCGACAGGGAATCAAACTTACAACAGTTGAGTTTACAGTCACATCCCTTTTCCTCTGTGCCACGACGGCCTCAAACCTCTATTATGTAGCAATTTAATATTGGATATTGTACAACAAAATATAGAAATAGCCAATTTCTTGTTATTTATTGTGTTTGTAATCGTAATAGGCTCTTAAAAATGTGAAATCGTTCGGAAAAGGTATTTAAACGTAACGTAAATATTCTGGAAAACCATTTTTTATTGCTAGAAACGAGTACTTCTTAGGATTAAGGGATTTTTCAAAGTTACATTATTTATTAAGGAGGCCGTCGTGATCACAGTGTGCTGTGTGTGTCTGTAGGCGCGACGGTTGTGCCTTCGATTTCCTTTCAGGGGATTAACTATTAATTTCCTTACTTTGGTAATCGCAATCGCAGTTTTATGTTACTTTACTCAACACTGAGGCCGGTCGTGGCGCAGCGGCACGAGGTGTGACTGCAAAACCGACTGGTTGTGGGTTCGATTCCCACTCGAGGAGATGAAATATTTACTTAAATTTATATTTCCATTTCTTCGCTCTGGTGTCGAGGTTAAGCGCGGCGTTGAGTTCTGCCACTCAACACGCAAAGCCTCCAAAATTCAGCAGAAAGTGGGGAACGGAGTGTCTTAACACTAGGTTCCCTCTGCCTACCCTGCTGTGTGCGGGATACAGCGTGAAGCTAATTTAATTTAATTTAATTTTTTACTCAACACGGAGTGTCCCGAAGATGGACTAAAACCCATGAACGGAGTGTCTCTACGCTAATTGCCTCCGCCAACCCTGCTAAATGCGGGATACAGAGTGAAAGTATAAAAAAACAATTAAATTTCAAACAAATAATACTATTTGTATTAGTATCGCTTAAAAAATCACGCATTTGATTATTTCTGCTATTACGTCAAACATAAAATCTCATTTGATATTTCGCAAAGTTTAACAGCGAGGATAAAATAACAATGGCCACGTCTAGCGAGGACGCGACTGAACAAGCAATCCACGAGATGATACTTGCTCACGTCTCCGACGGTGTGGGATGCTGTGCTTTATCTTGACTTTTGGGATTTTATGTCTGTATTGTCATTTAGATTTTTTCTTGACGTTTTTTGGTATAGTTTATATAAAATATTACTTAATGGAGTTTTTTTATAAAGTAGCTTTCCGTACTGACACTACTGACATTTTTATTTAACTTGACGATTCGAAAGTGCTTGGCCTAATTGAATAACGATATTATATTGGACTAGAGGGCGCGCGCGGCTTCGCCCGCTTATTAGGAGTGAATTCTAAAAAAACCACGAAACACATGTTTAATAAAATATTTTTAACAGTCTGAATTTAAATTTTTATAAAAATCGGTGGCAATTTAAAGATTTTTTCATTTAAACATTCAACCCCATATTTGAACCCTTAGGGGGTGAATTCTTAAAAACCATGAAACACGTGTTCAATGAAATATTTTTAAGAGTCTGAATTTCAAATTTTATAAAAATCGGTACAGATTAATTTATTTTTCCATACAAACTTTTAACCCCTATTTCATCCCTTTAAGGTTAAAATTTTTCAAAGTCCCTTCTTAGTGGATGTCCAGAATATGAAAATAAACATCTGCCCAAATTTCACGTTTTTACCGTCAGCGGTTACGGCTCTGCGTGCGTCTTACCTCAGTCAGTCAGCACAAGTCCTTTTATATATATATCGATTATGATTTTTAATATAAAATAAAAGCAGTTGTACGTTCCTTCCCATACCGAGTAGGGTAGGCCGAGAGAACCGGAAGCCGGAGAAAGTGTCAAGATACACCGTTCTCCGCTTTCCGAATTCGAGAAACTGCATTTTGAGTGGCAGAGCGCGACCCCTACTTTATTTTTGGCCACGGCGGGGAAATCAAAATAATTTATTCCCCCAAGTAAGGATAGAGCCCAAAGTCAACGCTAGAGTCACAAACTATCCCTTTGTACCTCGAAGGTCAATTTTTAAATATAATCTTTATATTAAGTATACTATTTAAATCAAATCACCTTCACGCGGTATCCCGCACACAGCAGGGTAGGCAGAGGGAACCTAGCGTTAAGACACTCCGTTCCCCACTTTCTGGGGAATTCTGGAGGCACTGCGTGTTGAGTGACAGAACTCCGCGCCAACGCGAAATGGAAATATAAATTTAAGTAAATATTTCATCTCCTCGAGTGGGGATCGAACCCACAACCAGTCGGTTTTGCAGTCATACCTTGTGCCGCTGCGCTACGACCGGCCTCTAGTATACTAGTTACATTGTTGTAATATAAGAATACATATTTTTTGATAGTTACAGCGGACGAAGCAATCTGTCCGGTGGCTGGAGCCACCTAGTATGAAGATAAAAATATATCTAGATAATTTCATCAAGATTTTACACAAATTTCACTTCAGGCAAGCAACACGAGAGCGGCGCGGCGCGGTGCGGCGCGGTCCCGAATTTAAGCATAATTTAAATGATGTTGCGCTACACCGGACATATTGCATTTAAGATGACCTCTAACCGAGTTCGAGGGAGCAGTGAACCCGGTGATAGCTTGAGACGTGATTAGCCAAGATATGATAAAATCTTTTTCGATTTAAAGAACAGTATTTTAAAGAAGAACTCATAATATTATCGGAAAAAAATGTATACATTTAATGGGATGTTTAATATAAGAATAATCGTGAGTTCTATGCCTTATGGAAACTGTATTTTAATTTTTTCGGATTCGGATTGAAAAAAAACCGAGTTTTTTTCGCTTCGGGATTGCCATTAAACTTATACTGTCTTGAAATTTGTGCAGGCGGAATTTGGAGAATGTAGCGTCGACAATTGTAGTGAAAGATTACTCCGTTCTCCGTTTAACTTTAATTTCGACTTTAATAGATATATGGAAGTATATAATCATTGAATTACTTTAGTATAATAAGAAATATCACAAAAGTTTACTCACCAAAATTATCTAGATAATCGACGCACGGATAGAACGAGGTCACTTACGTCATGACACTGTTACGTGGCCATTTGCTAATTGTCCACATTAGCTCATAACTGCGTAAGGGTACGCGCACACTAAATTTAAAGTTACTATTATGAATTAGGTATTTAACATTGTTGATAACCGAACCTACAGTCTAAAGATTTTATAAAGTGTTACTTTCACAAAAAAATTGTAAGGCAAATGTATAAAAAAAAAATTCCTCGCAACAAAATTGTAGGGTAAATGTATAAAAAAAAACCCTCGCTCTAGTGATGTGCCAAAGCATGTCGTTAAGTTTCGCCTCAAGAAGCAATGGCTTTGGCGACAATTTGGCGGAAAGTGGGGAACGGAAGTGTTTTATTGGGAACAGAGTGTCTTATCGGTATGTTCCCAGATTCTCTCTGCTGCCTCTGCTGTGTGCGGGATACAACGTGAAGCTAAAAAATACCTTTTGACTTAGTATAGTTAGACTTCAGTTTTACAACTCATACTTCGCAGAAAATTGATAAAGAAATGCATAAATATATGATAATATTTTACAAAGGTTTTTTAAATTAATGTGTGGCCGCTGTGTTGCAACACAATATCACGACTGTAAACGCGATAGTTATCCGTTCGACTCCCAGTCGAGGTAATGAGGTATTTTCATTTTCTCGTTCTGGTAACAAAACAAAGATAGCTGACACTAGATTCCATGTCTAGCCTGCTACATGTTGGATACAGTGTGAAACTTAAAAACTACAATTAATTAAAAAAAATACGAAATTTCACGATTAAATCGAGTTTTAAACGTTTCAAATATGATTAAAGTTAATGAATTTCCGTCAAGGTTCTTAGCAAATAATTACATTTCCGAGAAATCTGTTCAACGTCACTGTGACTTTGAAAATGAATTAGTCAAAGAGGTGCTTTCTTTCGTTACAGTTTATGTTAATAAAGATCTATATTTAAGCTGCGGCTTCGTCCGCTGGCCGCTATGGTAAAATGGAAATAATCAAGAATTGTATATGTATGACACATTTTAAGTGCCCGGAGCAATCCGGGACGGCAGGTACAGTAAGTCCCGTCGGGCCAATTAACATGATGAATTTTAGCCTACAGCCTTCCTCGATAAATGGACTATCAAATACAAAATATATTTTCAATTAAAACCAAAAGTTCCTGGAATTACCCCGTTCAAACAAAAAAACCCTTCAGCTTTGTAATATATATAAAGGAGGTTATCAGTTGAATGTGTTTGTATAATAAAGTATTGTTGCAATTGGATAATATTTGAGTATACTGAATTATTTAGGCCTCCAAGCATGTGTGCTGACTGTCTTGAGTGTGTATGTATGTTTGTCGATAAATTTCTTAAAAACCAAAAGTTATATGGAGACGAACCCATTTGATTTAAATGTGATATGACCTCAGTTAGGAAACAATCCAAGTTTGATCAAAATTGGTTCTGTAGTAGTTACATCTGTAAATAATGTGCCGGTATTTAAAATCGGTTAATATTTTTTAAATTACTTTTTTAATTCTTATTTGTTTTTTTTACTTGGTAGAAAAGACAATGTTTACTTACGTAGGCACAATCAGTCCGCTCATCGTGCGGAGTGTCAGCTGTGAAATTATGCAACTATGCAAGAGACATGTATCAGCATAAATATAACTTTCCATTGGTTTCAATTGTTTCAACATCATTTAGCAAGATACTGTATAATTTATTTTAATTTCACAATATACATAATATATGTATATATATCTATATAAAAATCTATATAAAAGTATGTAGACTTTTGAGTTTTTTTATGTTTACGTTTCACCTGTGGCACAACGCGGTGGTTGTGGATTCGATCCATATCGGCGAAAATGATTTTAAAACGTGAGGTTAAAAAAATGCATTTTCTCGCTCCGGCCACTTTACACCCTATATCGGAAACTATGCGGAAAATGGAGAATGGAATGTCCTATCACTAAGTTAACTCTGTCTTTTAGTAGAGTTTATGGGATACAGCATGAAGCTGATTAAAAAATATAAATATGTATTAATAGTGAGTGTGTATATGTATGTACATACATACATACATACATACATACATACATACATACATACATACATACATACATACATACATACATACATACATACATACATACATACATACATACATACATACATACATACATACATACATACATACATACATACATACATACATACATACATGATGAAGAGACGAAATTTTTACTTTAAATAGAATGTGTGTTTTTGGTATCTTATCATTTATAATCTTATGACGTGATAAATTAAATTGTAAATAATATATAATTTGTAAAAAGCTATTTTTAAGGATTCCGTACCCAATCACTAAGACTTCACTATATGTCCATCTGTCACCAGACTGTCTATCATGAATAAAAAACAAAGAAGTGCCCAGGTTAATTTAAAAAGCCGGCCAAGCGTGAGTTCCGTACCATTATTTATAAAAACGGCAAAAATATCACGTCTGTTGTATGGAACACAACCTTTTAAAATTTTTGTGCCCTTTCAAATATTTGTTTTAATTTGATTTTTAGTATTTGTTATTGTTATAAAAAACATTGTATAAGTAAACGGCGGACTAGACGGACAAACAGACAGATAGTGAAATCTTAATAATAGGATCCACTTTTACCCTTTCGGTACGGAACCCTAAAAACTATTGTATAAGAGGCTGCTCTACATCCGCGTAGATGGCGGAAAATTTCTTAGATTATTAACTTTTTACCCTATTTCCTTTTTACATTGTAGAGTCAACGGCCTTGTCAAAATGTAGCGTTAGAGCATGCAACGCTAGACGCGGCTTTCTAACTGTCTCAGAGCAACGATTCATTTTATTCAACTTTACAACATATATTTATATAATAACATATTAGCATTGCGGCGTTAAGTTCCGCCTCTCAACTCATAATGTATCAAACACGGGTGGAAATTTGGTGTCTTTTTATTTTTATAGTATCTCTGAGTACCTTGCTCTTTCGATCTCATTAGGGAATAGTGTGTGACCCAACACTGCGCTATGGCGACTGGGTAAAACCAACTGATAAGACATTACCCTGAGTATGACTATCATTTTATCGTGATACATTTGAGCCCACATTTATCCATTCAATTTCTTCTCATGTTTGAAGAAGTAACTTCAGTGAATCCGTGGTAAAATATTTGACGTTCAAAATATGGAGTTTCCAACTTTTTATTTTGAATATTTTTTTTAAAATATTGACTTCAACGGAACTCAACGATGCATTTTATCGAATAATGCGAGGAAATAAAAATAATTCATCCCTTTGAGTGGTAACAAAAAGCTGTTCCTGAAGAAATGAAAATATTAAATATTTCATTCCCTCGAGTAGAAATCGAACCCACAACCAGTCCAAGACCCTGCGCCACGACCTCATTTTATAATATTTAAATAATAATTATATTTGTAACAGTAATATTGCTGGCACTACTCAGTTTCAATCAACCATTAGCCCTGGTCGGAGCGCGACGAACTAGCCACTTGACAACGGTTATTCTGAGACCCCTCGGAGCATTCCGATTAGGTTTTAAAAGAGAAAAAACTAAACTAAAATTGTCATTTTATAAATCAACAATTGTTGTTAAAATTAGCTAAATATTAGTTGGTTGTAGATCAGTAAAAAAATTAAATAAATCAGCTTCACACTCTATCCCGCACACGGCAAGGTGGGTAGGCAGAGGAAACCTAGTGTTAAGATACTTCGTTCCCCACATTGCGTGTTGAGTGGCAGAACTCAACGCCGCGCTTTGCCTCGGCACCAGAGCGGAGAAATGAAAATATAAATTTAAATAAATATTTCAACTCCACGAGTGGGGATCGAACCCACAATCAGTCGGTTTTCAGTCACACTTTATGTCACTGCGCCACGACTGGTCGCTCACGAGTAACCTTTCGATATACACATTTAAGTAACTTTGTAATGTTATATTTGCATAATAAAAAAATCAAAACGCTGAATAAAAGAAGAGTGTTACTATCATTACCATCAATGCTTACCAGCTAAGCAAACCACGGCGGAGTTTATACTAATTTATATAATTTCACAAATAAATAATAATTTTAACTTCAGGTTTGTATAACAATAGCATTAAAAATCATCTTAAAATTTTCATCAAATTATATTATTTTAATGATATCGAATAAATTTTTATTTTTTTCAATTTTTATTTGAACAATACAATAAATTAACATAGTAAGATCTATGAGCAGTTAAAAAAACTCTTTAAAAATTAAAAAGATACGTTTTTACAACAGAACATACTAAAAAGACGAATGTGATAAGCGCAAAGTCGATTTTACTAGTAGGCACTTCCAGGTTCCAGCAGCCATCTTCCAATGTCATCATCAGACCAGCTCGATGGTACCATAATATTGTATTGTCATAAATAAGTGTCATGAAGACAGAACAATAAGGAGCGCATGTAATTTAGATACTTAGATTTTATAACATAGTTACAGCTCGACCTAATAAAAGCGTGTAAAAATGATATTAAATATCTCTATCCTAATGTATTTATCGTACTTAGAGAAATTCAATAAGTAACCTTTTTAAATGGTAGGTAAGCTCAGACAAACGAAATGATTTGAAATACAAACATTTCACCAAACCTGAATTGAACCTAAAACCATTACGTGTCCGCAGCATCAAGCAGAATGCCTCCTATCATTATATCATAATAATAATAATAATTTGAATTTAGTATCGCGTGTATGAATCATTAAAGCATCATTAAGTTTCAAGTCACAGAGAGACAGTTTAATTTTATTTATATACATGTAGTTGTACTGTATACTAATACAGCGTGTTCCCACGACTTTCACTTTGGATAACGCCACAAAAGGAGTCTGATTTCACCAACCATTGTTTTACATTCAAGGGGCCGTGCAAATAAACTACTTTGTTTGTAACTAAATTTATTATTTTTTTTTATTTTTAGCTTCACGCTGTATCCCGTAAATAACAGGGTAGGCAGAGAAAACCTTCTGTTAAAACACTCTGTTGCCATTAAGATCCTTCCGTTCCCCACATTCCGTCGAATTCTGGACGTATTGCTTGTTGAGTGGCGGTACTCAACGCCGCAGCTATACCTCGTTACCAGAATGCAGAAAAATTGGAAATAATTTATATTGCATTTCCTCGAGTGGGGATCGAACCCACAGTCTGTCGCGTTGTACATTCGCATGCTTATAAATGGAAAATCCTGTTATTTCCGTTCCCTTAGGAATTACGAAAATTTTTTTTACACTTTCTAACCTAAATACATATGTGATTTCAACTTTCTGTGTCTGCTTAATTTGTCGGTGCGTTGTGTGTCTCTCATTCAGGAAAAAATGGCAGTAAGATATCATATCTCAATAAATATTTCATTTTCTCGAATGAGAGTCGAATCCACAACCTGTCGCGAGTACAGTAGCACGCTCACGCCCCTGCGCCACGACCGGCATCAGTCTTATATAAATAATGAAAATCATAAAAAAAAATAGTATAAATTATTGTAAAATGACAGTTACTATCTATCTAGTACCTACCGAGCGATGTTTCCAAGCGTACATAATCTGTCACGTGCATCACGTTCAACGGAGCATTTACATTTTTCTACATCTAAAAAGAATATAGATATAAATAGATATAATAGATAGATATTTTGTGAAAAGAACCGGATCTGTCGATGTTCACGTGCACCTTTGTAAAGTGAAATACAAATATTTTTTGTAAGTTTGTTTTCTTTGAGCTATTATATTTTGAGGTGGTGTAAAAAATTTGTTATTTAGTGAATAACATTGTTGCTACGTGCTGTGGTGTCGATAGCATAGTGGATTGTGAGGTTTAATATTGGTTGTGGGTTCAATTATCAATTAAGTAAATTAAATATTTAATATTTTCATTTTTTCCTTTGGTAACGAGGAGAAATGTAGCCTTGCAATTTGCCCATCAAAACGCAATGCCTCCAGAATTCGGCGGGAAGTACAGAATCGAAGTGTCTTAATGGGAACGGAATGTCTTTACAATAGGTTTCCAGGTTCCCTCTGCTTACCATGCTATGTGTGTGATGCATGAAGCGAAAAAATAACGTTGTGGTGAAAAAGGAGAAAAAATTTTAACATAACAGGATAAATGTTAGTACAACAATAATAAGACCATCAAGCCATAAACGTAATGGTACTGCTTGCAATCCCCATTTGGGGGAAAGAAATATTAACATTTTCCTGCTCTAGCGAGTGAAAACGTGGCGTTCAATGTTATCACTCAACACGCTATATCTCTGATTATACGGAGAACGCAGGATTTTAAAATAGGTTCTCCTGCTTGACCTTACGGGTCAAAGTTACCCGTAATGTGAAAAAAACGAGGTGCTGGTCTATATCTTCATATCAACAGTAAACAAGTACACTACTAGGTCATAATGCCACTTAAAATAACCTACATAATAGAGAGGACCATTTGAAGCTCAATCCATCAAGTGTATCCCACGGGATAGCGCCGTGACTATCCTTTACAATGTTATACAATAAACGTTAACAGTTGACGTGATGGCTGACGTGGTTGTTAGACGTCACCGGGGCACCTTTAGCATGTAGCTGATTGTAGTTAAAGAAAGTACCAGGTTCAAATAATTTCCTATATATACTCATAGGAATACATATATACGACTTTCTACCCGTGAACTGCACGATTTTAGCTGATTATCTTTGTATATCGATATTTTTTTTCGGACTGAATTCTGATCCTTCATTTCTCAGTCTCAGAAACGGCTAAACTGACAAATGCAGTTTCCACTACTGGATTCTGGCAAGCTTTGATTATTACTTAGCGTTTTTTTATAGCAATCGCTGCATAAAAAAAGGTCAATTTAAAGTATGTTTTTAGACCAAATTGCCACTTGCTGAAAGAGTTATTTTATACAACTGTTTTGTTGTGTCGGCTAAATCTTTAGTTTTCGATGGCTTGCTGTTTGATATTCTTTGTTAAAGTATTATTTATATGATGATGAAAATGAGATTTTATGATGATAAAAAACATCGAAATTTCAAGATTTAAGATTTTCCAATGTAAGTAGACCTCATGTCTATAGAACCAGTCATATATACAGCATTTTGATAGGTCATATTATTGGTTTTTTTTTGTAATATTTTTAATCTATAACTAAGTAAATTTAAATAAAAATAAACGGTCTATCTGTAACTTTAAAATAATCAGATACTTTTTTACAAGATGCCAAAATAGAAAGAAACAATATTATTATTTAGTCCGTGTTTCTTTTTGTCCAAATCATCTGAATTGCTATAGAACTAACTTTTAACGCTAGAAGAGGTTGTGGAGCAACATATAGGGTATTTGTTAATTCTCGCAGGGACGAAGTTTAACAATTGTGTTCGTCCTGCGCGCGTCTACTTATCGCCTACGTAAATAGACGTGAAATAACTAAATAAATACTTTTCTTAAATACCAATAAATTAAAATTTACTTAAATTACGATTTCCTTATTACATTACAGTATAGGTTTATATATTTTTTAAATACACTTAAATAAATATTCATATAGTACAAGTGCCGCTAATAATTCATAACTTTGACATACATTATCACTACTCAATATCATTGATAGTTATCGCTTATCATTAGAAAATCATATCAGAAAAACAGTTTTGTTGTGAAGTGGTAAAGCAAAACTTCTTAGTCGTTGATAACAAATGTACAGATTCCTTTAGGACTGACATTTTAGTTACTTATTTAATTTACAAAAGAAAATTAATTATAAAAACGTACGTGGATTAAGAAACGTGTAAAAATCTGATCGCAGCGGGCCTCGAACTCGCGCTTCTTGTTAACCTTCCTTCCTAGCGCTCTAATACATTAAGGCATATGTTCTTATCAAGCTTCTAAATATTTTCCAGTTTTTATGCTTGAATAAAACTTTATATATTTTAATAATTTCTCTAAAATCATTTCAAAGTAAAATATCATTATAAATACACAAGAAAATACACTCAAATTAAATCCTATTAACATATTAACTAATAAACTAAAGTGGTTTATCATAATAAAAGGTATAATAAAATATTTTCATACAAGTAGCCACGACTACGTATTGGCGACCGTATCTAGACCATAGTGTACTGAACCCGGGGCAAATTCGGGTCACCTCTTTAGTACTAAACTACATTCATTTATGAATCGATCAGGTTACATATACTAGTATCTATTTCGTTTGATTGTCTTTCGTGTCGTTTAGATCGAAAATTGTAATAAATAATAGTATTAGAGTTCTTAGCCGACTTCTGAAAAAGGAAGTTATCAATTTGATATGCATGTAAGTGATATTGTTTAGCATTGGATTATATTTTAGTAAATTTGTGTATAATGAATTGATGGTATATAGTGTTTGGAAAAACAATTTTGCTAGGCGTAAGTGTATGTATGTTTGTCCTCAACTAGGACCTTACTGTAAGAACTAAAATTTGTATCGAGAGTATTTTTTGACTTAACTGGTAAATTCGAATTTAAGGAGCATTCTGTTAGTTTCACCAAAATAAGTTCAGTAGTAATTTAGATGTGGATATTGAATTATTTCTGGATTTGAAGGGGGTTTAACTTTTTTTAAATTACTTTTATGTTTACGATTTATGTTAATGTTGCTGACATTATTGGCAATTTTGTCTTAACAGTGAATTATAGCAATATAAATAAGCTGTACAGCTATACAAAGAGAGCAAGGTCAAAACTGCTGAAAGTTGAAGGTTATGGGCATCATTCCTGTATCCGTAAAGATAAAGATTATTCACATTACCTTATATAACCACTTGGAAAGAAAAAATAGCTTAAATTAAACCATGAAATGATAAAAGAGTTATATATTATTAATAAAGTTTCCTTTATAATAATATATAACTCTTTTGTTGAATGTGAATAAGACAAAGGTTCTGATTTTTGAAAGAGATGAAGAAAGGACGGAATGCAAGATCAGTGTAAATAGTAAGATATTAGAACAAGTGAATGAAGTGGTATACTTGGGAAGTATGTTCAGTAGAGATGGAAGATACGAGATGGATGTGGAAAGGCGTATTGCTGCCGGTAACAAGGTTAACGGTGCCTTAATTGCATTGATGAGACGGCGAAACGTCAGCACAACTGTGCGTTTGGCCGTACACAATGCAGTTTTGGTACCGACTCTGTTATACGGCAGTGAAACGTGGGTATTACAGAAGAAGAATGAAAGAAAGATGAATGCTGTGGAGATGCGATCTCTTCGTAGGATATGCGGAGTCAGCTTAGCTGATCGAATCCGCAATGAAGAGGTACACAGAATGGCAGGTACTAGCGAGGATGAAGAAGAACGTGCTCAGCTGGTTTGGGCACGTCGAACGAATGAGTGATGAAAGAATGGCAAAAAAGATTTATGATGGAAAAGTGAGCGGTAAGAGAGTTAGGGGGAGACCTCGGTTGACCTTCGAAAACACTACCCCGCAAGCGATAAAGCGTGAAGCTAAGTTAAGTTAAGTTAAGTTAAGTTTCCTTTAAATTTGGTAGTTATGAATTTCCAACCTATTTGCCGCCATTGTAAACAATCTTTACAATTTTATTATTTTTTTGTCTTTTTTTACACGCAATAAAAGAATAAGTAACTAAGGAAAAGGCAAAGCATGGCGTTAAATTCCGCCATTCAAAACTCAATGCGTCCAGAATTCTACCGAAAGTGGTCTTGCTACTATGTTTCCAGGTTCCCTTTACCTACCCTGCTATGTAGCGAATTCAGCGTGCAGCAAATCAATATGTTTATAAAATATCTTAACGAGAAAAGACCAAGAGTGAATTGTTTATAATATAGTTAATACTAATCAAAAAAAGAAAAACCAAAATATATAACTTGAGGAAAAATACTTCTTTTTTGGAGCTTATACATCAACGAGTGTTCGTTTTACATTATTCAATACTTAGGAGTATTACTGCCTTCAGGGCGAGTGGGAAAGGGTCGGGTTGTTTATTTAATCGTGACGAATTTATAAGATTGTTTGTGCTTTTGTACTCGTTTTATAAAGGCCACAATTTTGATTTACTGTTTACAAGAGGTCTGTCCTGAATTGATAACGTGTAAAGTGGGACAGATGCGGAACTAAAACGGAACCTATTCATTCTTAATTTTGTCATTACCTTATTAGGCCAGCTGTGGCGCAGGCGCATTGAGTGTGACTGTAAACGCGACTGGTTGTCGATTCGATACCCCCTCGAGGAAATGAAGTATTTATTGAAATTTCTATTCCATTTCTTCGCTCTGGTGTCGAGGCAAAGCGTTTAGTTAAGCCATTCAGCATGCATTTCCTCTAGAGTTCGGCGGAAAGTGAGGAACAAAATGTCTCAACATTAGGTTCCCTTTGTCTACCCTGCTGTGTGCACTGTACAGTGTGAAGCTGATTTATTTTTTTTAAACTAATTTACGGTGAACTACTGTATTAAATATCTTGTGTCCAAGATTTTTCTTTCCTAAATGTGAAATAACACTTTAAAGAATGTTAAAAAAAATTTTCGTGTCCATTTAAAGAATTCAATCATAATGTCTTCCTATTTCTATTACATATGTGCTATATTATACAACGTGGTGAGAACAGGTCTAATAAATCAACTTTCATCTAATAAAAGCAGCTTCATACTTTTCCATCTCGCAGAGTATATTGAGGAAATCTAGTATTAAGGCACACTGTTTCCAACTTTCCATTCAATTTTAAATACATTGCTTGTAGAGTGGTGGGGCAATGGAAATAATTTATTCCCATAGATAGTAATCGAACCCACAACCATTGCATTTGCAATGCGATGGTTGTGTATTTGATCCTGTCCGATCCGGTCCGAACCTGTTCCACTACAGCTTTTGGTACACTGCTCTACAGACGCCAAATTTTCCTTACCAGATGGCGGAGAGTAGAGGCAATTATCGTTACATTTTCTAAGCTCACCACCCAGACTATAGGACAAGCGTAAAAATAAAACTGTTTTCATATTTATATTTAAGTAGCAAATGCATGTTTCCCAAATATATATAAGTAGGTATTTATTTTTATTTTGTTTGATGTCAACACTCCATAGGAAGTAATTAATTAGAGCTGCTTTATGGGATATAGTTGTAATACGTTTCAATTTAGTGAGTTTTTAAGGATTTTTCTATATATAAATGTGTAGTGGCCGTCGCATAGACCGACTGTATACGCGACGGTTGTAACTTCGATTCCCAGCCTGGGAATCGAGTTCCGACAGATGAAACGTCTCGAACGAATCATATCCCAATAGTGGGTGGAAGGAGAGCAACTGGGTGTCATAAAACTGGATTTCCCGGTCCATCCTATGGTCCGTGAAGATAATATATCAGCAAACATAAAAAGAAAATACGTTATAAGACGTTTTTCTTGTTTAAATTCATATAAATAGTCGAAAATTACAACGTCTAACTAATACTAAATGCTTGAAATCCAACCCCTCGCCAGCACACTACCTATACATATATGTTCATATATATTTGTGTGTGTGTGTCACTACACATTATAAAGTACTAGCTGTTTGCTTTCCCTTCGAGTGGTCTAGATCGTTATTTGTATATACAAACATTTCATTTGAATTTGGTACTTAAGTATCTTTACTGCATAATTGATGTCGTCGTGGCACAGTGGAACACCGTCTAACTTTAAAGCGACGGTTGGGGGTATGATTTTTTTATTTCTTCGCTCTGGTAACAAGGTGAAGGGTAGCGTTGAGTTTCGAGATTCCAGATTTGGGGGGTGGGTAGGGAACGGAGTGTCTTGACATTATCACGATAAGAAAATATTAGGTACGACATATATATAGACATTACACATCAGTGTAATGTAAAATCAATTATTTGAAAGACAATGCTATAAAAGATACTATATAATTAAATCGAAAGACTTGGCTATTAATAAACAACACAATAACGGACACGAGTAGGTAAATTAAGTAAATTAATTATTGAAATAAATATGGTACGAATGATTCAGTGGTGCAGTTGCGACAAATCTGATGTTATAAGTTCAAAACCAATTTTAAATAACTATCATATCTATATACAATATACTTATACAGACATAGAGGTCAGAAGGCGCAGTAGATGCGCTTCCAACTTTATAAGCGACGGTTGTGGATTCGTTTCCCATTCAACAGGTGACAGCTATATCCGGGAAACAGATTTAAGCTAAAATACAAATATACACAGCTTCTCTAGCCTGACACATGTATGCCTATTTATCCGCTAATTTTAGAAACTTTTAACCCTACTTCAACATAATGTTGCCATATTTCAAGCTATTTTTACTTCTGATAAGCTTATTAGGTTGAACCAAAAAACATATTGTTGCATGACTATTTTTACTACCCAACATTTTTACTAATACACAACAAAGGAAAACATCTCAATATTTCCTGTAAAACAATAGTTTAGAAGTCATTTTGTATGTAAATTTGAGTATAAAATGTCTCACTCCACCCCTTGAGGCGCCGTCGTCCGCGTGACTGCGCTCCATTACGGACAGACGTCAAGACAGTCATGCAGAGCCTTGTTTTAAATTAAAATATTTACAAGAAAAGAGGCCGTTGTTGCGCAGTGGGACCGAATGTAAGCACGATGGTTGTGGTTTCGATTCTAACTCGGAAAAAATATTATATTTCAATTTAAAGTTGGCCGGTAAATAGGGGAGGAAGTGTTTCAACACTATGTTCCCTCTGCTTGCTTAATATGCAGAAAAAAAAGTAAAGCTGTTTTTTCAAAAACATAGAAATCGTAACATTTTAGTAATTATTTTAACTTTTACTACACTAGGTAAAGTAAATTAAAATTAAAATTTTTAATCTTGACTCTACATTTTACAAGACTGCAATTTTTACTAGCTAGCTACTACTTAATATGTATATGAATAGCAGCCAAAAATTGGTCACAAAATTTTTATTTAAGCCAACAAGTCACCTTTTTGTCTTTAATTGTTAATTTTTTTTTTATAAAAATAAATATCTATTTTTACAATATTATTATTATACACAGCTTACACAGCTTACACAGCTTAAAAGCTATTCAGCTTTCCACGAAATGCTTTCCGTGTTAAAAAGTCGTCGCCAAAGCTGAAGCATGACTATCTTTTACCTTATCTATATTCCCTAGAGGTCAAAGGTCAAAGATCAAAATACCTACCTCAGATGCCCACTGTACGTGTCTGGTATCCAAAACACTCCTTTCCATTATAATAGTTACAAGTATAACTCAACACCATCACTCACACAAAAAAAATAAAAAAGGCAATTCTACATAAAAAATGTAAAAAAATCGTAAAAAAAATGCAAAAAATCGTTTCGTTCGATAAAATATAAGTAACTGTTAGGAAATTCGTTCGGAAAAACGACCGCGGCTGCGCGCTCTGCCGGTCTGACTCACAACACTATGCCGACGCAAATTGTATATTCCACTCGAGCGTAATAATCGAGTCTATTTAATATTTTCGCTTATTCTTTAAACAAATAATCGATACTTAAATATTTATTCTATAATATAAAAATATTAAATAAACAAAACGACTCTATATCGATATTCACGCGCGATCACTACATCAGCTGATAAAATAATACGGTCAGCTTGGTGACGGCGGACGGCGTGTCCCCTCCCGCGAATGGGGGGATAGATACCGATGATTTGCATCTAGATATAAAACGATAACAATTTCCTTTTTTACATCTCATTCCTAAGAATACTAAAATAGATTATGTATGCGATATAAATAATAAATTTTGCAATTAAAACTAATGGCCAACAATTTTGTTAAATTAAGATAAATCAGAAAATCGTTTTAAAATTCACATACACTATTTTGACACTACACTATTTTGGCGGTAATTTTGACAGTGACAGTGCTCATTTAGTTTTTTTTTTCAATTTATTCTCGGGTGAGACGCAAGTGGTTTCATGCCGCGGGGCGATGGCCGACTGGCGTTGGGGCGAGGGAGTGGTGGTTGATGGTAGTGGGATCGATACCACAGTCTGGGGCGCACGCACTGACCGCTCGCGGCCCCTCCGTCTATATTTGGAATATAGGTAGTGTCTATTTATTATTATATGTAGATACAATGTAGGTTAAGAAAGCAACGCATATAAGTTATATTATGTTTAAAAGGAGGAGTATTTTATTTTTATTTTACATTTCTTATGATGGAATTTTTAAAAAACTAAAATTAGTGGTACTTGTAGATATATCATCTTATAAAGATAATAACATAATAAAAAGTGTTAACAATGAGTGTATAATTATTATGTGACTCATTTCCGCATATCATTTTAAACATATTACAAAAAGATTGTAATGAGTATGTACGTCGTGGCGCAGCGGTACAACGCGGCGTCTGAATGCGGCGGTTGTGGATTTTAATTACGATATTTTTTTTTTAATCTTTATTCTGGTTACAAGCCAAAGCGACTCAACACGTAATCTCTCGAGAATTAGGCTAAAATCAAAATAAGTAAATAAATAGTTTATATTATTGTATATTTTTATTGGTCAAATTCAGTTGTGGCGTAGGGTCCAAGCGTGCGATTGTAAAGGCGATAGGTTGTGGGATATATTCCCACTCAAGGAAATGAAATATTACTTATAAAGAAAACGTATAAAAATTTGAACGCAGCGGTTCAACGTTGAACGTATGGTTTAATTGGTCAGAGCGCTTGGACCAAAGAGGCGCGGGTTCAAATCCCGATACGTTCAAATTTTTATACATTTTTTTATACATTTTCTCTTTCGTATTTATCTTTCCTAAGTGTGGAAAACTTTGAAAATGTCAAAAAATGGTATATTTTTATTAAATATTTTCATTTCCTGATCATAGCAGAATAGGCCGAACGGACGTCACAAATAAACTAAATTCTTGCTTCACAATTTTTATACCACTTTCATTTTGATCCAAGGAACCAATAAAATCTATACAAAGACGCAAACATTCGACCCAAATTTACTATTGACGCGTACTCTATTTACGTATTCAATTGAAGGCGCGGCCATAAATGTGAGTTTATGAGAAATATATTCATTTTGTTAGTTTATATAAGTGTATTTTATGTAATATTTTGTATGAAAGATTTATGTATGGTAGGCGCGGTTAGTGATAGTAGTTTTTTTTTGTCAGTTTCACGCTTTATTTTGAATAGTAGGTTAGGTAGAGTTCTCCACTTTTTGCTGAAATTTGAGATTGTCGTGTTGAGTGCTGGAACTCACCGCAATGTTATGATTTATAATAAGAAATAGCTATAACATATATATTTTTTTTAATCACTCCGTATCCTGTATAGCAGAGTACGCATAAGTAACCTGGGAACCCAATGTTAAGATCTGTTCTTCATTAAGACACTTCCGTTCCCCACTTTATATACGCGCCATATTTATCGCTATTTCGATTATAAATATTCAAAGTGGCTACAACAATATGTATTTTAATTCTTTTAAGTAAACAGATAATAGAGAACTGCAATATTAAATCGCTACATTTGCCAGCTTCTTTATAAAGTATTCATATTTTTATTATCATATTCAGGTATCTTCCACTTTTATGCACAAATAATCTAGTCTACTATTAGTTGTTTTCTTTTATCTATTTATAGATATTTTTTGTTGAAATAAACTTTGTATGACCAAGCGGAATGAAAATAAATTAAAAATAGAAAAACTTTGAGGCTTACGTGGCGCAGTGGGAGTGGGACGTCTTGCAAACGCAATGATTATTTGTTGGTTCAATGTCCACTCAGTGGAGTGATTATATTATTTTTTTGCATTTTCAAGTGCGGCGTTAAGTTACGCCACTCATTGCGCAATGTTATAAGGATCGTGCAGAAAAAGAGATATTCTATGTATTAGTACTAGGTTCTCACTGCCAATTTAATATAATTTTCTACAAATTATAAGGCAAAATGGTTCCGCCATTTAACACGTCATATTTCAAAAACTGAGTTTTCTCTACCTGCTCAGCTACATGGTGAAGTAAAAAATACTCTTTTAAAACTTCTTATTCCAAATAAAGCAAAAAGAAAATACAAACAACCCAAGTGTAAGAAATTCGACGTTCTCGATAAGTACGCGCGGGTTCGAGTCCCGTTTTGTTTAAATTATTATACAGTTTCTAAATATAAAGCCGCTATTTGTTTCTAAATATAAAAAAAATCCTCTTCACAGTAGAAGAAATAGATAATAACAACGACCACTTGGATAGTCGACGTACTTGAATAGTAATCTAAGTACTATTAGAACTCACAACTTTTAAATTATAGATAAATAAATTAAAGAAGAAGTTTATAAATAAATAAATAAATAAATAGTAGAGTCGTACGAACGTAGTATGTCAATTATAAATTGCATTTGGTAATTAACCCGTCTGTAAAATTTGCGTCGCCTTGGCCTGTTGCGTTTCGTTTAAAATAGCGGTTATTCGCAATGTTAAAGTAAATATATAATAATAAAATATATTGACGATAACATAGCTTAGCAGTACCTATTTATAATCCTACGATGGTTGTAAATTCAATTTATACTTGAGGTAATGTTTATATTATTTATTATGAGAGATAAATGAAATAACCTATATCCAATTAGAAATAAGTTATTTTTTAGGCGAATTATATTTAAAATTATGGAGAAATGCAAATATAAATATGAATATTTCATTTCCTTGAGTGGGGATCGAACCCACAACCAGTAGCGTTTACAGGCACACCTTGTGCCCCTGCACCACGACTGGTCTCTAACCAATTCTAAAGTCTAAGTGAGTATTTATAATAACAGTACCATTTGCACTAAAACCCGACCCCGATACAAACACAATGGGGTACCGTTCACACAAAAGTGAATCTTTATGGAGATCTTTGTCTAAACGAGGTTAACGTTGTTTTGTTTTATTGTTTGTTTGTCCTTAATAGCTTAATGTAAGTAAATCTTCAATATGAGTATTAAACATTTTGAAATTTTCTTTAATAATTGAAGTTGTCGTTTCGCACATCGGGAGTTTTTTTAATTTTAGGTAACAAAACACAGCGTTCTGTTACGCCATTCAACACGCAATATCACGAAAATTCGGCAAAGTATCTACGCATTAGAATGCTAAATGATTATTCTCCAGTTATATGGAGAAAATCATTCGATAAATAATTAAATCTATAGAGTTTTCTGTACATCGATACACGTTTAAAAAACGCATAAACAACTTTTTTTTTTAATTTAGAAAACACATAATTAAAAATACACTTCTTAGTAGTTTAAAAGAGCGATAACAACATAGCGAGTTTTCGATACTTTAACTAGGGACCATCGTCAGTCAACATGTATGTCTCTATTATTTATTTAGAAAACGTATAAAAATTTTGAACGTAGCGGGACTTAAACCCGCGCTTCCTGGAAACCGACCAGGCCTAAAATAACAGTGATTGAGGTGTGGGTTCGAGTCCCGCTACGTTCAAAGTTTTGATACGTTTTCTAAATAAATATTTTTCTGTCTTAAGCGTGAAAAAATACATTAAAAGTGTTAAAAATGTATGTCTCTACTTCGCCGTGGCACATGTGACTGTAAACTCGGTAGGTTGTGAGTTCAAATCCCATTCAAAGAAATGAAATATTTAATATTTTTATTTCTTCGCTCTAGTACCACAAATCGCAGCGTCGAGTTACGCCACTTAACAGGCAATGCCTCCAGAATTCGGTGGAAAATAGGCAAAGGAGAGTTTTAGCACTAGACTCCTTCTGCTTACCCTGATGCGGTGTGTGAACGGGATAACTCGAATGGTTAGAATAATACTCAGAATACACTAAGAGAAGAAGCTTCTTAACATTCTATGGATTCGTAGTGCATCATGTACTGTATGTTTCTCTTAAAAAAAAAAATAATAAAAAAAAAAAAAAATCATCGCGTTGCAGGTGGCTCCTCACCTGAGACCGGAGACGGGGACTTGCGACCGAAAGTGCAGGCTTAAGGGGCCTCTCTGAAATGAGCATTAAAACTCGCCTCCACCGCCCGAGCTCCTCTCGAGATCGACACCAATTTCGGAATAGTAATCTATATTTTTTATTGAACTTTCAGCAAAATAAATGAAAATTTTATATAAATGCAACATCAGTTAAAACTGCATAAATATGGCGGCCTAGTAGAACTGCATCTGACTGTAAACCTTCCGGTTGTGGTGTCGATCGATTCCCATTCGTGATAAATATTATAGTTCAATTATTTTCATTTTCACGTTTAGATAGAGGTAACGCGGCGTTGAGTTCCGCCAACCAATGCTCAAGGATCAAAATTTATTCAATGACTGGAGAAATTAGTGTTTCAACATTAAGTCCCCTCTGCCTACCTTGCTGCAGGAGAAAATGTGAACTTATAGAATATCAATGATCGTTTAACATTCCGTGAAATCGTTAATGTGAGACTCGAAAACACATAGTTTACACACTTACTCTAAAATACATAGGTTACTTGTAGGGTTCCGTGACTCAAAAGATAAAAACGGAACCCTTATAGGATTACTTTGTTGTCCATTTATCTCAAGATGGCGTGAAGGTATCAAGCTGAAATTAATAGCAAATACCCGGTCTAAGGTCCCTTGAAGCACAAAAATTGAGCTTCTAAGTCAATGCAATTAAAATATACGAGCATTTATACATCGTTTAAGCTGCATTTTATCTGAAAGTCGCATAATAAAAACCTATAGGGTACTTTCCGATGACGTACAGTTATTATTAAATTTGGCAAGAACTAAGAACTTACAGTACAAATCTAGTAAAAGATCATTTTATTTATGAGAAACATAGATACTGGCTTAACGGGATACCAATAACGTGATTAACCTTATGAAAATGAATATCATATATTTTTTTAATGGGATTGGAACCCACTACCATTATGTTTTAGTCATCAAATATACATAATTTAAGCACTTTTCTTTTCACATTTCAGTACAAGTTAGAACTACGTCATCATATATTGTGCAATAAAGGTTAACGTGACCTTCCTTGTCTATTTACCTAAGCTATTCTTAGATTGTACCTATTGTACAAAAAACGTGCCATTTATAGCATTTTAATTGCCACATATTTATGTGACTGTCGTGGCGCAGTGGCACAAGCGTGTGATTGTGAGCACGTCGGTTGCGATTTCGATTCCCTCTCAGTGGAATGAATTATTATTTATTAACATTTTCAATGTTTCGCTCTAGTAACACGTCAAGGCGCGAAGTTGAGTTCCGCTTCTCAACATGCAATGCCTCGAAAATTCAATGGAAAGTGGGAAACAGGTTTTCTGAATGCTAGGTTGCACTTTTGTATGAATTATAGGTTTCGGTTTTTCAGCTTTTGTAATATTTGATACAGATATAGTAGTGTAGTCCGGATTAGTAAATTGAAATCCTACTAAAAGGAAATCAAAATCAGCTTACAATTTATATTTATTAATAAAAAAATATATTTATTAAGTAATTTCAATAGGCACCGGTTCGAGTCTCTTTACGTTGAAAACAATTTATACGTTTTATCGTTTTACATAGTGAAGAATTAGAGTCCAAAGACCTGAGCTCTGTTTTGCGTCCAAGTTCGAAATATTACATATAATTGGCGTAACTCAACGCCGCCGCCGCGCTATTTCGCCAGGTCAGGGAAATTGGAGTAATTAGAAATATAATAGTTCCCCAGAGTGAAGATCGAATATACAATCATTTAGTTTACAATATAAAGAAATACACCAACAGTTTATTTTTATTTTGCAAAGTTTTAGTTTAAATCAAAAATGACAGTGCTAACATAAAACCTACATAGTTCATACATTGCTGGTATAATCCACACAAAGTACCAGGACAACATAACGAAGCAGAAACTAATGAAAGATTTATGTGCATACGTAGGGATGACGGTTCAACTTGGAAACGGCGTCCAATAATATTATATTGCGGGATCAGCGTCGTCTATTCGGTAAAGCCTTCCTCGTACAGATTGCGGTTTCTATCATTTTATTTAGCACTAGTTTCTACCCGCGACTTCGACTGCCCAAATGGAAGTAACTAAGAATTTTTTATATTATATTACAGATAGAGGCCGGTCGTGGCGCAGCGGCACGAGGTGTGACTGCAAAACCGACTGGTTGTGGGTTCGATCCCCACTCGAGATGAAATATTTACTTAAATTTATATTTCCATTTCTTCGCTCTGGTGTCGAGGTTAAGCGCGGCGTTGAGTTCTGCCACTCAACACGCAATGCCTCCAGAATTCGGCAGAAAGTGGGGAACGGAGTGTCCTAACACTAGGTTCCCTCTGCCTACCCTGTTGTGTGCGGGATACAGCGTGAAGCTAATTTAATTTATTTTTTATATTACAGAAAAAAAATTTGCAATAAATAGAAATGCTATAGTAAAGAGTATGTCCCTTTATAAAAAAATGTATGTTGTCAAACATATTGTAGTGTGCGTTATATTTATTTTAGTAATTTCATCAAGAAACTGTCTGCGGTTCACCCTTGCGCCTGGTAGACGCGACGGTCGTGGGCTCGACTCCTTCTCGGGGGGGAATGAAATATTTAATATTTTAATTTCATTTCGCTGGTAACGAGGCACAAAACACGTATGCCTCAAGAATTCAGTGGGGAATGGAAGTGAAACGTAAAGCTGAAGCATATTATGTAAGTAATAAGGTATACAAGAAATAAAAAAAACGTATAAAAATTTAGAACGTAACGGGAAACGCACCCACGACAATAGCGTTTACACTCAGTCAACATACATATGCACTATACCTACATTCCTAGCTCTACATATATTCCAGTAAGAAAAGTCTAAGCCGCCTTAAAACACATTTTAAAAGGAAATAGCGCCCCGAGGTTACGTAAAGCAATATTGGCAACGGATTCTGTCGTCCGTTGCGGCACTGCGACAGCGACGACTCTGATTAAGGTTCGACCGACGTGGAATACTTATATCTTATGAAACTAGAATTTGTGCTAAAATCGGTTTGATTGAATGCTTTATTAGCTTCATGCTGGATTCCGCATACAGCAGGGTAGGCAGGACAGGGTACCCTTCCGCATGCAGAGGAAACCTAGTATAAAGGCACAAGAGTGGGACTCTCCGCCAAATTTTTCGAGGCACTGCATATTGAATGGCTTGGGGCCAGTGTGAAGAAATTAAAATATTAAAACATAATGATTGAAGATTGGAGATCGAACCCACAACCGTTGCCCCTGGGACACGACGGCCTCAATGATTGAATGTGTTAGTTGTAAATTCCGACTATAAACACTATAGGACCAATTTTTGAGACATTAAGTATTAAGTGTCGGTACTCAACGCCGTGTTTTGTTTTATCACCAAGAAGAGAAAATGAAAAGAATTTATTTCCCGAGAAATTTAACTCACAACGGGCCAGTTTACAATCAGACGCTACAACGCTGCACCACGTCGTCCGGCGGCCTCAAAATCCAAATGAATATTGTAACAGAAAAAAGCCAAAAATAGCAATTTACATAAGGTATTGTAGTAAAAAACATATGAGCTAATGTAAATACTTTAAAGTGTACATAAAAAGACGCTAAGATATAATTGATGAGGTCGTCCCAACCTCATAGCGTATGCTTACAAACGCGATGGTTCTGGATTCAATTCCCACTCGGAATTACTTTTGTTTCCTCGCTCTGGCAACAACACAAAATGCAGAGTCAAATTCTGTCACTTAACGCAGCGTTAAAAATTTTTACGGCCAATGGAGAGCGGAGTGTCTTGACGCTAAATTTCTGTAGCGTGAAGCTAAAAATAAAAACATAATAAAATAACAATCCTTATTTACCAAGAACATTTTCAAGTTAAATAACATCCGACATAAGTGCACAACACGGCTTATTCGAAACTTGGCACTCCAAGGCATGTACCCCTCGGGGCATCACCAATTTACTGCTAGACTATTGTTCGTATGGAATTTTACTGTTTTAACTTATATTCTGCTTTTAGAATTTATTATATTTAATTTTCTATAATAGCAGTATTTACAGAAGATTTTTTTTCAGTTTTCGCTGTATGTCGTTTATTTACCACACCGCCCAATTTTCGTGGCATCGTGTTGAGTTGCGCAACTAAGCACACAATGTCTCCGCTGTATGCAGGATGCAGTGTGAAGCTAAAAAACTCTCATGTCATAGTGAATACGACAATAAAACGGTTAAAGAACATAATAAAATTTCAACAAAAAACCAAAATCAACAAAATTCTTTCTCTCACATAGTCTGACAAATACAACGATGAATAAACCACAGTCCTTTTCGGAACAGTTATTTTTTTACATTTTCCCGCTTTTGTGACAATACAAAGCGCGGCGTTAAATCCCGCCACGCAACTAGTCCTCTACACGCAACATCTGGAAAATTTGGCAGAATGTCGGAAATCCGTCCTCAAAAACCTGAGTAAGTTGTCACAATTCTTAGCCTCATGCTGCATTCTGCACATAGCTGAGTAAACAGAGGATCCTGGGAGCTTATACTAAGACACTCCGTTCCCATTAAAACACTTCCATTCCCCACTTGACTCAGCAAGAAAGTGGGGAAGGGAAGAGGTCAGTCGTGGCACCGGAGCACAGACGTGCGACTGTAAAATAGTTTAAGTTTATATGAAAGTCAACAAGCATATATCCATATATATTCCCGTACCTCCTGGCTGAAAGCCAACTCCTTTAGACAGCAAGTCTAGAACAACCACTAGAACAGATCAATACAGCGCTCATCACACGATCAATGTAGGAAACCTTATTAAATTACAGGTTATTAAACTTTTAATGGGCCATACAAAATGCTGTAGTTTAACCCTATATTACTAGTTTCGTCGAATCGATGATGTAATTTTAAAAATACCGTGTGAATTGTTGCGTATGTCTGTCTGTCGTCTGTCACCAAACGTGTAAGTAGCTAGATTTCCAAGAAATTTTATTGTATAACTTTAATCAATTCTTTATATGCGATATAAATAGGTTATACAGTTTTAACTTCAAAATTGTTACAATTTTTTGCTTTTTACAATTATTGAATTAGTATTTTTTCTCTTTTTTGCTTATTTTAATGAATAAAATAATACCATTTAAATTATTGATTAATAATAAAAAGTGATATATTCACTCTGTTCTCTCTGATTGCCAGGGATACAACGAGAAGCTAAGTTAAGTTAAGATATACACCTAATGCATTTTCATGAAAACTCTAACGCCTTTTGTAAGTTTCCCAGTACAAACAAGGAAAGTTATATAAGCATTGAAAAATAAGGTTATTATAAAATTAGAATGATTTAGGGTTCAGTGTCACAGAAAGAATGTATTGGAATTTTCATACATACATTTTTGATCGTGCTTGTAGACTGACTTAGTAATATACTACTTAATCCTCCACAACGGTGAAGACAGTCATAGCGCAGTGAAAGAGCCGCGCTTGGAATTATGTATTTTTCTCACTCTTGTAACAAAACAAAGCGCGGCGTTGAGTTCCGCCCGATATCTTGAAATTTGAGAACGGCGTGTCTTTAGTCTTAATATTAGGTTTTTTCTACATAACCTGATCTATCAATTTACAATATAACTCTAATAAATATTCATAAAATTACTTAGAGCCTGAAAAAACAGCGCAATTCCCTTTCGGAAAATTAAATTCGCCGCAAGGAAATACGATAAAGAGCTTTCACGGTTTCACGCACTCCAAGGGCGGGCAGGGTTCAAGGTGTTTTACAGGTCGATGACCTCAAAAAAGCGACCAATGGTGGCGCAAAGATACGTTCGAAGAATAAAATCGACCAATCAGAGAGCTCGCTTTGACATATATAAAATGGTCGGCGCGATTCATATGGGAATAGGAAGATGGAAAGGGATGGTGTGCGGATATTACTTTTATGTATTGTGATTGCGTCCTTTGACGGTGGTAGTGGATTCTAAAGGCTTTATATTGCTATTATAGCCGTATATTTGTTTTATTTGCGGTAGTGTGATCGGTATTATTTTAAAATAATAATTAACTTTGCATTTTTATAGTGCAGTAATGGAAGATTGAATTTGTTGAATATTCTCGAAGTCACAAAGTATAAATAACACTGAAGAGTTTATTTGGTTGGACGCCCTAGTCTTAAAACCTACTAGTTTGAATTGAAAAAATACTTTTCCTGATGGCATATGTATCGATAATGATGATATCTCCTGCACCTAGAATATGTCATAACATATATGTCATATTCTCTCTTAGTTATTCCTTAGTAGCCCTAGAGACACACAGGTAAAGCCGCAGGTGGAAAATACATATTAAAATGAAACTTTCTCTAACCGCAATACAGGACGGTGCAGCTCAGTCCTTTAATATCCTTTTACATTGTGTTTTGAAGCGTTAAAAATTCATTTTATAAGGCAGCGTTTCACCACTTGCCTTTCAGAACTCTGCCTTTGAGCTCTATTGACTTCTCGTACAATGGTGAATGATGTATAAAGCTGGTTAAATAGATCATTATGGTTTCTTCGTCTTTTTGCATCAAATAATAGGCGATTGTGGCGCAATAGGATAGTGTATGACTGTGAGCGTAATGAGTGTGGGTTCGATTCTCATTATAGTACATAATAATATATTAGCATAGATTTGAGTAAAAATTACAAGTTACAGCCCTAACATAGAGAGGGTGGTTTAAAAAGCTACTAAGACTAGACTACTAGACTAGAGCTACTAGGAAAAGAGGGTAAAAAAGTAATAAATCAAATTAAATAAGTTTCCTTTAATATACGGGCAATGCTAGCTATCGTAGGGCGGTTGGCACATATTTGATCGATAGTAATGAGTTTGAATTTTTGCTTAGAAAATAGCGCTTATTAGAAAAAAGCTTTTTTTAGCTGCATATCGTACATATCAAGGTAGCGGAGGGAACCTGGAAACCTAGTGTAAAGAAACTGCGTTCCCGTTGAAACACTTCCGTGTCATTATGTGTTGCGTGTTCATTGTATGTTGATTGGCGGTCCTTAACGCCGCGCTTTGCCTCGTTACCAAAGCGATTGAATAAAAATATTAAATATTTTATTTCTTCGAGTGGGAACCGAACCCACACCACCCAAAGCATCCCTGTTGCTGTTGTAAGAATTTTGTGAAACATAGGCAACCACGAGAATTAGTGTTTCCCCATTTTTCCTAACCTAGATATATACATGTAAAATTTACAGTTTTTGAGTCCGTTTATTGTTTAAGTTAGTTTTGACCATGCGTTGTCTGTCAGTCGTTCAGTACCAGAAGAGTTTTACATAGATATGAGTATGTTGGTATTTTCGATATAATTTTTTAATTTAATATTATAAAAACAAACGATTTTGAATATAACTGGCGCAAAATATCATATTGTATAAAATTGTTAGAAGCTTAACGATTCCACCAAATTTAATTTTCAGTTCTCCAATTCTATTATTTCTGAAGGAAGCCTTAACAAAATGGCCGTTTTAGTAAATCCCACGTATATTGAATTAGGTCGCTAATTACTAAGTCTAGAACTCCTCATGTTACTAACTTGGGTACCTAAAGTTGTTACACTCAGTTCGGCGTTAGTTGTGCTTGTTAAAGTCTCTTTTTATAATGTGTTTTAGGATTTTGTATAAGTAGATAACGAAATGTTTAACATTTTTATTTTTGCTCTGGTAACGAGGCGGAACGCGGCGTTGAGTTCCGCCACTCAACACGAAATCATACCTCGAGAGTTCGGCGAAAAGTGTTGAATGTAATTGTTTTAATGGTAACGCAGTTTCTTTAACACTAGATTCCCGTGAACTAAATATATTTATTTTTAGCTTGACAATTATACTAAAAATTTTACAAACCCATTCTCTTTGTTTTAACTTATAGTCAGAACGAAGAGAATGGGTACAGATTGACAACTGATGGCCACTTTTCGCCCCAAATTGAAAGATTACTTGTTAGAAGGCTGAAGGTCAACGCTGCGCTGTGTTTTACCAGCGCAGGAAAATGATAATATTTCATAACCCTTATCAATCATCGTGTTTAATATATATAACACTAGGTTTCCTCTACCTACACTGCTATATACTGGATACAGCGTAAAGCTAAAAAATATTGAGTTTTTCATAGTCTTCAATGATATTTCTAAACGTCTTCCGACCTAAATATTCATCATAAATCACGTAGACGGAAAATACCGCCGCCGTATTAAATTACATGTAATGTAATGTAATATAGATGTAGCTTTGCGGCTGCCATGCTATTATTAATATAACTTGGTGACGAAAATATCCAGATAATTACAATTTTATTCGTCGATAGATAAATTGAATTTTAACTTATTATAAATCAGCTTCACGCTGTATCCCGCACACATCGGGGCAGGCAGATGGAACCTAGTGTTAAAACACTCCGTTCTCCACTTTCTGTCGAATTCTGGAGGCATTGCGTGTTAAGTGGCAGAACTCAACGCCGCGCTTTGCCTCGATACCAGAGCGAAGAAATAGAAATATAAATTTAAGTAAATATTTCTTCTTCTCGAGTGGGGATCGAACCCACAACCAGTCGATTTTACAGTCACACTTTGTACCGCTGCGCCACGACCGGCCTCAACTTATTATAACTTTCAGTTATTTAAAAACAACTATTTGAATGACTATTTCTCGATTTTACACTGATATTTGCGAAAAGTTCCGAGACCCACTCTGCCTATCCTGCTGCGTGCAGGATACAGCGTGAAGCTAATAAATAACAAAAAAATATATTTTATTGTAAGTAAACCTTTTAACGTAAATGCAGTAAATGTACAAAAAAAGCTAAAAAAGAAATTAAGTATTTAGTTAACTATTTAGTTAAAAAGGAACAAATGTGTGATCAAAATCTCTTTTCTAAAGTGAATAGTGAAATATATGTTATTCACTAGATTCATTCCCGTCGTATCAATTTCCACTCTACTATGACTAAACAATGAGCTTTAACTTGTATAGTTTGTGCGCTTTTTATTCTTCTTTATCAGCACTGTGCAGCTGACACGTTGCTGAAAGGATTACTTTTAAACTTCCAACTGAATAGAAATGGCTCTTCTAAAAGAATTAAGGATGAAAAATTGTATGAAAGTTTTGGTTTGAGCAAGATTTGAACCCCACGGGATTTTTTAATTTCACTTAATTTTAATTTCTCTCTCTCTCTAATCAAGGAAATTTTCTAAAGCTGTACGTTAAGAAATAATAAGTTCGTAATAGGTTAAACAACGTCATTTATAATTATTTATATCTTGTTTAGCCAGAACGCCTGAAAAATTATTTAGGCAATAATCATTTATAGGTACATTTATATTGTGCAAACTTATAATGCTTAAGCTTTAAAGCATAAAATTTTACTATAAAATGTAAAATCCATTTATAAATCCGCACTTCCTGTTTTTCTAAAATGACGAAATGTGGTGATGAGGAAATGAAATATTTAATACTTTCTTTTTCTCGCTCAAATAACGCAGTAAAACGCAAAAATAACATTCGTATCATCGTATCGTAATAAATAACGTGTAACAATAGTTAAACACTGGCACCAAGGCTACGTCCGCGAGTTCAGTTTTTGTATGAAACGACCCTCATCTCTCACATTGTCCACGCTGTCATGTGGAGGACACTGTCACGAGAGGTGTCGGGCTAATTTACTATTTTCCTCCCTTAGTTACTATGAAACTTGTTGAAACAATTACTATTTTTTTATAAAAATATGTGTGAATATGTAATTAAAATTTTCACAAACAACAAAATCCAGTTAAGTGCGAGTTTGATTTCGCACCGAGAGTTCCGTATCAATTTTGTGATTGTAGTCCACGAAAAGTGCGAGTGTAAAAATTATCAAATTAAATTTACCCACTTATTTTGTATGAAATCAACAAAATATATAATTAAGTTTGTATTGATTTGTGTCTGTAATATCTTTAGACAGTATATAACCTGAAACTAAAAAATATATATTTGTTACCGAAAAATATAAAACAGTAAATTTAATTTTCATTTTGGTTTTATGTATGTGTGTATACTTTTCTATGAAATATATTACTATTTTCATAAATATTATGGTGTGCCATCTTGAAGATATTTCTTACAACGATTAAAACAGTTTTTTGCAATTTCTTTTTTTATTTTAAACGGTGGTTTAAATATTGCACCGTTTTGTGAAACGCTTTTGCATTTTACATCATACTTTTTAAACTTTTTCTTTAAAGAAAAATGAAAAAATAAGTTGTTTAGAGCTGTTTAAATAATATTTTACTATTCCTGACTGGTATCGAGGTGTAGTTAAAGTGAATTTAATAAATATTGCCGTATTACATTAAATATTAATATAATATCAAATTGCTCAGTTAAATATGAATTGTTTTTTTTTTATTAAATTTTAATCAATTTGTGGTATTTTGCCAATTCTTAATTATGTATTTCTATTTGAACACGCGGATGAAGCCGCAAGCAAAAGCTGCATGCACGCATGCATGCATGCATGCAAGCTGCAAGTATGTACTCGTATATCAGAGCATATGCTAGTGTACGTAATGTTTATTTTACTAAAAAAATATTTCTAATGTAAAGTTAATGAAAAAAGTGACTTTCTACACTCTACGTAAAAGAATTTGTAAGTTATTTTTTTAAAGTTTCACGTTTTATTCTGCATATAGTAGGATAGATAAAGAGAAGCTAGCGTCAATACAAAAAATTATATACATATAGAATGGCAGGACTTAACGTCGCAATGTCAGCCTTGCCAGGGGCGGAAATGGACACAGTTCATTCCCCCAAGTGAAATCGCATCCACTACCATCGCGCTCTAGCTTGACACTGTGCCACTGCATTACCTAATTCCACATTTACAAGTTAATATTAACATATAAAACTAAAGTCTATCAAGCGCAAGCTGCCTCGATTGCCTGCAAAGTAAAAATGACTGACAATTTGAACCGTCAACGTGTTTCCCGTCACAGCGCGCTAAATGAACGAGAATTTCACTTTGACGCCATTTTGTAGTGCTTTTTACTTTTAGCTTCTATTTGTTTTTATTGTTGTAATGTTTTAATTAACCTTTTATTGTTGTTTTTTAACGTAAGTGTAGATTTAGATAAATAGATTTTGTTTTTTTTTTATTTTCTCTACCAGACTGCGTTATGCATTGTTCTGTCTTCTTTTTGTTTTATAGTTTTTTATTTATTTTTATAGTAAGTTAATTACTATTATTTCTTATATTTAGTTGAATGACTTTTCACCAGCTTTAAATTTATACGTTAAGTCACGCCACGCTTTGTCTATTTTCCATTAGAGCAAGGAAATGAAAATATTAAATCATTCATTCCCCGAGTGAGAATGGAACGTACAACCACATTCTTACACGCATTGCCACTGTACTACGGACGCATAACGACTCAATAGCAATTTTTTAAAAATATATTAAATACTAGCGACCCGCTCGCGGCTTCGCCCGCTTAAACCATAAAATTATTTAATTAACACACTGAATTATGTTCGTATTTTGATATACCTATAATGTATGTTTGCAACGCAATGAAGATTTTTAATGACAAATTTATTAAAACTTTAGAATCTTGAATTGAATTTTTGAAATAAAAACACAACTTATCGATACTTACAATAAAATCCTAACTCATCGGTGTCTGTACATGGAAGATATTACAATTAACATTGTAATAGAACTTGGTCAGTTTGTCTGTTTGTCTGTGAATTTGTTCACGATAATCTCAGAAACGGCTTAACCGATTTAAATCCTTTTTTGTTTGCATTTTCGCAATCTGCCCTTAAATATTTAATATTAGTTTTATTTTAATCAGCTTCACGCAGTATCCCTCACACAGCAGGTTAGGCAGAGGAACCCTAGTAGTTATAATTCAATCCTCCAAGTGGGGATCGGACCCACACCAGTCGCGTTACAGCCACAACTTTGGCCTTTAACAAAGAAGAGAAGAGAAGCGTCAGCGCTCCTTTTACGGAAATAGCATATAGGTAAAATATTTTAATTCCATACTTAAAGAATTTAAGCAACAGTGTAGACGTAAGTTTTTTTTTTCATTTCACGATGTTTAATCATATCTATATTTCGTGTGAGGCAGTTACGCTTTGATACCAATAACGTAAACACATACTACTACAAAAATACTACTAAAACCTTTAGATTTAGAACTTTGAACTTTGCCGCCAAAACCTACGGCTCGATTTTGGAATGAGGCGTATGCGGCGGTTTCCCTTTGATAGGTGTATATGTGCGTGCGTCGTTCTTGACAAATTGTATTTTATTTTACAACGATAATTTTATTATTTATTCGCGGCTTTGTCCGCTTGAATTACATGATTACTCTTTTAAGAAATATAGATATTACAAACAGCCTTAACTAATAAGTAATTAATTTGGATAAGTACTCACGATATTATTTGCAAAATAACTTATCTAGCTCCTGTACAGTTTTTAAATTAGTAACATATATTATTAGTTAAATATATAATGGACATACAGAATATACGTAGAAAGCACGTTTTTGCTCCCAAAAGTTATTTTTTTATACGTTTCTTAAAAAAATATTAATAACATAAACGAACGAACGGACTGACTATTCAAAATATTTCTTTGAATATTAAGTCATTCTTTATCACTGTGTTAAATAATTACGAATTAAGCTAGACTGTTACGAAGGTAATCTTCACCAACAATTCAATGTAGTTTACTTTGTAGTCAGTAGTTACTACTATGAACAATTGTACTTTAAAAATACGTAAATTTATCAACAGTCAAATAAATAAGACGTTTCTAAAGTCATTCTTTTGGACTTACAATTGAACTGTAACCATTCGAACATTGTTAGAAAAATACTACTATGTTTATGTTAAATTTATTATAAGTATAGATTACACTTACATGACGTAATTAACGTTAAGCAGATAATAACTCAACAATATAATAATTTATTTCTTAATATTTTTTTTTTTCAAATATAAATATCTTTTAAACTTTAAGTACATTATTTTTTGATAAAGTGTAGCGGTAACCTTTTCAAACTATATTTTCTTTTATGCACAGCGCCATCTATTAAGATCTCATCACAATTAGTGATAGCGTTACGCGTATGGAAGAGAGTATCAAGATTCGTTAGTACCTACTATTGGTCAATAGATAGCGTTACTGGTACCGATTTTTACTATCTCAAATATTAACTTCTTGAAAACTTAAATACTTATATCGTTTGATAGAGTGAAGCGATTACAATGAAATAAACACTAAAACCTACCTTGATTTATTTGTAATTTTTATGTATAAAAGTTGCTTAAATTTATTGTGTACTTTTTACGTGATACGTGTTCACATAAACAGACAAACAGACAAAAATTCCAAAAATGTTGGAAATGGATTCTGTTAATTATCCTTTAACACCCTGGCTAATTTTTTTTTAAATATTTTCAATGTACAGAAACGACTTTTCTTCAGATTTATTATAAGTATAGATTATTAATATTATAAAAACATTACCCTCTTTCTGGGGCAACTGGGTAATAACAAACGAGCACTAACCTTATCCACGGGCATGGAAGGGCACGCGCGGCACAAGTTCCAGAATGAGCCGATCATCTGGCGGCAGCCGTCCGGCTCGGTGCGGCTCGCGGTGTCCAAGCTGAGCGCCCTTACGACTGGGGCATGTGATGCTGCTGGGGGAGAAATAGTGAGGTGAGATTTAAGGGAAAATAGGTAAGTATGTAAAAAAGGAGTTTTGGTTTTTATTTGTAGTGTGGTAGAGTATTCTGGAGGAATTGCGTTTTGAGTGGAGGAACTCAACCCCGCACTTTGCTTCGTTACCAGAGCGAGGAAACGAAAATATTAAATATTTAATTTTATTGAATACGATCTAACCCACACCCTATTTTACGGGTTATTCGTACGGGTCATTTTATGGTAAGTGATCACAGCCGTCCACGACCCCATGTAACACCAGAATAGCAACAGGTGCGTTACCGGACTTTGAGGTGGAGATAGACGCGCTTCTTGAAGATATCCAAGTAGTATTGACGTGGAAACACACTGGCGCAGGTAAACAGAGATTTCACAGTTCCGTGGCGCGTGGAACGAAATTCCTACTAAAAAGCACAATGTCATTTACATTCTCGTGTTTGAGCCCCTTGAGTAGCGAACGTCGCGTTTTGTCTTCCATAACGAAGAAATGAAAATTATTTTTTCATAAAGACCAACGTAAGCTGAAAACAACGCATATAATTTCAAAGTTTATTAAATGAAAGTGAAGAAGAGAGTGACTTATCAATAGTTTCTTTTCCGTCACTTGCAATTTACAAATATTGTATAAAGAAATTGAAATAAAAGCTGGAACTAAAACGTAACGTATTCACTTTAATACTTTTTAGAGTTAACATACAGCTGAAAAAGGTGAGCTTCAAAGCAAAGGCGAAAAGGTCAAAGAAATTCAAATGCTTTTTGCTCTTAAGCCGATTAACATTATGAATATTATGAAAGATTTTCAGTTTTACTACATTTTACATATTATATTGTAACATGTAGAATCTATTGAGTACAGTCGTGGTGCAGGGACACAAGAGTGGGACTGCAACCTGCAGGTTGTGAGTTCGGTTCCCACTCGAGGATATGAAATGTTAAATATTTTCATTGCTTCGCTCTCGAGGCAAAAACGTGGCATTGAGTTCCGCCATTCAACACGCAATGCCTTCAGAATTTGGCCTAAAGTCGGGAGCGGAGTGTCTTAACACTAGGCTCTCTCTGCCTACCCTGCTACATGTTGGATACAGCTTGAGGCTGTAAAAAATTATAACATGGATCTATAGAGTGCCGTTGTAGAGCAGTGGAGTTGCATCTGACTATAATCGGGGGTTCCATTCTAAGGAATGATTATAAATAATTATTAATTCCATACAAACAGCGATGGTTTACAATTTTTAGGGTTCCGTAACTTTTAAAGAGAACCCTTATAAGACCACTTTGTTGTCCGTCCGTTTGTCTGACTGTCTTTCTGTCTGTCAAGAGCATTTATCTCGGAACGCTCGGAGATATCTAGTTGAAATTTAAACCATATACTCAGATCTACGGTTCCTTGATTTCCTAAAACAAAACGTATTCCTATTTTCTACATTTACTTAAAAAGAAGATATAGATGTTTATATCGCAAAAAACGCATATTTCGACACTCTAAGGGAATCAACATTAATAAGGTACTTGCGTTGACCTATATATGAAAATTGCCCCCTAATATTTACAGGTGGTACTAGTTTAGGGAGAAATCCGAAAACTATTTGTCTTAAAAACATAAATAGGGGCAAAATTTTAAGCCGCTAATTCAAGTGCGGTATAGGTGAAAGGGCTCTGGCTAAGCTAAGTTTGAATTTCAGATAAAGCTCAAAATCTCCAATTATTGTACGGAGTGCTTGTCCGGTTTTTTTACTATAGAAATTAGAAACGTAATAATATAATATCTGTGTCTATACTCCTATACTAATATTATAAAGCTGAAGAATTAGTTTGGTTCAACGCGTTAATCTCAGGAACTGCTGGCTCTAATTATAAAAAAGATTTTTGTGTTGGTTTGTCTATTTATCGAGGAAGGCGTGAATATCACGTTAATAATTTTGATGTAAACACACGCACTTGTCCCATAGAAAACTCTTAGCTACATCCAATTGTACCACTCGGACGAAGCCGCATGTAAAACTACGCTAATATATAAAAAAAAATGTTTTAGTACGGTTAGCTCAAAATTCACAAACTTTGAAACTACAAATAGCAAAATATTACTATTACTATCATACCGTGCCAAGTTGCTTTTTTATTCTGACACTTGCCAAGTGGATGGTACACCATATACATAAATTTTAAGTGGATACTTGATCTGAACCTAATATTTAAAACTAAAAACTGTTTCACGAATTTTCCCGCAGAAAAAGGTAGGATTTGGGCCGCCGTGGCGCACAGGGTCACAAGCGTGCGGCCCTGTAAGTTGTTACTATAGGTCTCTACTTATTGATTTATTGTTATATTAAATTTAATATTTTTTTATTTTTGTAAATTAATTGATCAATACTAATCTACCCTGCAAAATATAGGATATGACGGAAAGGAACATATATAAAACAGCTTCACGCTATATCCCGCACACAGCAGGGTATTCAGAGGGAACCTTAACGTTCCGTTTCCCAAGCAAGAAAGAAAAGAGAAACCTGTATCTAGACATGTTCTCGCTTGCGGCGACTTCGTGTATCGCTATACAAGTGTACTATATATAAGTAAATTCCATTTTTCAATAGTTTTCATCGGAAGCTATTTTTCTCAGTTTCCACTCAAAAACCCATTGGAGCGGCTTATTAAAAGTTTCTTCGGCGAACGAGTTGAACGTCATGGGCAAGTTTCAAACCAAAAACGTAAGCTGTATTAAACAGATACTGAGCTGGAATTTTTAATTTGAACGTAGTGAATATATGTTAATTATGTATATTGATATATTTGTGAGGCCAGTCGTGGCGCAGGGGCACAGCATGCGACAGGTTCTGGATTCGATTTCCACTTGAGACAATTAAAATCTTTAATATTCTCGTTTCCACGCTCTGGTAACAGGACAAACTTATGCATCAGTAGGAAACATACTGCAAGCCCCATTAGAATTGCAAGCAAATTAAAATTTCAGTCAAAAAAAAAATTATCCAAACGAATATTCAATTTTTTGTCAACGAAGACTTACGAGTTTACGCAAAATGTGAAAAAAGTAGTGTCTATTGTAGGTTTTCTCCGTTTACCCTACCTTGTGCGGGATACAGCCTGAAATAGGAAAATACTATTATTGTTACTAAAATAATATAATTTTTATAGAATATTATAATATACATACTAGTAACCAGCCCGTGGCCCGCTTGAACTACGCGATTATTTATTTAATAAATATTTTTTTTTGTGTTTGCAGCGCGACTAAAGTGACTTCATGAAAATACAAAGGAAACTCTCAAGCACCACCGTTTTTGCAAAATTATTTATTGTAAAAAATATCAGCTTCACACTGTATTTCGCATATGCCACTACATTCGCCATTTTCCGACGAATTCTGAAGTTATTACGTCTTAAATCTCGGAACTTAACGCCGCGTTTTGCCTAGACACCAGAGCGAAGAAATTAATTTCCTTGGGTGGGAATCGAAACCACAACTTGTCACGTTTGCAGTCACATACCTCGATAAATGATCACTATTCAACACAAAAATAATTTCTCAAATCCAATCAGTAGTTGCTGAGATTAACGCGCTCAAGCAAATAAACTTTTCCGTTTTATTTTATTAATCATAAATATAAATATAAAACCAGCATTTAGTTAGATTATATAATACTCTAACCCACTAAAGCATTATAAGTATATTTTCAACAAACCGACATAAAGGCGTGGCTCGCGTCGGTAGGTTCGTTAGCGCCGGTCAAGAACCCCGGCCAATGCAGGTTAGTGCTGCGTGAAATTCTTAGAGAAAATAACATTTTTCTCGCGTTTCCTTTAATTAATGGTTTTCCATGTATAATATTTCATTACTTAGTGAGAATGGACCAAACTTTATAATCTTTTTATATATACATGAGTATGGTACTGGCATTTGACATTTTTTAAAAATAAGATTTTTTTTTATTTTTGTTTATAATAATATAGTAAAGTAGGCAGATGGAGTCTGGGAACCTATTGCTAAGACACTCCATTCCCATTAAAACACTTTCCGTTTCCCTATTTCCATCGAATTATGGAGGAAGTGCTAAGTGGCGAACCTCAACTCCGCACTTTGCCTCGTCACCAGAGTACAATAATGAAAATATTTCATTCCCCCGAGTGGGACTCAAACCCAAACCATTATGTTTACAGTCACACTCTTGTGTCCCTGCAGCACGACGAGGGCCTATTAGAATATTTTTATTCTATTTTTTCCTTAAGCATGGCAGAGAAAGCAAATGTAATCTAGTGATTTAACACTCCGTTCAACAAACACCGCTCAATTTTAAGACACTGCGTGTTGAGTGGCAGAATTCCGCGCATTGTGTTCTTAAAAGAGCGAGGAAATTAAAATATCCCCCGAATAGGAATCGAACCAATAACAGTTGCGTACCGTGGTCTATGAAATACAAACACTAAATACGAAGTTTGTTTGTGAAGTAAACTAAATTTAATAAAATTAATTGCAGTATTCACCGAACTAAATGTATTAACCGAGCTGATATATTACTATAGTGGAAAGGTTTCTTGAATAATTTAACAGTATAACGTGGGAGAGTAGCCCATATCTTCCATAATATAGTATGAAAGTGCTCAGAATATTGAACATGCTGTATAAAGACGTGTTTACATTTAGCAAATTTTAGTAAATTTTCGTTGTAAACAGTGAAAATCTTGTAATAAAACACTCTTGTGTTGTTTATTACACAGCCAGGAGGGAAGTAAGGACTGCCAGTACCTTAAGTTAGAGGTAGGTTAAGCAGACGGAACCTTCCCAGTTAAGACACTCCGTATATTTTTAAATCGTGACTGTAAAATCGACTGGTTGTGGATTCGATCCTCACTCAAGAAAATTAAATACTTACTTACATTTATATTTTCATTTCTTGGCTCTGATGTCGAGGCAAAGCGCGGCGTTGAGTTTCGCCACTCAACACTTAGTGCTTCCAGAAGTCAGTGGAAAGTGGGGAACGGTCTTAACACTAGGTTCCCTCTGCCTACCCTGCTGTGTGTGGGATACAGCGTGAAGCTGATTTATTATGATTTGTATATATTTAATTTCCTCGAATGAGAATCGAACTCACAACCTGTGGCGTTTACAATCGCACGAATGTGCCAGTGCACCATGACTCGCCTCAAAGACCGGGCGGCCTTTCTGCTACTTAGTAAAATTAAAAATAAATCATTCATCATCATTTAACTTTCATTATTACCTAAAATCATTTAATTTCATTATTACCTAAAAGTTATTTTGTAACTTAAATTATAACTTATAATATAATATATTTACATCAACACAAAAACCCTTTCAGCCCAAATTGTGTGTGCCTTCAAAAATTCAATATACAAATATTGGTGTAAAAAAACCGGACAAGCTCGAGTCGGGCGCGCCCACCGAGGGTTTCGTACAAAAATTGAAGTCTCGAGCTTTTTCTGAAATTCAAGCTTAGCTTAGCCAGAGCCTTATCATCTGATACATTACTGGACCTAGCGAATTTAATACCAAGTTTTGCCCTCCTTTTAAGGCTGTTATTTTTTAGGATTTAACCACTGCCACCAATGTATAGTTCTCAGATTTTTCCTAAACTTATACTATCTATAGATGCTAGCTGCCAAATTTCATAATTCTAAGACAATCGGAAGTATCCCATTAATTTTCCCTTTATAGTGCCAAAATATGCGTTTTATGTAATATATAAACAGGCATATCTTTTTTTTAAGTAAATGTAGAAATACGTTTTTTTTAAGAAATTATGGTGTCGTAGATCTGAATATATGGTTTGAATTTCAACTTAATATCTCCAAGCGTTTCTGAGATAAAGGCTCCTGATAGACACATAGACAGACGGACAAAAAAGTGATCCTATAAAGGTTCCTTTATTCCTTAAAAAGTACCGAACCCTAAAAATTAAACACGTACACAGTACACGTACTTAAAAATAAAAAAAAGTATTTTTACATCAGTTAGTGATGAAGTAATTTATATGAAAAAGCTGGGAAAGCTCCAGTTTTAGTCCTTTCAGTTTACATAACCAGGAATGTTTGCCTTTCACGGTTTCATTATGTTATAATTAAATTGAATCATATATTAGTGTTTACTCTGCCGTGGATTCTGTGAAAAAGGCTTATTGGGCTAGGGAATATAAAAAGGCCATAGTGGCGTGAGTGAGTCTCCTTTTGGACACTTCCGTTTCCCATTTTACATCGAATTCTCGAGGCATAGCATGCTAATTAAAGAAATTTAACGCCGTGCTTTGCCTCATTACTAGAATGAGCATATTTCATTCCCAGTTCTTTTTTTTCACCAATCGAACCTATGACCGTCAGGTTTTTGCCACGATTACTTGTGCGTGAACTATAAAATGGCAAAATCCTGTTTTTAATGGTCCTGTGGGGAAATCTCAACTACAAATAAGAATACTTTTCTAGTTTTTATCTGTCAATATCCAAACCACTACTGTAACAATATCCTTGTTTTATTATGTAGACCTAGTATTTATATATAATAATACTCAAGGCCATCATCAGAAAGCGTAGGACTGTCAATGCAATGTTGTGGATTTGACCCTCATTCAGGAGAATGATTATATTTTAATTAGGTTCATTTCTCCGTTCTGATAGTGCAGGTCCGCTACTGAACACGCAATGTATAGAAAATTAGACGGAAAATGGTGAATGAAGTGCCGTAACTTTAGGTTTCGTCTGCCTATCCTGCTATTTGCGAGAAAAAACCCGGAATTCTTTTTTAGGACTTCGTACTCAAAGAGTAAAACGAGATCCCATTACAAGACTTCGCTGTTTGTGGGTCTGTCGCCCAGCTATATCTTATGTACTGTGATCGTTATAAAATTAAATTTTGTTTTATTACATTTTATATGGGAATCCCCTTAAATATTTATGATAATGTATTTCTGTTAAAATAAATATTTAAGGGGATTCCCATATAATAAATGTGATTGTTTTGTTGTTCTTATATATAATGAAACGGAACTCTTCGTGTATCCAGCTCGCTCTTGGCTTTTTTTTTAAATAGCAGCATTATGTTCATATCAATTTCGCTTAGATGTCTCCATCAGAAACAAAGTGTCTCAGTAAATGATCAGGATTCAGGTCACTGAACAGATAACTGGTTGATGTAAATATTTATATAGGCTGAAAATGTTTGCTTGACCCAAAAACATTTTGCAATGTTTATAATGATATTTGATATTTTGTTTTCCTTGTACTCTGTATAATATATATCCGGGCCGTGATGATGGAGCCTCTCGTACTGTAAATGTAATAATTGTGGATTTTATCCTAACTCGTAGAAATTCATTTTTTTTGCCATTTTAAAATGTGGGCAGAAGTTGGAAAGCACAGAATCTTGGCACTATGTTTTATGCGATATATTTATATTATTAGATATTTTACTACATTTATATTATATACATTTGCTTTAGTTATATATGTTTCTTACCTTTCTTTACTATCTATATTGGTATAGTAGGTATTTTGAATGTTAACTATTGAGTAAAGATAGAGAAGAGAGATTAATCTACTCGTATTTTGTAGTTCTAAGATGTGTCCGGCATATTTCCGATTATGTAGAGAGAACCTAGTATAAAAGACAATCTTTTCACTCGAATTCGAGAAATGGAAGGGCGGAAGTGAGCTCCGCGTTTAGTCGGTGTTTTTTTTATCTAAAAGCAGGCATTAAGTTGTTTTATTTTAAACTAAATTGTCTCATAATCGCCCATATATAAACATAATCTACCCTTCTAGAAATAAACATATTTGAATCCGTAATATAAACAGTTTTAAATGCTCGTGGGCGTCTAATATTTAACAGAAAATATTTTTTTTATGAAGGTAAGACTACTGAGAGAAGGGACGACAGGTTTTATTAGGGTCTAGTATACTTTAGAAACAGAACTTCTACAAAAGCTCACTTACAAATGACAAAGTTACTTCATAGTATCAAAAATTACGAACTTCGAGATTACAATTGTTGATTTTTTTTAGCTTCACACAACCAGAGTTGGCAGAGGGAACCAAGAAATCTAGCGTTAAGACACCGTTACCATTTAGACACTTCCGTTTCCCACTTTCCGCTGAATTATGAAGTATTGCGTGTTGAGTTTCGAAACTCATCGTTAAAAAATTGCTGATACTAAGCGAATATTCGTTCCACTAAATAGACAAAACGTGGCGTTCAGATATATCGACTGACGTAACTTAACTCCGCATAATGCGGGATACGTGACAAAAATAATTGAATTACTATTTCGAATTCAGAGCTCTGCAATAGTACTTGACTGACAGGAAAGTTAACAAATGGATATTTCGCGTGATACTAAAGATTTCACCAGTTCCCTATTTAGATTGCACTCGACCTAAGGTTTTTTTTTGTTTTGTAATGCTTATTTAATAGTTCATAATAACTACGTAGTAGTTTTATCGGAGAGAGTGAGCTCTTGAAAGACAATTTCGTCGACAAAACTAAACTGAAAGTTACTGGATTTATTTATTTTTGGAGTTTAAATACAAAGGATTATTATAAAAATAAAAATCAGCTTCACGCTGTATCCCGCACACAGCAGGGTAGGCACCTCTGCCTACCTGAACTTAGTGTTAAGACACTCCGTTCCCCACTTTCTGCCGAATTCTGGAGCCATTGCGTGTTGAGGGGCAGAACTCAACGCCGCGCTTAACCTCGACACCAGAGCGAAGAAATGGAAATATAAATTTAAGTAAATATTTCATCTCCTCGAGTGGGGATCGAACCCACAATCAGTCGATTTTGCAGTCACACCTCGTGCCGCTGCGCCACAACTGGCCTTACCAGGACTTGGCCAGGATTATTATTATTATTATTATTCATTCCCTCGAGTGGGAATCGAATGTACGACAGCCGTACGCTTGGGCTCCGCAACGACGACGGCCCGTAAGCAAAAGATTATTAAAATGACCTCTAAAGTGTAGCCGGTGGTAGTGACAGTGACAAAGAAAATGATAAATCGTATTTAATATTATGTTTTAAGAGGTAAAATCCAAAGGATTCTTATTCGATGTAAAAGCTTTGAGTCAGATAAAGATTAATACTATATTTTGTTACTATATTTTGATTAATAAATACGGTGTATTTAATCCCTTTGGTTTTAGAGGATTGTTTAAAATATATAAGATGCAAATAACATCAACATATAATGCGTATATTATATACATACGGAATATATTTTTATTGAAACATAAAATAATGAAGCCTTCGTAGAGCGGGGGTTTAAGCGTGTGACTGTAAAGACGACGGTTGTGGATTCGACTCCTATTCGGGGTATGAAATATTGAATATATTCACTTCCTAGCTCTGGTTCTACCACTCGAAACGAAACACCTTGAAAATTTTGCGAAAAATAGGGTACAGAAGTATCTTAATGATATGAGGTTAACACTAGGTTTCCAGGTTCCTTTTGCCTACCCTGCTATGTGCAGGATACAGCGTAGAGCTAAAAAAAAGAATCACCCACATTAGGCGTCATTTTATAGTCTTTTTTTTAGTCTAAAATAAATCTCTAAAATTCTCTAAAATAATTCATTTCTCTGAGATAAGATCGAACTCACAACCATCGTGCTTACAGGCAAACAGTTTTCCACTACGCCACGAAGTCCTCTATTATAAAAGTATTTAAAAAAGATCTAATACACTAATAGTTTCATATATCCAAACGTTATTAGGACATTACTCTTCTTGAGTCGCTGTAATCTCATGAAATATATCAAATCAACATCTCATTTCATACAAAATGAGATCCCAAGCGGACATCAACATGTAAATTTCATTTACATACCACTAAAACTGTTGAGGGTGTGACAGACAGGGGATGGATGGGTGTGCGAAATCTACATATGGATAGGGATAGTTTTTGGCTTTTTATGTTTTGTATGTTGTTGAGGCCAGTCGATTCTTGGCGCGATGATACAAGCATGCGAATATAAACGTGATAGGTTCTATTCCCACTCGAGGAAATTAAATATTTAATATTTTTATGTAACGAGGCAAAGCACGGCGTTCAGTTTCGCTTCTCAACACGCAATGCCTGCAGAATTTAGCGAAAAGTGGGGAACAGTTTCCTAATAGAGACAGACTGTCTTAACATTAGGGTGCTTACTTACGTCTGCTATTTTCCGGGGGATTTCTCTAGCTTCTCTCATTTAATTTCAGAAAGTTTGTAAAACAAATTAAATCTACAAGGTAAATACAATTTCTAAAGGGTCTCAAGGATTTGGAAAAGGCGCAGTAAGTTAATTATCAGTTTCAATTGATCCTTCAGAATCTTATTCCTTTAAGGGAATAAATTAAAGGCCTTGATCGCAAATAATAACATAAATAAAAAGAAATTGGTAAAAAGATATTGGTTAAAAAGCTGAAGTAATTTTTATGAAACAGCTTAAATTTTCCTTCATCTGGCTTCTGGTTGAACATCAATTTAAATAATGATTTCCGCACCCTATTTGGGGTAATGCGGATATTAAAAAAAAAATATGACGTAATTAAGATTAAAAAGAATTGAGGCCGTCGTGGCCAGCGTTTCACAAGGATGCGACTATAAACGCGACGGTTGTGGGTTCGATATCTACTCGAGGAAATAAAATATTTAATATATTCTTATCTTTGCTCTGGTAACAATACAAAGCGTAGAGTTCCGCCAATTAATACGCAATTGAAGTGTCTTAATAGGAACAGAATATCTCAACACTAGGCCCCCAGGTTCCTTCCGCCCACCCGGCTATGTACAAATCAAGTTACTTATTAAATGTATAATATGAACAAAAATGTTTAGTGGTGTCGGGAATCGAGAGTGCTAAATAAAAATAGAATACATTTACATATCTGGATCTATTTTTATTTAACAAAAAGTAAATAACTACTAGTGACTAGTGAAGTTGATTGACTTTCACGTATATTAATATTGTAAAGCTGAAGTGAACCAACTAATCTTAGGAACTAAATAAAATAAAATAAAAACTACTTGGTTCGAATCGAAAAAATATTTTTGTATTGGATCCATTGATCGAAACATAAGATTAATTAATGATTCCGATATAACTTACTATACCTGCATTCGGAGTTACCTCGGGCACTTAGAACGTGTGCAACTCTTAGCAAATAGTCTTATTTCTATTTTACGAAGACTTCGAGAGAGGCACGAACTGCCTATAGTTTTGGGCACAAATATACTCTTAATAAATATCCAAAATCAGATATAGTCAGTCAACTTCTACCTGTAACACAACCACATCGGACTTCAAACCTATCAGTAGATGGCACATAGTACTATTATTAGAATAGTTTTTAGTCTTTAGATATTTAGGTTTGCTTAAGAATTGCTTTAAATAAAATCTTTATTAGGTCTTTATCTTGACATTAAATCTCCCGTGCCTAGCTGTGTAAAACCTCCAAAGTTGTATGGGTTACCAAAAATACACAAAAAAGATGTACCTTTTCGACCAATAGTCAGCCAAATCGATACGCCGACGTATAAACTGGCTCAACATATCGCCAAAGTACTTTCTCCACTGCGTGGCCACACAACATCTTATGTCAGGGACTCGCCTGTGTCCCCGGTAATAGCAGATATATACATGGAGGACTTTGAGGAGATGGCTCTTAGCTCTGCACCCTGTCTACCTAGGATATATAAGCGGTACGTAGATGACACTTTTACCATTTTACCTACGGACAGTATTTATATATTCCTAAACCACCTCAATTCTATTAATGATAATATTAAATTTACAATAGAATTACAGGCAAATAATTCCCTAGCTTTTCTTGATGTTTGAGTCATAAGAAATCCCAATGGCACAATAGGCCACACAGTATATAGGAAACCCACGCACACTAATAGATACCTCAATGGTGAATCTCACCATCACCCTACACAGTTATCTATCGTTGGCAAATCTTTGTTTCAGAGAGCCCACCACCTCTGCGATGCTGAACACCTAGGGGACGAGCTTCGCCAGGTGAAGAATACCCTTCATCAAAACAAGTTGCCAGTTCCCCGCCAGCGTTGTCAGAAGACCAACAAGCCACCCACAGTAGAGAGACAACCGGAATTTCTACCATATGTGAAGGGGGTTACAGACAGGATTGGCAACATCTTAAGAAGAGCTTCCATAAAAACCATATTCAAGCCTAACAAGAAAGTGAGCCAATTCTTGAGACCAGTAATATTCCTTTACAGAGTGCAGGTGTATACAAACTAGACGGTGACTGTGGCTTATCATACATCGGTCAAACAAAGAGAAGCATCGGTGTTAGGGTGAAGGAACACATCTCTGATATCAAGAATGGGCATGTATCGAAGTCAGCTGTGTGTGAGCATACTGTGGATAAACCCAGCCACTACATTAGGTTTGATAAACCCCAAATCCTCGCTAAGGAAAACAGATACATTCCTAGAATGATCCGCGAGACTATTGAAATACAAAAACATCCTAATTTCAATAGAGAGGATGGCTGGAAGCTTTCTACCACCTGGGACCCACTCATAAAATCATTGAAGTCTCAAACCCACCATACCAGAGGGCAAGATACTATCAGCTCATTCTGCAGGAATCCAGGGCAGTACGCGAGGCAATTAAGAAATCGTTGGCGGTAGTTTGATATAATAATTATGTCAACTGACAGACGAATGCCACCTCAGTCTACCCGTGACCACGGACTACTGCAAAGTGTTCGAAACGTCGGGTTTCCAAAAATGTATAAAAGTACAAAATATACGCGATTAATCCGGTTAAAATAGTTTCATTTAAAATGTGTAATAATCGTGAAAATCAAAGAACTTATTTTATTAGGTAATTTTGTTTTTTAAATCAGTTTTTTTAATATATTTTTTTATTTCAATTCCAGTCACTTTTATTATATTTATACAAAAAATATAAAGTTTCTTTATCTGAGACTGCATTTAAAAAAATCTGTCTCATGGTCCCTGAAACCCATCAAGTGGAACTCTAAACTCTGCTAAGACTGTACAGGCTACATAAAAAAGCTATTAGTTAATGAGCTTTCTGAAGTGCTGGAGGTTAGCCACACCTTAGTAGCTACTTTAGGCTTCCGCTATAGTAAAATGGAAACAACTAAGGTGTAAGAGTTACGTATGACACATGACACATTGTAAAGGCCCGACGTAATTCTGACCGCATGTACAGTTGATTACATAGAAACATTACCGTGATGTAATACTTACTCAATATATGGATTAATTAACACTAAAATAAATTTTAAATTTCTACCAATACCTACCAAAATCAACTTTTCTGGTTTATAATAGAGGCCAGTCGTGGCGCAGGGGCCCAATTATGTGACTCTAAACGCCGGACGTTGTGGATTCAATGCTCACTAAAGGAAACGAAAAAAAAAACAAAGATATCTCTCGCCAAGCCAAAGCGCGGCGATGAGTTCCACCGCGAAAATGAGAAGCAGAGTATCTTAACACAAGGCTCCCTCTGCCTACCCTGCTAAACGCGGGATACAGGGAGAAACTGAAGAAAAGATTCCCGTGATATAGTATAGTCTATATATAGCCTGCCTCGGTATGTAAACTGTCCAACACCAAAAAATATTTTAAGTTCAACGAAACCAACTCTCCATTTTAACAATATTACAGGAGGTGTATGCGTAATGTAATCATGTAATGTATAATTTTCGGTTTAATATCGGTGTGAGAACCGTTTTATCGCTCTATTCCAATAAGCAAAGTAATAATGGCTTGTTACGACGCGACGGTACGGTCGTATTCTACTCGTTGGTCGGTATGGGGGGGAGGGGGGGCACTGGGGGCAGTTAATGCGGATTAATTAGTTATTTAATAGTTATGTAGAGAAGGGAAAAATGAGTAAACACATCCAAATAGCTATATCTATGTTTATTAATATATTAATGTCCATATTTATGATATCTTTCGGTTAAGGAAAGTTTTTTTCAGGCGTAATCATCATCACACTGTTCTGTGATGGATGTGGACCATCCGCCCTACACCCCATTACTATATTTATACATTGATATAGAGACCCAAAGAGGCTTTGCGGGACAATGGATTATTTTAATATCCTCCTTGGTAAGATAAAGCGCGGCATTAAGTCTTGTCACTCTACACGTCATGAGACAACAAAATCAATCACACTCAAACACGAGCAAACAAACACAAACAACACACACAAATTCTCGCCGAATGTGGAGAAAGTCGTTAATGTATTCCTAGTACCGACTATGTATTAATATACTATCTATTAGATATAAATTAAAATATTATAATGCTTAAGCAACATATTTAAATACGCTAAATATTTATTTTATTTTATTTTTTTGTTCATTTTACAAAACTCAACACCGCAATACAAGTACATTTAAATGCGGAGTTGAGTTACATCCTTTTTCGTAATATACAAGAAACGTTAATAATATTCAAATTAATTTAAAAATCTTAGAAATCATATCAATCATTCGAGAAAATTCCAGCACTTTTATGTCATATCGTCTACGTGAACAGTACGTCGTGGTTTTGGTCACGTAATTGGTTTTGGGAAGCTATAAAAATGGTTTGGCAATACTAGGTTTAGTGCTAGGTATGTAAGAAGCCAGTGTAATTGTAATTTACTAGATTTTGGCAAAAAAAATAATACATTCTCGATTAAACATTTTTAGGTGAAATTGGCGATGGGTAGGTATATAAATTTCATATAGAGAATATTTGTAATTTTTTTTAATGAAAGTTTTGGGGTCAAGTTAAGCCATATGACATAGTAGAATAAAAACTGATTTGACATAAGATATTGACATAGCAGAATAAAAACTGATTTGATAGAGAAGTAGAAAAAAACATATATAAGATGTAGCTATACAATTTAATTATGCGCAAATCTGTAAGAAAAAGAAACTATGTGATGGAATACACACCTTCTAATCCAACTGTGGTAAAAAATAATAAAAAAGGGTATGACTGTGTATGTAAAACTTTAAGTTATATATATATATATATATATAATAGAATTATGACTGATCGTTTTCCGTACAACGAAGCTCTATAAGAAAATATTAATTAAAATATTATTTTGTTGAATTGGCTGAAATTACATATTGAATTAAACTAAATCAGCTTCACGCTGTATTCCGCACACAGCAGGGTAGACAGTTCGGTAGCGGAATTCTACGCCGGGCTTTTATTTATTGAAAAGTAAATATTATCTTGCAAATGATAATGATATAAAAACACGTAAGTAGTTCATATTAATGTAAACAAATAATTGAGTTATAAATAAGTTAGTAAAACTTAAGTTAATAATTATTTTTTTAAATATTTCAGTAGCGTAGTGACGTGATACAGTTTACTCAAATTTATAGGTATGTATGTACATGCACATTGGACCTAACCTATGTATCCTTTATTGCAGGTAGCTTTTATGGGTGTGGTATCGGATAGTGATGTCAATTTTGTTCGAATACTTAAACTTATATTTTTTTTTATTCATGTACAACAACACATGCAAATGCACAACAAACAGTTTAATGCTTTAGTCTTTTATATATAAAGTGAACACCAGCATAAAGTTTAGGTGAAAGGAAGAACGATCGTAGTGTCGAGTTATTGCGTTGATTATTTTTAAAATTGTATTTATATTTTTTTAGCAAAAATCATATACTTACATACTTTACTTGGTAACGCGCAGTGTTGAATTCCGTTACTCAACTCGTAATGCCTACAGAATTCGGGTAACCTGGGAACATAGTTTGAATACTACGTTCCCTGTACTAGTAGTTGTAGTCCGACGAATTTATTTGAGCGTTGGTCGTGAATTCAAATTACTATTGGGGCTCATAATATTTATAAAAGTAAAATAAATTTTATCCAGTTTAGTTAATCTAAGTGCAACTTTTGATTGCACCTTTTAACATGCATTTAAATTAATAATGAGTTAGTAGTGACTGATTTCTATATCTTCTGCATTTTCAAAATACGAATATTTATTACAAAAACGTAATAAAATGGCTAATCTCTACCTATACGTGAGGTAATAATAGCGTCAGACCAAACGTTGAATGACTATTTTTTACACTGAAGCGACTACACAAAAAGATCAATCTAACTTTTTTACTTGCATTTTATATTATAAAAAATGTAGTCAACGAACTGTTGGCAACTACTTTTACATATAGAACATTAATGAAACACAGCTTCACCCGATTAAACTTTTTTTTTTTTAGTTTCTTACATAGCAGGGTAGACAGAGGGGACCTGGTCACCTATTGCTAAGACACTATGTTCCCATTAAGACACTGCCGTTCCGCACTTTCAGACAAATTCTGGAGGCATTGCGTGTTGAGTGGCAGAAGTTAACGTCGTTCTTTGCCTCGTTACCAGTGCGAGGAAATATAAATATTAAATATTTCATTCAAGTAGTTCTCGTTCAGTAGTTTTTGCGTTAAAGTAGAAAAAACATACATTCTAACAGGCTTTCACACTTATAATATTAAATAATTCATTTTATTTTTTTAGCTTATACTGTATCCAGCACGGCAGGGTAGGCAGAGGAAACGTGGGCATCTTGTGTATAGATCTCCTCTATCAGTTTTTATCAAGACACTTCCCCACTGTCCATGGAACAAAATAAATAATATAATTTATTAATAATGTTAATAATATAACTTTAATAATATAAGTAGGACATTTTTAATATTTCTCCACTAGATCTAAGATAGACATATACATAAAAGTCTATAAAACTAATCTCAAGCTGCCATTAAAACGTCCCCACGTTCCGGCTTTATTGCTTTAAATAATCAGGACTAAAGGACGAATGACGTCATTGATATAACGATCGGTGTCGTCACTATGCGAACGGTCTTAGTCTTCAGATAAGACGGCTGGCACACATCACTAGCCACAATTTAATTTTATTTCCCAGAACCGAACGCACCCCTTTGATATCATCGATTTTGGGGTTTCCTTTTTAAAAAAAAACAACATGAACGTGTACCACACAGTGCGAACTAAAGTGTATAAAACGAATATACCCCTGGATAGATTGGTAAGTCGTTCTTTTTATTATAATTAAGCTGTTTTATTACATTTAGCTAAAATATAGATAAAAAATAACAATAATCATTTGACGTTTGAAACGATCAGCTGATTACGATCGATTTTCACGTGTAATAAGCTACCATCGATGCGGCCGCCTTGCACTACAGCGTATATTAAGTTAAATACAAATAAATATATATACTTACGAACTTATATTCCCAGCGCACTAAAGCACAAAAAACGCGAAAAATAACCGCTCAAAATACAAATAATTGAATGCGTAAAATAATTTTTTGCCAGTTAAATTCGTTTACGCGAAGCGCAAGTGGTTTTCGCGCTCGGCACCGGCTCGTCGGGCGACTGCCGCAAACTCAGAGGAAATCAATACCAACCCCTAGTACGGTACGGTCGGCGAGTCGTGGCCGCCCTGAACTTAGCTGTATATGGCTGCGCAGACTTGATTTTAGAATTTTTTCATACTTTTGGTTACTTTCTTCCGGAGTGCACAATGCGCAAAAGTTCAAAAAACCTAACTTCAGGGCGGCCACGACTCGTTAACCGTACTGTACGTGCCCGCATGCGGAACTAGGTACAAACACATCTTTCTTTTCGTATTACATAATAAAGAAAGAGCCAACTATATTTGTTTCAGGTTAAAATTTTTGACGTTGACGTTTCGGCGCGAAAACTGACATTCGTGTCAGCAATTACCAGGGATTGGGTATCAATCGATTTTATAGCTTCATTTTCGATTCGTTAATGGAATCAATATTGGGATATCGCGTTCGTTTTTTGATTTTTATAGTGTGGTGACATCGTTTGCTGTGTTTTTTATTTGCTTCGGGTTGAATCGGTTGAAAATTGTAGGTTTTTGTTAAATATATATTATATAAAATATATACGCACATAAAATTATTTGTAATTATATTTTATATGTTATGAATGTTCCTCCTTTTTATAATATATATAGGATATAGGAATACCTATATATATCATCGCGACTCATTTAGTGGTCTAATATCCTTTAGCTCTCCGTTGTCGGTGTTTCTATAAAACGCAATTTGCGGATATCATTATCATCCTTATCCTGTCTTCATCCACATTTGAACATACGTAACTAAACTAAATTCTGCATGAGGAATAAATCAATTCTGAAACTTCAGACAGTGAGATAGATATCTATTATATATATGCAGTAAACAAAAAGAAAGAACATAAAAATCTTTATGGATCTTATATTCATAATATTATAATTTATTTGTACATTGTGAGAAATAGAAGTGTCGTAATGGGAACGGAGTGTTTTAACATTAGGTTTCCAGGTTTTCTCTGCCTACCCTACTATATGTGGGATACAGCAGGAAGAAAAACAATTCAAATATACCTATACCAAAGTATTTACGTAGATCAAGCGTTATATATTTATATTAAGCCATTAATATAAAACTAAAAACATATTTTCATTATTTCAAGTGGTATTACTGTAACTTTTCCACAATTTAAAGGATTTATTTATGTTTGTATAGCATTTTACCACAAAAAAATCCCAAAAGTGCCATAATGTGTCAAGAAAGAACATTTTTACGATAGAGCACAGTGGTTTGGCGCAATGCAGCTAAGAAGTCATATTTACTGCAGTCGATTTAATCATGTCAAAATATATTTCACTTTCTATGTTGGTACACAGCTTCGAAAAGTACAAGGAGCTTTTAAAGTTTGAACTTTTAAATGAAATATATTTTTTAAAGTTTTTAATTTAATGAAATTTATTATGTTGACCTATTTTTGATGTGCTATACTATTGAGAAAGCTTAAGGAGATCTATTTTTAACTTTTTTTAAAATGCAAATTGCGCATTTTTTTCTTTATATAGCAGCAATGTAATATTAAGACACTCCGTTTCCTACACCCCATTGTTATAACTTTGTGCGTTAAGCGGCGGATTTCTTTTTTCTGTTACCAGACCGAGAAAATGAAAATAGTACATTCCTCGGAGTGGAAATCGAACCCACAGATAAAATCGTGTAGAGTCAGACGCTGTGCCGCTGCTCTAATATAATAATTCTTTATAATATCAATTTTATTATTAAACAGAGCGATTATAAAAAATAATTTAATGAAATATTTTGAATGTTACATGATAGATTTTGAAAGTAGGTATTTAAAAATACAATTAAAACTAGGCCTCTTGACACCGAATTACATTACTAATAAAAAAAATTAAATTAAATTAGCTTCACGCTGTATCCCGCACACAGCAGGGTAGGCAGAGGGAACCTAGTGTTAAGACACTCCGTTCCCCACTTTCTGTCGAATTCTGGAGACATTGCGTGTTGAGTGGCGGAACTCAACGCCGCGCTTAACCTCGACACCAGAGCGCAGAAATGGAAATATAAATTTAAGTAAATATTTCATCACCTCGAGTGGGGATCTAACCCACAACCAGTCGGTTTTGCAGTCACACCTCGTGCCGCTGCGCCACGACCGGCCTCCCTCTATATTACTAATGAGTAAATTTATATACATTAAAACATAAAAAATAAATATTAAGTAGTCGATTCGAGAAAACAGATGGATTTCTTTACTACTTTAATGCTAAAGAAATATTTTTAACATTTTCAAAGTGTTATTCCACACTTAGGAAAGAAAAATAAATAGCGGGACTCGAAATTTTAAAATTTTTAAACGTTTTCTAAATAAGTAAAGAAATATTTGTTAGTAAACGCTACATTTCAACTTGATTTCCAAGGAAAATATTTAAGTACGAACGTTGTTTGTGGGAAACGAAGCCACGACTATTGTTTTTTAATTAGATAACATTTTTCCAACTGCGCTTCTAACACCGAGATCGTCGTGACACAATATTATCACACGGCGCCGCAATGTATACCTGAGTTGGACAGTAAACGACGGTATTGAATTCTATCCCCACTCGTGGGAATGACTATATGCTCGTATGTCCCTATTGTATTTCCCTGAGTAGTAGGGATTGGTGCGTTCTGGCTCATTAAATTGATCGCCTTATCAATCAAAATTTTCCGCGGATTTTCTCGCGGGTCGCGGTTTAGATTAATTAATTGACCGCGGATTAAATTGATTACCCCGGATCCGCGGATTTTTTCGCGGTTAGTACCCGCCATTATTTTGTGTCTTTTCATAGAGTAGTAGGGATTGGTGCGTTCTGGCTCATTAAATTGATCGCCTTATCAATCAAAATTTTCCGCGGATTTTCTCGCGGGTCGCGGTTTAGATTAATTAATTGACCGCGGATTAAATTGATTACCCCGGATCCGCGGATTTTTTCGCGGTTAGTACCCGCCATTATTTTGTGTCTTTTCATAGAGTAGTAGGGATTGGTGCGTTCTGGCTCATTAAATTGATCGCCTTATCAATCAAAATTTTCCGCGGATTTTCTCGCGGGTCGCGGTTTAGATTAATTAATTGACCGCGGATTAAATTGATTACCCCGGATCCGCGGATTTTTTCGCGGTTAGTACCCGCCATTATTTTGTGTCTTTTCATAGAGTAGTAGGGATTGGTGCGTTCTGGCTCATTAAATTGATCGCCTTATCAATCAAAATTTTCCGCGGATTTTCTCGCGGGTCGCGGTTTTGATTAATTAATTGGCCGCGGATTAAATTGATTACCCCGGATCCGCGGATTTTTTCGCGGTTAGTACCCGCCATTATTTTGTGTCTTTTCATAGAGTAGTAGGGATTGGTGCGTTCTGGCTCATTAAATTGATCGCCTTATCAATCAAAATTTTCCGCGGATTTTCTCGCGGGTCGCGGTTTCTTTAACATAAGAATATCTAACCTAACCTAACCTACTCATCATAGAACCGTTTCATATTTGTGTTGGTGGCGCACCATTTTGATTAATTAATTTATTTACCGCGGATTTCGTTTTATTTTTTTTGCATAACAATACTAACCTAACCTAACCTAGTTCGCAGTAAAATTGTTTTCGTATAATACCTACTCATCATAGAGCCGTCTCATATTTGTATCGGTTGGTTATCACATAGTTATTTTGTTGTAATCATCTCTGACTCAGGGTTAAATATTTAATACAATCAACGCTGATTTGAAAGGCTACGTAAGCTGATGTACAAAACTTGTTGATACATGTCTCACCGGAAGACGAATTGTACCTGCCTTTGAAAGAGGAAAGATTTATATCCCTTAAGTATTTATTTTGCAATTATCTCTGAGTCAGTGTCCGTTTCAATATTACATTCATGTCCCTACAAGTTTCATAGGGTGGAGGGGTGCTTTCATACCGTATATAAGCTGCACTGGAAGCTGTTCTGATATGAAATAATTGTTGTTCGTGATACGTGAAAGTGCTCTTCCGATACGAAACAATGGCGGTGAGTATTATTTTTAAGTCATTTACTAATTTATTTATGTTGTTGCCCAGTAAATATATTGTGTACTTTTTCATTATTGCAGCTGTCAAGTAACAACACGTTTGATTACAATATGTGTGAAAAAATTGAACAAAAGCACCGCTTAGAAGGGTGAGTTTTACCTCTTTTGGTTTTTTTAATCATATAAATTAAATATGTCATGAATTCGTTTGTTTTATTTTGTATTTAATAGTTTATTCACTATTACTCAAATCAAACACATTTGTACAATAAAAAAAAATTTTATTTAGAAAATAGTTTTAAACATTACATCCACAATTAAATCATTATACAAAGTATTATTAGAAAAAATGTTAAGAAAATCAGACATTTTCATATTTCTATATCTAAAATATAAATACATTAAACAATATTCACCACATACAGTAGTAAAATAATTTTGAACTTGTTTATTATTATAAGACCATAATTTTGAATTTCTTTTTATAAATTTTTCATGCATCTTAATTGGTTTACGGCCATAAGAATCGAAGTATTCACCTACACCATCAGCATCAATGTGAATGGCAACCCAATGTGACCCTGGTTTCGTATCAGGATCCATGTTGCTAATAACGTATATAGGTAAACTAGAGTATATTGGTAATCTGTTTGCAGCAAAAACATTATACTCGATTTGCGGGTTTATCTTTCTCATAAATTTTTGCAGCTCATATGTATCCATTTTTACATGTATTTATGATAAAACATGTTGATGCTAACAATGCTTACAAATTAATGATGCTATACAAATAATTAATACATTATTATACTTAACTACTATAATCAACGTTAACATCGCGATTTTTATTTACCTCAATAACGTTATCGAATTCTGCATAAACAAGACAATTAATGGTTTTTGTGAGAGCTGTCTCAAACCGAACCTCTAACCTAACGCTACCATGACGAATCAAGTTCCAATGAGATGAGGAATTTGCCGATAGATCCGGGGTTAGATCAAAGGCCATTAGACAATTTCCTCGTGCATAGTTTTCAATTGATATTGAATTACCTTCATTTAAAAAGTGAATACCGGTTCCCGAGAATAGTGTCTGATATGTTGTGGTGTAGACATTGTTATTAAAGGATGGTTGTAAAGTTTTCGTTGGAACTTGTTGGCCATCCACATACAAACTAAAAGAGCTTATTTTAAAATTATCAAAGTTAAAAGGATTGCTAGTCAAATTTCCATTAAAAGCTGAATTGTTAACAAATCCGACAATACATCTTTTAGGCACTTGACCGAGGAAAATGTTATCAAGAGTTTTGCCCTGTACATCACATGGGATCGTTAAAACTTTAACTTCAGCTCGTGTTATAGGATACTTTGCTGTAGTAGAAGCCAACACCTTTTCGTGAGCAAGTAGTACAGTTGGATTTATTCGAGCTCTACGAATGATAAGAGATGCATCATTAATAGTTACTTTAAATTTCGCATCAGCTTTAGTCGCCATAAGATTGAAAGCCTCACGTGAGCGAACCAACTTCACTCCTAATGTAACACCATTAATTAAAAATTTTTCTTGATTAAAAATATCACTATGTAAATGTCCAATCATTTCAATTTCGTTTATAGCCAAATTTTTTCGTTTACGAAAACCTTCATTTGTATCATCGGTTGATTCCATTTTCCCTGGGGTATCTTCATACCACAATCCACAGGTGAGATGTGATTGTTTTGCTGCTGGGCCATAATTAAGCAAGTTTTCTATGTAAGCACGATATGCATAAGTATTATTGGGCGGGGACACGAGTTTTTGATTTAAATATACGTCTAATTGACTGAATAGTGAATGCAACCAATTGTTTACTGGTGCTACATCAACAGCTTCACCACCATCTGTTTGCGTAATTTTAGCTTTGATACTGATTAATGTGTGAGATAAATCAATGTAATCGTCTCCAGTACCGGGCACTTGAAACTCAATAGGGCCATCATCAGACAAAGATGATATAGGTTTATAATGAACCCATTGTCCACTTTCTATACTTGTTTGCGTTGATGGTAGAGCGAATAAATCTAATTCTGACTTAACACACTCGCAAGAATGATTATGTAAAAACGACATTTTTGACTTCGAAAAAATATCCTTAATTTTATTTACTCTACGTGTTTTTCTTTCACCCTTCCTACGCGACGATCTCGATGAACTGGTCAAACGTTTAATTCGTTTCACACTTTTATACCCAGAACCAACCAAGCTATCAACTTTTTGATCTGCCTTTCTTTTTAAATTTGAACTAGCTTCTTTTAAACGAGTTTTTATAGATTCATTCATAGGTCGAGAATTAATCATATCCGTTAAGAGACCAACGCCTGTGTTCAAAGCTTCTTTTCCAATAGCCTTGGCACCGCTTTTAAAAATAGGAAATACAGATCTAAATAATCCACCTAAAAAACTTCCAATGCCATGTCCACGTTGATATGGAGCACCTTTGTAAATTACACCTACTCCCGAACCTGCTTGATGTGAGTAGTAATGTTCATATGAACAATCGGTTTTGTAGTGATTATGGGTCATTGTAAACGTTTAAAATGAAGTTTAACACATGAGATCCCAAACTGAAATGGTATCTTTTCACCTGTGTTTGTTCTTATATCTATTTCAATTGTATCAAATTCTCTACGCATTACGGGTATATAGTGAGCTGGTGAGAAAATGTGCATTTTGTATGAGCCATAAATATATTTAGTTGGGTCTAATGGTATTATTCTCAATAGAGATGACATTACATCCCCTACAATTTGAGGGGAGATTATATCTGAATACACAAAAAGTTGAGACGGTAAACCTAAATGCAAATTAACCGGATACTTTCCAAAGGCAGTGGTAACAAAATTTGTTTTTGGCGCGAAACCTAACTGCAGTGCCAGTGTTGGTGATAATGTTATTCTAGTAACATTGTTATTCAAAATTTTCCTTAATACCAATTTTGATACATCATCGTAACGAAAGTTAATAGTATCCATTAACATTGGATTTTTATTTAAAGCGCTCAAAATTTGATTGGTGTTCTCATAGTTGGTTGCAGGAATGCGTGTTTTATACAACACTGATGAAGGTGATTCATTTTCGATGCCTACAATTTTTGTTGTCTTTGCAATATGTACAACATTTTGGCTCTCTTGAACAGTGTACATTGAACATGGATACTGAAATTCTACCACCCCCACTACCCACGCTCCATCTAGTTTAATAGTTTTCGGTAACTTAGTAGAAAAATTTGTAGTTGTGTTTTCTGAGAAATATGTCATTGAGCTGTTGCTGAGCAACGTTAAATAAAAACTTTCTTCACTCATATTTTTTTTAAGCTTGCCGCTTTTATCCAACTATTAAATTTATCTGGATATCCTCTCCACTTTACTAACAACTCTTTTCTATGACCCGAATACCGTGAACGTATTATTTTATCAATTTTATATTCTAGGGTGGGGGTATATTCTACTTTCTGTAACTCTCTTTCATAGAAAGTCCCAACGATTGGTTCATTTTGCAAGTCTTTAATGCTATATACAACGAAAGGGGATCTGTAAATTATCGATGAAATTACAAAAATTTCATCACTCCAGTTGGTTTCGTAACCTTTTTGAAATATATGTTTATACTTGGTTATTCTTACATAATCTCCAATGCGAAATCTTGCTCTTATTTCAGTTGTATACTTCGAATTGGTTTGTTTATCATACAAATTGCACCAAACAGTCATAATATTGCTAGAGTTTACATCACATGGACACATTTTTATGCTTCTATGATAGCTGTGATTATAGGAATATAATAAATCTTGTAATATATCAATAAATTTATACGTGTTGTTATGGGTGAAGTAACGCCACATTTTCATTTTTAAAGTCCTTTGAAACCTTTCCACTATACTTGCTTTTATATCAGGATTATTAGTAGTATAATAATTAATGTCTCTACTTTTGAAATACGTTCTAACATCTTTGGAAACAAATTCAGTTCCTTTGTCTGATTGTATATGTCTAGGAGTACTGTTAGCTTCACTAAAAATACTTTCAAAACATGTTTTCACAGTTTGAGAATCTTTCTTTTTCATGGCTCTCGCAAACGCATATTTACTAAATACATCTATAACACAAAGTATATAATTAAAACCATCATTATAGTTACTATACGTCCTCATATCACTCAAATCAGCCTGCCAAAGCTCGTTAAAGTTTGATAATATGTATTTATTCCGAGGGAATCGTCTCTGTACGGGTTTATGCAGTGTGTAAGTTTCTTGAGATTGTAACCATTTTTTTACATCTGTCTTCGTCATCGTCCCCCTCATTGCCTTTGATAAGCTCGCTATACTACTATAACCAGCTGGATGAGATACATCATAGTATATACTACTTATATCTAGTACGGGGTCCATCTTTCCCAATCAATTTTTTTATTAAGTTTCCTAGATTCAGAGGAGGATCTACTTCTTCTATTCTGAGATGCAGGAGATGGCGTAATTTGCAATGGTTCTTTGGAAGGAGTAGTTTCTCTAAATTCTGATAAATAGAGATTGTTCATATATTCAAGCGTTTTAGGATTACCTATACAATATAGAGGTACTTTTATATCTTTCAATGCTACAACAAATTTTTCCCACCCTCTCGGTCGAGGACGTTTCAGTCGTCTCAAAGCGTCATTAATTAAATCAGCAATATTGCTACCAGGAATCAATTCGTTATTAACAACAATAGTACCATCATCATTCCAATATATTTTATCTCTATGTTTATTTATTGTATCCATCAACAATTCACCTTTTTTCTTAAATGTCTTTGGTAGCAATCTGCTTATGTAGTCTGAGGTATAATGGGCTAAAGACCCAGATACACTCGGAAGTGCGTCCTCTTGTTTTGTGACCTGTTCTACGAGTGTTGATTCATTATTTTTGCTATGACTTTTATGGGATTTTAGTACTTTATTGGTCCCCGATGGAAATAGATTTTTTATTGAATGGTCTGTTTCTTCCGTTATGATGGGTAATTTGAAAGATTTTCGATCTTGCTCGGTGAAATGTAAATATCTTTGTAATGTTTGCATGTACAAAGACCATTTTTCACGATCTTCGACATTACGTTTTAAGATTTTATGCATTTCCGTGTCAAGGCGAGATAAAACATTGTCGCTGGCGTGCTCCTGTTTTAATTTGTCTATTAGTTCGGGTTCTATCAAGATCATCTTTTTCACGTTTTCCATTGTGCTTAAATTATACTACTAAATAATCCACATAAAATAGATCCCAAAATTATAGGTAAAAATGCACCACCTTTTTGAACAATAATACGTTTTCGCCACTTATTTTTCCCTTTTAAGATTAATTTTCTGAGGATTGTTTTATATTTACTCAACTTTGATTTATCTTTATCATTAAGGGAAATTTTACCGTTCAAAATGTTAAATATACACTCACATATACAGTGTATTTCTTCATCACCACAAGATTTTAATAATGCCTTGCGATATTTTGGTTTTAGTGTATGTAATGCCGTCAATAAACTGCGATGCGTATTTACTCGAGCAGGCATTATTAAGTACTGATAAAAATTTCCTCATGTTTGTTATATTTAAACCCATTCTTTTTAGGAACATATACCGTACAATTTGCATCAAACGGGAATATTTTAGTTTTAAAGCGGCACATGTCATTAGTATTTTGTTTAAGGTCTATCATCAGGTATCCATGTGCCTCCTTGGTTGCGTCTTTGTAAGCCTCTTCAACAAATTTTGAATTTTCAGGGTAAACTTGTCGTGCTAAGTAGCGAATTTGTGTCTTATCACGAGGATTTTTAAAGTATACAATGTAACTTGAATTCAAAGATATGTCTCGTTGTCCTTTACCCTGATGGAACAAATTTTGTGAAATGTAAAACACACTCAAATTTCTGTGATGGCTACCTTTTGTAAAAATATCAACGATGCGCCCATCGGATTCCCTCATTAGATCATCGATTATGAGCAATTGAGGCTGCTTACCATCGAACATACTTAAATCGGGAATACCCTGACTATAGTTTACATTCGGTAAATTGTACAAGGGTTGCATTTCATCGTAACACCAAGTTATTTCATTAAATTGTGTATTGCATATATCCTCAACATAATTCAGAAAATGCGTAACAAAATTAGATTTTCCACATCCGCTAGGACCCGCAACTATAGCGGTGAATGGATGAATAAAATGATGCATTTTTCTAGTCTGCGACCTCCCTGCTAAACGTTATTAATACAAATGGGGTGGTTATGAAATAATACATGGGTTTTTATTATAATTTATTTATTTTATTTATATATATATATATATATATGTACAAATTAAAGAAGTCTTATGGCTAACTTATACTAACAATACTATGCCGAGTTTAGAGTGTATATTACAAATTAGAGAAATATTATAACTATCTTACTCTAACGGTATGATTCATATATTCAAGATACATACCTCATATTTTACAATAAATGATTATACAAAACAAAATACCTAATCACTGTAATTTATAATGACCCCATGCAAGTGTGTCTGTAGAGTTTTCTATTAAATAACGTTTACTATCATTGTGCGATAAAGAAACTTTGTTATTTTTTTGGGTGTAAATTATGTGTTTAATTGATTTAAACCGTATCATTGAATCCATTTTAATTCTCTTTTTGAACAAACAATCCTTATAGTCCTTTATTTGAAAAGATTTTGTTACACTTTTATTTACCCCCTTGGCTTTGGCAATGAATTTATAACCTACATCCATTGCATACATTTTAGATCGCAGGCCTACAAATTCTTTAAAAATCATTCCATTGTTTTCATCTTTAAAAAGTCCTATTTTCTTTTTATTAATGAGGGGGAACCCATATGGATTATTGGGAGGATAATCGGATGTATCAAAATATCTATCCAAATCAATTTTAATGTCATTATAAAAATCTTCTGTGAAAATTTGATATATCAAACTATCTGTATCTGTATAAAGTAATTTTAAATTTTCTTTAAACTTGTTTTTCATGAATGAATAATGAAAATCATATATAAGTGTTTTAGATATATCTAATATACAGAACCCTAAGTAAATCGGTTTATTGTAGTAGAGTTTGGTTTTATTCAATTGAACCGCAACCAAGTTTTCAGAAAATATCGATAGACTATGAAATTCAGGTTTGGATATCAAACTCTGCGCACCTTCCATACCACCATTGTTTGACCAATGGGTGAGTAACTTAACATTGACTCGTTTTTCAATATTCTCCATAGTTTTTCCAAATACTGAATTATTCATCAACTTGTAAAAATCTTTATCGAATTCAGTACACGCCGTGGACCGCATTTTGGTATTTAAATCGATATATTTAGACAACCACGCCCTCTGTTTGAATTTTAGAACTCTGTGAATTTTATGTAAATGCAAACCGTTGTCTATACATTGTTTTAAGTTCCTGTAATGAATAATATATTTTTTTTTATCTTTCAAGTTGGGTACTAGTTTTTTTTCTCTACTACCACCGATGGATATATTTTCAGAGCAAAAAGGTAAGTCCGAGTGACTATCGTGTATATCAACAGGATATTGCAAATCGACTTCTAATATGTATCCATATTCAGCATCGTTTGCTATGTTGAAATCAACATTTACATCGACCCATTCAAAGTCACCGATTGGAAGGGGTTGTGACATAGCCCACCCATATAAATTATTTGCATCGAGGTAAACTAGATATGAGGATTGCAATTTGCTATCGTAATCCTCCATAAATTTGTTATTTGCTTTCGCATATCTGTTACTGCATTGCGATATACCACCTCTAATACCCTTTTTTATGAAAGCTATTTTATCAAAATCTGTTAATAATTCTAATTCTATCATTGTGGACTTTAACATGGCATCCCAACTCAAACCTGGTGCGGTATAGTAATGAGCAGGGTCCAAATCATAAGTTTTCATACATATATTGCGAAAGTTTTCAAATACATCGGTCAGCAACAAAACGTCTGTTTTCAAATATAAACTAGTGTAATCATCCATGGTTCCACATTTGAAATGATTCCAAACATCTTGGGCATGTCTATAATCATCATTTGATACATTTGTATTTACCAACGAATTAAAAAATTGATTTTGTGTTGGCAATGATGATATTTTCAAACTTTCGAACGAAGTCATTATTTCGTATGGATATACACCCTTCCTAATTAATCTTTTAAAGTCTTCATCTCGCGGGTAATTTTTTTTGAGCTCAACAAATTGATGTGTTTTTATATTATGTGCTAATCTATCAAGACTGCTTGACATAAATTTAAATGAGTCTAAAAATCTTAACGAGATATTATTATTCTTAATTTTTAAATATTTTGTAAATGAAATATATTTTTCTTTATTTTGAGGGATTATATCAATTTTACCCTCTTCAAAACCTAGAGCGTGCACAATAAAATGGGCATCGTAATTAGCTAAATTGTGCAAGAATACCGGGACAAATCGTGGGGCTTTGTACTTTTTCTTGCAGCACGTATGAGCAACACCTGCGTATTTACCACTGTACCAATCATAACATATAACATTATTATTATTATCTAAATCATTATTGCAAATATAACAAACTTTACTTTGTAAAACATGCAAATTATCACTTTCCGATAGCGGTAATGGAGGTTTAGGAAAAGAGTTTTCTTTACAAATTAATTCTAAATCCCCTTTCAAATGCTTCATAAATTGTTCGGCGCAACGTTCGCCCGTATACGTTCTATAAATGGAGAGACTGTCATTATATGAACACTTTAAATAATAACCGAAACTAAACACCGCATGTTTTTGTATGTTATTGGTGTACGATTTCGTAGCCTCGTTTTGACATGTTTGAATGGGGGTTAAAAATGCCTCGAAATCTGCGTATATTACAAATGGTAGTTTAAGCTTTCGCTCGTAATTATTAAACGCTAATTTGTTGCTAGCCGTTTCTACATTAAACCAGTTCTTTTTTGTTTTCATTGGATCTGGTAAATCAGTACAAATGTGGACACAATCAAAATGTTGGTGTTGATCTAAACATTTTTTAGATGGATAGTGCATCAAACAACCATCGCAAATGTGAATAGCGCGATGTGTCCGATTTATCTGTTTGTGAAGTAATTTAGAAAGACATTTTATGTAACAATAGTGCCCACGCGATCCGCTGTTTATATACAATAGATTAATATGAGTAAGTTTTCGACGTTTTGTAAAGTATAGCGGACCTATAAGTCTATTACATCGAGATTCAGCATTATATTCGAGACCAAAGACATTTATGCTTAAGTTATTGAATTCTTCAAACTTGTGAATATCTTTGAGTTTTACAGGAAAAGATATTTTTCCAAATTTAAGTTTATTTTGATTATGAATATATGAACTCACTCTATCTGAATTTTTTGTAACTGGATATAAAGCAGAGAGTACCGCCCATTTGAAACACTGCACATCATTATTTTTGACGTTTATAATTGCCTTTTTATGTTTTATGTCAATTGGTAAGTCAATATACGAAGACCCCCTCAAAGGATTAAATTTATTAACATTCAAATCAATATTTCTTATTTTTTTAAGACTCCATCCACTATCTTTTTTCTCAAACTCACTTATTTTATTACAAATGTCATTCATTATTATTTGGTAAGTTGCTTCATAATCATCACCGATACATATAGAATTATTGACGGTTTGAAAATCGAATGAATTTTCTAAGCTTTTACTTTCCTGGACAAAATCAGCGTGCAAGATAAAATTAATTTTTATTAATGTTAAAGTTTTTATGCAATCATCTATTAAGTTTAAGACAGTGCTTTTAATATCATTAAGAAAACTTTCAGGGGTTTGAAATTCCACTCCTAATGATGAGGGGTGTGTTATTCGATAAGTCACCACTCTTTGTCCAAACGCACTATCAATCAAATACACATTTGATAACTCATCATGTAATCGCAAGATATTGCTTTTATGAAGGCTGCTTTTTAAATGGCTGGCATAATACCTTTTTGAAACGAGCAATTTACAACTCGAACATTCGATGACGTCTTTTCCAGGTTCAAATGTAGACGGTACAGCTGTAGAGGATTCTTGCAAGCCCGATCCACTCTGTGCTACTTCGTGGGGTAGTAGCGAAGCATCTCTTTGTTTCCGTATTTTTTCTATGACACTGCAACAAAAACATAAAAAATTATTGAAACGAATATCACCTATATTTATTTTTTGTTCACACATTTAAAAATACGTACTTCTATTTATTTCTCTACACATAGCACAATACGCTTGCATCGTGAAAGGACCGTCTATTGTGTCACCAGAACTATTGATATTGCCATGTCCAGGACACGGTGTAAAATAAGGCACTATACACGGATCTATCTTCAGAGATTCTGGCAGTTTCCCGCTAATGTACCAAATGCGCACATATCGGTGTAGTTTGGTCACAATGAGTGATTTACTCAAAGATGCTATTTCGACGGAACTTAGAGAAAACATAATGATGCCGATAATCACTACAAACACAATGCTTCTATTCCCAGTGCAAACATCTTTTAAATACAGTACACAGCAACCTCCCACCACGCAGATGATTAAAAAAACCAAAAGAGGTAAAACTCACCCTTCTAAGCGGTGCTTTTGTTCAATTTTTTCACACATATTGTAATCAAACGTGTTGTTACTTGACAGCTGCAATAATGAAAAAGTACACAATATATTTACTGGGCAACAACATAAATAAATTAGTAAATGACTTAAAAATAATACTCACCGCCATTGTTTCGTATCGGAAGAGCACTTTCACGTATCACGAACAACAATTATTTCATATCAGAACAGCTTCCAGTGCAGCTTATATACGGTATGAAAGCACCCCTCCACCCTATGAAACTTGTAGGGACATGAATGTAATATTGAAACGGACACTGACTCAGAGATAATTGCAAAAGAAATACTTAAGGGATATAAATCTTTCCTCTTTCAAAGGCAGGTACAATTCGTCTTCCGGTGAGACATGTATCAACAAGTTTTGTACATCAGCTTACGTAGCCTTTCAAATCAGCGTTGATTGTATGAAATATTTAACCCTGAGTCAGAGATGATTACAACAAAATAACTATGTGATAACCAACCGATACAAATATGAGACGGCTCTATGATGAGTAGGTATTATACGAAAACAATTTTACTGCGAAGTAGGTTAGGTTAGGTTAGTATTGTTATGCAAAAAAAATAAAACGAAATCCGCGGTAAATTAATTAATTAATCAAAATGGTGCGCCACCAACACAAATATGAAACGGTTCTATGATGAGTAGGTTAGGTTAGGTTAGATATTCTTATGTTAAAGAAACCGCGACCCGCGAGAAAATCCGCGGAAAATTTTGATTGATAAGGCGATCAATTTAATGAGCCAGAACGCACCAATCCCTACTACTCTACGGAAAGACTCAAAATATTGCCGGCTACTAGCCGCGAAAAAATCCGCGGATCCGGGGTAATCAATTTAATCCGCGGCCAATTAATTAATCAAAACCGCGACCCGCGAGAAAATCCGCGGAAAATTTTGATTGATAAGGCGATCAATTTAATGAGCCAGAACGCACCAATCCCTACTACTTCCCTGCTCTGGTAGACACAGCACGGCGGTCGATGGTCTCACAAATCAAGCGGAAAGTGGGGAACGGACAACTCAACGCCGTGGGTACTCTCTCCTTACCATGCTCTACTGGAAAAATAACTTATTTTCAGACTACGCTTCCAATAAACAAAAGTTAGTTCATTCAACACAATTCATTTAAAATAATTAAAGTTGAAAAGTGTGACTACTGACAAAATAAATGAAGGCGAAGTTTTCAAATAGCTAATAAATTACAAAGTTGTTTGTTTCTGAGAAGCTTACTGGGGAAAAACTTTTAAGAAGATAACCGATACGGTAGCTTTTTAGTATCAAAAGTTAATAAGGGACTTGACTTCTAACTTATATATTTTTTAAATACACTATGTTTTGAAATTTATTTTATTCTTTTATTTTTAAGTATCGAGGCCAGTCGTGGCGCAGGGGCACAAAGTGTGACTGTAAAATAGATTTGTTGTGAGTTCGATCCCCACTTGAGGAAGTGAAATATTTATTTATATTTATATTTTCATTTCTTCGTTCTGGTGTCGAGGCAAAGAGCGTGAAGCTAATTTTTTTTAAAGTATCGCATCACTTTATTATATTATCAGTTTGTCAACACCATTATTCTCCAGATTGCATGAAGGTATCAAGCTGAAATATCCACATCTACAGTCCCTTAGGCTAGAGAAAAAAAAAAGCTTTTAAATCAACAAAATTGAAAGATAAGAGCAATTATATTTAATTTTTGGACAAAAATAAGTGATGACATACAAAATGTATCGAATTGAGGCAAAAAGCAGTGAACGGAAAATCGTAACTCTAAAGACAGTCACCCAGCAATATTTAGTAAAGTATTTTTAACTTAAAAGCTTTCCAATGCTCCGCCACCTATCGTCTATATGTGAAAATTATTCTTAGATGATCCGCTATAGGTGGCGCGCTTGAAACTAAATTATGAAATTACTAAACACGATGGGGGTTGAATAATGTACTTAATTCCACATAGATGTCGCTCATATAAGTATAGGTATTATAAAAAATTATAAATTATTTGTAATTATTCTAAGTTGGCCAGAAAAATTAAAGTAAATCTAAATAACAATAAATAATACTAACATTTTAACCCTATGACCCATGAGAAGAATATTATTTTCATTTCTTCGCTCTGGTAACGAGACTAAGCGCGGCGTTCAGTTTCGCCATTCGACACGCAATCGGGCGGGGCGTGTTTAAGTCTGCCTACCGAGCTTTGCGGGAAAAAGCATGCAGCTTATTTTACTTTATCATTGTTTTTACTTATTAGTGTTTTTATTTCGTTTATATACATAACTAAAGCTAAACTTTATTCCCTGCTTAAGAATTATCCTACACAAAATATATACTAGTGTAGCGCATATATCAAAGTAGAGAGCTATCATATCCTCGAGTGGGAATCGAAATCACAACCTGTCGCGCTTAAGGTCAAGTTTGTACCCCTGCTTCACGACTGGCATCTAAGAATATTTCTTTACAAAAAAGTATACAAGTTACAATAACTCTAAATATTATTTCCTCTTTTTTCCAATATTCTGTGAACATTAACCTTTGTGAACTGACCCAGTTTGGTATTTACAAAATACACAAATTCAATCTATGAAGTCTTAAAGTAAAAGCAAAGTTTTAGTAAGCTTAAAATTTATAGGTATTCCATTAACCTTATGAATACAATTTATATGAAGGTATATACTATAAAATTACGATACTACTACTACTAGGGTATAATTTACATTTTATCGTATACCAAAAAGTACAACAGCTACAAGAAATGCTACAATTGCTATAGTAATTGAGGCCGTGGCGCAGGACCACAAGGGTTTGATTGTAACGCATCGGTTGTGGGTTAGATCCTCACTCGAGGGAATGAATCGTTATTTATTATTATTTTCATTTCTTCCCGCCCGGCGTTGAGTTTCGCCACTCAGCTGGCAATGCCTCAAAAAATTTGGTGTAAAGTGGGGAACGGAGTATTTTAACACTAGGTTCCCTTTGCCCTGCTGTGTGCGGCATACAGCGTGAATCTGATTTATGCCTAACCTCGACTTGCTTATTAGAAACGTCTGAAAAGTTCCACTATTTCGGTTCTGGCTCCATTATCAGACCAGCTCGGTTGTAAATAAATAATTAAAAGAGATTTATTCATAAAAAAACACCATACCAACCACCAACATATATATACAGATTTGAAGCATAACCTCAGAAGTTATTATGGCCACTAAGCAGTATGACTTAGCGGTGTGAAGGAAAAAGCTTAAAAAACCTCTTTCCCTACCGCGCATTTCGATAACGAAAAAAGAAAATACTCGAAGATTCCCATCTGTATATACTTGTGGAATAAGGAAAATTTCTTATATTTAATGCAAACGACTATAATTTGTAATCATAGACTTATTGTGGCGACTGCCCCTTGCAAAGTGGACTGAAACGATGTCTGGTTGAGTAAAAGAAAAAGAAAACTTCGAAAATAATACACAAAAAATAATAGAACACTGTCCATAAAACAGATTTAATAATTTTAAGAAAGATTAATTCTGCCATAGATCTTTATACTTAATTAGGGTTCCGTACCAATTTCATGATTCGGAGGTCAACGGGTACCTAAATTATAAAAATTGACAAAGTTTAGTTTGCTGGCGTATAGTCATTTTGTACAACTTATTGAACTATAAGCATAATTGTACATAATGGTTTTTTTCTGTGATGTACCGAAAAAAATTTCATTTCCTATTTCTTTTTACTATAAGTCCTCACCTATTGCCAAATTTAATAATTTTAGGTCCACGGAAAATACTACATATTTTTGAATACGCGGCGAATACGATGTTATTGGAAAAGCTACAAAAATTATATATTAACACTATCTTGACTGTATATCTAGATATTTGAAATTTCTGTTAGATATCTCCATGTCATCTTGACGAAAATGGTTAAGACGGGCAGATAGATAGGGAGAAACACAGACAGACAGACTGCCACACAGACGGATAAAAAAGTGATCCTGCAATGGTTCCGTTTATTGTCTTGTACGTTGTGAGGTACGAAACCCTTTGAGATTTGCAGATAACGATCGTGGTTTTACATTACATTCAAAGGAATGCTTATATTTATAATAAACTTACATAAATCATCTTCAAGTTTCTACTTCTAAAGTGCTTGTTCTTCTCGTAGCTTGTATTTATACAGCACGCTACGGCCCTGCATGGAAATCCCTCTCAATAGAATAGATTAAAAGTTATTTTAATACTACAGGTACATCAATCAAACGCTCGATAAATGTTAGGTACTGTGTTTTGGTATTATCTTATATGAAATACTTTTAAAATAATACGATTAAAAGTAGATACTATAATAAATTATTAAGTAATAAATTATTCGGATAAAATGATAATAGTTATTGTTAAATAGTTATGCTCAGAATAGCAATAGGCTATATGTATATGTTAACATTTTGTATAATTTGAATGTAACATAAAAAATAATTTAAGCGGGTGAAACTGCGTTTAGGTCAATATCTTCAAAATTCGGAAACTGGGCAACGGTACTTCCGTTGCCCACTTTCCATCGTTTCTGTCTTAATGAGATCGGGTTGTCCCAACACTAGGTTCCCAGGTACCCTCTGCCCATCCTCCTATGTGCGGGATGCAACGCGAAGATTAAATAAAATATTTAATGGATTTGAATAACTAAAAACAATAAGTTTCTAGCCCTGTCGGCGATTTCATTTTCTATTGATAAAATTGTAATATTAATATTTTGGTTAAATCCTTATTTAGAAAACGTATATAAATTTGAACGTAGCGGGACTCGAACCCGCGCCTTCTGGAAACCGACCAGTTCAAGAGGCGCGGGCTCGGGTCCCGCTACGTGCAAATTTTTATACGTTTTCTAAATATTTGTTGTTATTTGCGATCAACAATGATTAATATTCTACTCGTCAACAAAATTAAGTTTTTTTTAAATTCCGGAGATAAAGAATATAAAGTAAAAGAACGAAAAAAAAACTTTGAAAGAAACTCTTCTTATCATGAATAATTGATCATTGATAAATCAATAGCCCGTGATCATTGATCCGTTACCGATACCTAGTCCGTAATTGGCAGTTCGTAGTCCGTAGTTCGTATATCGTACTCATGGATTACCCATGATCCGTGATTTCTCTTTTGCGATACGTAGGTGATCCGTAGTTAGTGATCAGTGAATCCTTAATCCATGTTTTATCATTCTTTTTAATTATAATTATCGATTATTGGTTGTGGGTACGATTCCTACTTGTGAATTAAATATTTTCTGGTAACAAGACGAGACTCATTGCTCAGTTCCGCCCATCGCTTCGGAATATCTTGAAAATTAGCGGGAAAGTGGGCATTGAAGTTTATTACGCTAGGTTCCCTCTGCCTACCCTAGACACAGTCTGATGCTAAAAAGAAGGAAATGTAATTTTTTTAAATCGGTACTAAAATACAGTCAAAGGTTGCTAAAGAAACGTGATTTCTACTGAGAATTGAGGAAAATTGTCTCAGAAATATAAGGGGATGCTTTCTTTGATGTTACCACTTAAGCTAACAAAGTAGCTGCATAAAACCTTTGGAACTCACAAATGAGTTAGTAGCTTGTAGTCTTGCTTTGTGTTTCTAGACATACTTAGATAAAAATTGTTAATGACAGTAGACTGGCACAATTAGGATATACAAAAGTACTAAAAAGAAAGAAGCTTTACGCTTTTTCTCGTCTAGTAGGATAGACACGGGGATCAGACACACCGCTCTTTTCTTTCTACCTATTCTAGGCACTGCGAGTTGAGTGGCGGAACTCGACGCTAAGTTTTGTTTAACGGAGCGGAAATTAAAAAAGAAAATATTGTCTCACGAGGGGAGATCACACTACAACCATCGCTCTTGTAGTCGGACAGTACCCCGCACAAAGCAGGGGGAACTTGGGAACCTAGTGTTAAGATACTTCGTTACATTTAAGATACTTCCGTTCCCCAATTTGCACCGAATTCTGAAGGTACAGCGTGTTAAGTGGCGGATTTCAACGCCGCGCTTTACCTAGTTATCAGAGCGAAGAAAATTTAAATATTTTCAAATCATTACCTGTCTGTGTGAATAAGAATCAATCAGTCTTTAGAATAATATTTATTTTCTAAAATACTATTCTTACTTTGTATCAATAAATGACATGAAGTAGGGTGTTGAAATATGAGCTCTTTGAAGCTGAGGAATTAGTTAGAGTGGCCACACCGCACAGTTTATCAGTAACCGCGTTTGTGTTTCAGTTTCAAAAGTATACTGAAATTACTGAATTATTCATTACTTAATTTATAATAATAAGTATAACTTCCATAATTAAATTCATGAATAGAATATCAATATTAATGAATATTAATAATTTCGACAAATAGTTGAGTGAACTAGGCCAATATGTATTTATTATGACGGAATCATTACCGAAGTCCCTGGTTACGAACAAAAGAAAACTACACAGATAGATTTTTTTTAAGATTCACGCAGTATCCCGCACATAACAGGGTAGGCAGAGAAACCAAATGTTAAGACACTCCTTCTCCATTAAAATACTTTCGGTCTGAAGGCACCAATTCTGGAGGTACTCAACTTTTATGACATTGTTGGGTGGTGGAACTATATACATACCTATATTATAAATTCGAAAGTAACTCTGTCTGTCTGTCTGTCTGTCTGTCTGTCTGTCTGTTACGCAATCAGGGCCAAACCGCTAATTCAATTGTGATAAAATACTCATAAAGAGATACTTAAGGGTCTTCGGATGAACATAGGTTACTTTTTTTTCTCATATTTGTAATATTGTCGATATATACTAATATATTAAAATACTTTTTAGTTTGACAGGCAATTTATTCCGCCATGTTAATAACAACCGACCGTTGCTAAGCAACGGTTTGCAAAGTTTGTTTGTTATAAGAAAACGTCACCCAAAATGAGCTTAACGCATACATAGCGGGCGCCGACTCAACCTTATGATAACCTATAATTTGATATTGATCCTTATGAAAATAAATATAATAGTCACTTTTAACATTTTATCTGGATTGAAATTATAGTTTACTGTATAACATTCTAATAAATAATTAAGGAGATGTCACTGATTCGAAATGACCTAGCCTACGAACGGCATAGTATGACCGACGTACGACGCGAACGGGCAGATGACTTTGACAGTTTTGTAAATTTTCATACATTTTCGAACTACTGTTAATTTTTATGTAATTATAATTAATTTATACTTTTCTTTGGTTCTTCGCTTATTCGAATAGTAGATTAGTTAGATTTTCATAAATTTCTTGGTGTGGTGTAAGTTGCGGCCCTGCGCGTCATCGGCATAATATTATTTAAGTATTTATTATTTAAGGACAGAATTGTTGGTTATTTCATCTCGGTTGGATGGTTATCTATACCGTTGTTATACACTTAATAAATTATAGTTTTAGTTTTTTGGGATTTTATTTGATATTGCTCGCAAAACTTATTATATTTAATGTAGAAAGGACTTTAGTTAGGTATTTCATATAGTATCTATGTACGCGCGCAAGGAAAACGTGTAAAAAGATTTTTCCCGGGTAAATCAGTAAAATCGATCACTGAAAGTCCAATAAAAACCAGTTCAGTTATTCTGGACCTAATGTCCAAGTCCTCGGGGAAATAGAAAGACAGACAGAGACAAAAAATATAATATTTTTTATTGTATTTAAGTATTATGTAAATAACCACATGCACTTGCAAAAACATAGCACAACACATTTAATTTTAATTCTTTTAAATATTTATTTTACTTTGATGATATTAATAATATAGCTGGTTTTGTTTAATTTTTTTTATAAATATTTTAATATGATTACGTTTACTTATAATTTTTTTCATTCAAATTAGATATGTTCAAAAATAATTTCATAAATATATCTAATAAGCATTCGTATAGTTCAAGCGGGCGAAGCCGCGTCCGGGGCCGCTAGTAAGTATATAATTATATTAAATTATTCCATTTGTGGATTCTACCACTCAACACGCCACGTTTTGAAAATTGGGCGTTGTTTGGGTAACGGAGTGTCTTAAAAGTTAACATTACGTCTACATACAGATGCAAAGAATTTATGTCAAGAACGGAGTGTCTTGACACTAGATTTACTTTATTTTGGTTACACTGCTATGCAGGAAGACGTGTGAAGCTGAAATATTTGAACCTATTTACCCAGATATAAAAATAGTTTGTTTTACGAATCAGCTGACCGCTAAATCTTACCATCAATTGATGGTCGCTGACGTCATCGCGCGGCGGAAAAGTAAGAAATACTGTTTACTGCATAGATCTATCTCGCGATGTACTGAATCAGTATGGTAGGTATGTGTATTTATAAAGTGGCTGGCATCGATTGGCAAATACTGAAGAAGCTCAGTAACGTGCCATTGGATAGGCCTATGTTCGAAAACACGCTGATTTTTTTTTACCTTCACGCCATATCCAGCGTAAGCAGAGGGAATCTAGCATTAAGACACTCCATTCCCCACTTTCCGCTGAAATTTTCGAGGCATTGCTGCTTGAGTGGTTCTTTTACGCTTGTTACAACATATTTTTATTGTTAGCTTTTCTTTAGAGAGATTTTTATACATTTCCGCTATTATGATGATATATAATTTTATTCATTAACCACTTTATACGCTTTTTATATATTTTCAATTTCTCAATGTAACACAACACTTTAAATAATGATAATTATTATAATGACAATGACAATCACAAAGCACAAAATACAGTTTTGCCTACCCAGATACATAAAATAATGACATACAATGTAAGAAAACTTGTTTAAATGAAATTTAAGCCATTCATCGCATTCAGCTAGATATTTCATCACGGCAAAATTATGATGTACCAAGAACATCAATAAGAGCGGCTGTCATATTTTAGCACGATTCATCCATATATAAATAGTCAATCTTCAATTAGATTGAATATACAACTACCACGTTCATTCAGATGTCTCTATTATATGTAATATATAGATATATGTCCTTATTATATGTAATACATGAGGCCGGTCGTGGCGCAGCGGCACGAGGTGTGACTGCAAAACCGACTGGTTGTGGGTTCGATCCCCACTCGAGGAGATGAAATATTTACTTAAATTTATATTTCCATTTCTTCGCTCTGATGTCGAGGTTAAGCGCGGCGTTGAGTTCTGCCACTCAACACGCAATGCCTCCAGAATTCGGCAGAAAGTGGGGAAGGGAGTGTCTTAACACTAGGTTCCCTCTGCCTACCCTGCTGTGTGCGGGATACAGCGTGAAGCTAATTTTTTTTTTTTAATATAGATGTATAGGTTTAGTATGGTAGAGGCCAGTGCAGGGGCACAAGTGTGTGATTACAGTCACACTTATGCTTGCTGGCTGTACGGATGCGACTAGTTTTAAATTCGTCCCCAGTCGAGGAAATGAAATATTTATTTTAATTAATATTTTCATTTCATCGCTTTGTTGTTGAGGCAAAACGCGGCGTTGAGTACCGCCGCTCAACACGCAACGCTTCGGATATTACGTGGAAAGTGGGGAACGGAGTGTCTTAACTCTAGGTTCCAACTGCCGACTCTGCTGTATGTAGGATACAGCGTAAAGCAAATACGACACATTGTCCCAAAATGGGAGAAAAAAATAATATTTACAGTAGGGATCGAACCCACACCGTTCGCGAGTAGAATGGCAACGTACTTATATAAAATACAATATATTGTATAAATTCTATTAACCCGACTAATTGTGTTGTAGTTAAACATACAGACAAAATAATTATCCGGATAGTCGAATGTATGGTCAGAAGGCCGTCGTGGTGCAGCGGCACAAGCATGTATTTTGGATTCGAATCCCACTTGAGGAATTGATTTATTTGTTTATTTTTTTAGTCTCGTCACTCAACACGCAATGGCTCGGATATTCGGCGTAAAGAGGGGAACGGAGTATCTTAATACTAGATTCCTTTGCTTCCTCTTTCTGTACCCTGGATACAGCTTGAAATTGAAAAAAAAAATATTAAAAGGCTATTATAACCTAAATTTCTAGAAAATTACTAGAGAAACTACACTTTTTAATAAAAAAAATTGTACTCATACATTTATCTATCGGATCGAAGATATCGTCCGGATTATCGCGACCGCGTATAACTAGGGTTCGGATGAACGGGTTTTCACTGTATATAAAATAGAAAAACTTATAGGTATATATATTATTTTTATCAACTTCACGCTGTATCCCGCACATAGCAGGGTAGGCTGAGGGAACCTAGTGTTAAGACACTCCGTTCCCCAAGTGGGAACGAAAACCTATATAATATATACATATATGTGTGTGGTAGTCACGTTTAGTACCGACTCGCGAGTCGCGATACATCTCGGTGTATTTCAGACTTCAGTGATATTGTAAGTGCGATCTACGTAAACGCCGGCGAGTCTGCCAGCAGAGCGCGTGGCGCTGCATGTGTGCGCGTATAGAGTAGTGGAGCGCTGGATAGCCCTCTGAGAGGGAAACGACAGTAAATATTATTTTTTTTACATACATTAAAATAATCTTGATATTTATTTAGGATTTGAAACAATGTGGTTGCTTAATTTTTTCGATATTTGAACATACTTATTGTTGTTTTAGGATAAATTTTAGGCTAAATGAAATTAGACTTTAAAACATTGATATTTTATTTGCAATTGTTTTTACTTGGTGCGATATCATGCAAATTCAATCTTTCTTTCATTTTTAGTCCAATAAACATTGTGTGCTTAGTGAGAGAGTTGTGTGAGAAATATTTTATTTACCAGAACAACGGCGGAGAAACAAATCATTTTTATCTGAATATCTTGCGTTATATTTATTTATCACATTTTTTATCCTGATTAACACTATCGAATATTTCAAAATATATCTTTCTTGATATTATAAAATATTTTTTATAATTTTTATACGTTTTCTTAATAAATATTATAATATAATATTAGTATCCTAATATAGAATATGGTGTAATATAAAGTATATTATATTCATATGTTTTATATGACAATATTTTAACTATTTTTAATAGTATTCTTGAATACATATAAAAGAATTAGTAGTTTTTTTTATTATAACCCATACAATGTAAATATAAAATAAACAGCTGAATACTAATAATGTAATAATTAAAAAAAAAATATATTTCAAAAGTTTCACAAAACTTTATAAATAAATAGGCATCATCTACAAATCGCCTAGTCTTTGTCGACGCTCGCATTGCGCATGTGTGCGTGACGCCATAACCCGCGGATTCTAACCTAAATTCGAATTTCGAGCTTCGCTTTCCGCGGACGCGCCCGGCCAGCGCTAATTTAAAAATAAAACTATTTTTCTCACATTCGACGAACAACTTTGCGTTATTCTGCCAAACGTTTTTTACACAATTTTACCTATTTATAAGAATTCAGAAAATTATTTAATTTTTTAATATAAGTTTTTTGGTTTTGTGTTGAAAATAGAAAAAAATATTATGGTTATAAATAGTGTAATGGTATTTCGGTGACATATCGACCTCGACGGTTTTCGCGGTCTTTTTTGACAGTGTTGTGTTGTGTCACTCAGTGTGTGGATTGAAATTTATATGAGGTTTGTCTATTTTTAATATTTTTAGGCTAATAACACTTAAGTAATGATATAAAAGTAAAAACATATATTTTATTAAAATAGGTAAAACTATATTGTAACTAAAAACAAATAAATTTAATATCTTGGTATTCTGAAATGGGCTATTAGTCAATTGGCCAAATTAATTACTTCGTTTATGTCAGTTATTATTTTTGTATATGTTAGCCAATTTCGATTTATGTAAAAAAATGCAATATCACATAATTATACAAGTAACAAGGTAGGTAATGATATTACATTCGTAAATAAAAAATAACATTTATATACTATAAATAAATATGTAATTAAGTATATAAAAATTTACTTATTTTTTTTGTTATCTTTATACTGCATATAGCAATATAGGCGGAGGGGATATAGTGTTAATACACTCTGTTTCCAACTTTTCGCCCAATTTTGTTATCTCGTTATCGGAGCGGGGAAATGAAACATTTTTATTTCCCCGAATCGATATCGAACGCACAACCGTCGCGTTTTACAGTCGTACTCTGTGCCGCCGAGCCATTTTAATTAAATTGTTTGTGTAATCTTTACGTATTTCGCGCGTTTTGCTTTTGCATTGCTTGAACATATTTATTAATTAAATAAATATTATTTGTTAAAAATAAATTAAGGAACATGATAACATTATAAGCTATGATCAATTAAATTGCAATTTTTGTTTGTCTATTCTGTTCTCTGATCTGTTCATCATAGTTGCGCGCTGTTCCGTAAATCTTCTTCTTAATCGATCAGAGAAAGAGAGTTATCTGCTAACTGCTTAGTGTAATGGTATTTCGGTACCATTCGGAACTAAACGCCGCGCTTCGTCTTTTTTAGACCCCATAAATAAAAATAGCCAAATAGTAATATTGTAATGAGGTTAGCGGGAAACGGGAGTGGTATTGTGGGAACGGAGTGACATTAGGTTTCCTGGTTTCTCTGCCCACACTGCTACATGCAAGATAAAAAAATAAAAAAGCAATGACACTACCAATTGCTGTGTTTATACTATGTAATGTCAATTTTCTGTTTACAGAAGATGTTCTAAATATACCTAATATATATTAATGCTGCTATTCGAATAAACACTAAACTAACTACTTTGTTCAATGGCAGCGTCAAGTACGCTTCTGTTTAGGTACTAGTATTAAAATTTATTATCATTGTGATAATATTTTTAAATTAAAAAATCTATAGTTTTATACCTAATATTATGATGCTCAAGAGTTTGTTTGTTTTAGTACGATAATCTCAGGAATTATTACTTCATATTAAAAAAATCTTTTTTATTTTGGTTAGCTTACAACTAATAGTACCTACCTTCTATAGAGAAAGTTTTAAGGTTTAGCCTATATTCCAATATAATATCATGTAAGTCGTTTCGATATAGCCCACTGACCACTGACCACTGTACCTGCGCTGCGGTCAAAGTTAGAACGTATGTATCATATTGTGTGTGACACATTCGAATTGCTTACTTTGCTATTTTCTTTTGACCACACTGGGGCAGGGCGGCAAATAAAAGACAGTAGTTATAAATAGAATATTCATACTTTTTTAAAAAAAATATGAGAATTTATGGCTTAGTGGTCGCTTGGATGGCAAACAAGAGACGTAAGTTCTAATCTCGTTATGTTAAATCTTTTATAAGTTTACTAAAAATATGTTTATAGTAATAACATGTCTTATTGAAAAGTCTCGTGACTTCATTTCGGTCAATACAATACGTTTGGAACTTTCCATTTATATTAAGCAGCCTTTGAGCCTTCATACACTTCGCCAGTGAATAATGCTCCACTAGCACGCTCAAAACCAATAAACTAAGAAATGAACTGAATTGAACAATTTGGATTGTGAAAATATATCTACATACATTTAGGGGCCGTCGTGACTCAACAGCACAGCGTTGGACACAATGGTTGCAGGTTCGACTTTTACTTGGAGAAATGAATTACTTCATTCCTTCGCTGTAAGACAGGACGCGGCGTTGAATTTTGTCATTCAATATGCCATGTCTCGAAAACTGAACGGAAAGTAGGGAACGTAATGTCGTCATACAAACTTCTCTTGTGTCTCCGTTGACATAGCGTTAAAATGAATTTTAGTTACTACTAATCCGTTTTTAGTCACAGTACAGTATGGTAAAACTGGGATTAAAAACGGAACTTATTGCGATTTTATTAGTCCCCTTCAATGTCCTTAATTGAATATATTATTTCTTGAGATCGCTCGTTGCATTATCTCGCATCGTGCATTGTAAGAGCTTTAGCTTCACGCTATATTACGCATGTAGCATGGTATGCAGAGGGAGTGTTAAGGCACTCTGTTGCCCACTTTTCGCAGAATTCTAGAAGCATTGCCGGCTTTGCCTCCACACCAGCGCTAATGAAAAATGAAAATATTAAATATTGATTATTGGGAATCTAACCCCCAGCCTGTCATATTAACGCTTGTACCCCTTTGCCACGACTGTTTGTGTGAATCACTGTAAGAATTAATAAATAAAACGAACGACAGGATTTTATGTTTTATATACTCATACTAATATTTTTTATTTCACACTGTTTGTTGCTTTAAGGCCAGGTCAGCTAAGGTGGTGGCGCAGATGTAACTGCACTCAATTCCTCCAGAAGTGGGGAACATAATAAAATCTAGAATATATATATACTCAATTCTATAAATGAAATACAATTTATACGGCATAACGATCTATTTATAATGATAAGGGAGCGAGATCTGTTTTCTTCGGGTCGTTCGTGTGCGATTAAACAAGAACTAATGTTAGACACGCCGCGCCGTATGCGTAAACAGTTATTAGCATTTATTTTTACTAATTGCTTTTGCGAGTCACTTCTTGAGATTTCCTTTGGTTTTCTTTTTTTTATGTTAGCTTAGATACATAGCAGGGCTATTTGCATACCATGATAAAAAATATACAAAGATAACTTGGAAAGTTAGTGTTGTAATAAGACAGAGTGCGGCGTAGAGTTTCGTAGATATCCATTAATTTAAATCTCTGTCTCACGCTTTACCCTTATATAGAAAGTGAGGCAGAGCAAACCTAGTGTTAAGAAAATCCATTCCCAGTTTCTACACATTGCCTCTTTAGTGGCAGGACTCAACGCTGCGCTTTGTCTACCAGAGCAAGAAACCGCAATCCTTCCGTTTACAGTCAAACTCTGCCCCACTGCGTCATGACAGCCTTCATATACCTAATTAAATTTAATTTTTGACTATTTATACTAATACATCATCCTCTACATTGTCGTAGCGTGAAAAAATATGCGAGTATTTTGCATAGTATAATTATACTCTTAAACGAAAGAGCGCAGCAATAAGCGTGCGAATGTAAATGCGACGGTTGCGTGTTCGATTCCCGAACGGCGAAATGAAATATTTTTTTTCTTTGCACTGGTAACTAGGCAAAGCGCGGCGTTGTGTTCACCAATCACTACGCAGTGCCTTGAGAATTCAGCAGAGAGTTGCAAACGAAAGTATTTTAATAGGAACGGAGTGTCTTAACACTATGTTCCCAGGTTGCTTTTGCCTACCCTACTATATGCGGGACGCCGCATAAAGCTAAGAAAAATCAACAAAAACTCGAAAATAAATATAAATTATTATTTTCGAGTTTTTTGTTGATTTATTTTAAGATATTATTATAATTTTTCAGTAGACGCATAGAAATAACTCTCTGTTATGAACTCTTCTATGTATATAGGGGTGGGTCGTGCTGGCATGTAATGCTTGCTGAATATTTATAGCATGGGGTGAATTATTCGAGTCCTGATAAGTTGTGGCTTAGCTTATAATTTATTATATTCTACCCAGTTTTTAAGCGTGACTTTACGTGCTACAAAAAAAATATTTAATTAAGTTAATTAACACTCTTAAACATTTATTTAATATGAATACTTATGTTATGCTTCCTCGGTTAAGTTTCATTGCTAAATAAGTATTATGAATATCAAACAAAGAAATAGTTTTAATTTTTTTAGTCGGGTATAGTTCGGGCTGTCTGTTCGGGTTATCGGTTTTAGACTGTTTTGGCTCCCACCTGAGGAAATGAATTATTTTCATATCGTTGCTCCGGTTTCAAGAGGGATGCGGAGTTGTTATCTGCCTCTCAACATACAATGTCTTGAAAATCAATCAGGAACTAGGGAACGGAATGCGAGTAAAAATGTAAACCAAAAAATATATATTTATGTGATTTGAACCCGCTATCCAAAATATATTATTTAATTTACGACATACTCATACAATAGTAGAATATTATCATAATCTAGTTTTCCTCTATTTTGTTTATTTCTTAGTATTCAAGGCCAAAAAATATTGGAGTAGGGCAGTTTTGGAACAATATCAAGAGCTGTCCTTAGCCTTGACAAAAAATATGCCTACTGTTTCTGAGATAATATAGTATTATTTGGGAAAAACAGTTGTTTACTTATACAAATTATATTTTATATGTATTATAGCTACTTTTGTTTGAGGTTGATAAATTTAGTATTTCTAGGTTTTAATATCTAATTACCTGATAAAAGATAAGCTCCACGTCGTGTCCCATATATAGCAGAGTATGTAGATAGAACCTAGTTATAAAGCACTCCGATACCCATTTTCGGTTTGGCAGAACTAAACGCCGCGCTTCGACTTGTTAGCACAGCCAGAAATGAAAAACAATACATTCTCCCTATATTAATCTCCATATCCGTTGCATTTACAGTGAAACGCTAATATAAAATATACTTTGAAAACCCTTAAAAAAATTATAGTTATCTCTCTTTGGATCGTGTCACTTGACAGTTCTTACCGCGATAGTGTCCAAAGTTATCATTTTTCTTTTCCGTAATAGCAATAGGTTATCACGGTGACCGTCTCACGTCTGCCTTTATACCAACCTGTATGTAGTATATCGAATACTAGGTACATATATTGATTATCGATTGTCTGAGTTGAATTTAAGAGGGAGCGACGTGTTCCTTCCAACATTTTGAGAATAACAAACATAGTACGATGTTCAACACCATCGCGGCACAGTGGTGCAATGTGAATACATTACAGTTGTGAGTTTGATCCCTACTGATAAATGATTTGATTAATTTTGAATACTTCCATCTGATAAAATCTGTTATATTTATATCGAATTTGACGTCCCCTGTTTACGAAGCTACAGATAGATAGCTAGCTATACCATGGTTTCATGCACGTTTTTTTTAGTTTCACGCGGTATCCCGTACATAGCAGCTAAAGCAGAGGGAATTTGGAAACTTAGTATTAAGTACACTCCCTTCCCGTTAAAACACTTCCATTCTCCATTTTTCGCGAGATATTACGTGTTGAGTGGCGGAATTCAACACCGCACTTTGCCTCGTCACCAAAACATGGAATTGATAATATTTAATACTTCATATCATCGAGAGGAAATTGAACTCACAACCTGTCGAGTTTACAGTCGCACGACTGAACTCAATGTATGATTATTTCATACTTCATACACAAGGTTGATAGTTTACCGAAACAAACCAATTGTTGTGACTTCTATCATATAGGTAATTTAGAAACTACAAACCATGTTTCTAGCTATTATATAACTAAAATATTCGGTACTAGAAATGGTACCTGCTATCTAGATAGATATTATTTTTGAAATTTTGACTATATAGGAAACAAATAAATATTAACAATATTTTTTTTGAATATATAGGAAATTTCCTACTCTAAATCAAGGGAAGCAAAGCTAACGTGCCAGTTTCAATAACACTAATTGAAAAATCCGATGAAACCGTTGTAGCGTGGTTGGGAGGCATTGGACTGCACACTATGGGAAAATTTTATATTCATAACATTGGTGCCTCTGGTTCAGTAGATGCCTACCTAGGAACAGCGTTTTACTTGGGAGGACACATTTACATATCAGGTTCTTACAATCTAGTCTATAACATCGGAGAAGTAAGAACTAAGACGAATACAGAAAAAGTAAATAGTAAAAATGTGGCGTTGAGATCCGCTGCTCAACACGCAATGCCTTCAGAATTCGGCGGGAAGTGAGGAGTGTCTTAAGACTAGGTTTCCAAGTTCCCTCTGCCTACCCTGCTTCGTGAGGGATGCAGCGTGATGCTAAAAAAATGTTTTAGGTGATTTTACCGCAGTCGTATGCTTTGTCGGGTGAAGAGTTTAAAATGGATTGAAGATTGAATATATGCTCGAGGCGCTACGATGTCACAGACGAACAAATTGATTCACAAACACACTTTCTTATATAACATAGGGTTAGATAATCAACCCAAGAGCATCATGATGAGGAAGTATTAAAAAAAGATATATTTTAGAAGATATTTTTGAAAGAGTTATTTTTTTAATACGCTTTCCATTAGATTGTGCTGAAAACTTATAGGTTAACTAATAGGTTAACTCAATGATCATACAGTGTTTTGGTACCAACGAGCTGGTGTGATGATTAAGCCAGGATGTCAGTATTGGAACTCTGCAGAGATTACTAGTAAACCATTCGAGTTTAGGCTCATACAATTTATAGATCCAAGCACAGTTTATAGCCATTGTATCACTTGATGTTGAAAGGTGTTTTTTATTTAGTTTTAATTTTAGATTGTTTTTTATTTAGATTTTAATTATTATCGTGAGCGAAGCGAAGCGAGCGTTGGCGAGCTAAGCGAATAAGCGAAGCGAAAACATTTTGTATATTTATGTTTTGCATGTCCATTGGAACATTTTGCGTAATTTTCGTTTGCACAATGATTATGTACGTAAGCAATTGAATATAACTTTGATTTATAAACACGTTATTGATGATCGTCTGGACGTAAATAGGTCATCAATTCGATTATCGACAGGAGTAAATATTTATGTCTATTGTTTACATCGGTAAATATATGCTACTACTATATATGTTACGTCTAGACGAAAATTTAAGTTAGGGAATATTTGATTTTTATGAACTCTCAATGGAATACTGATTTATGAGAAGTTGCTTGAATTTATATTGATAAAAGTTGGACTCAAACTCCTTGACTCGACTCCGTAGGTGTAGGCAATAATTTTATGATTGTAGGTTAACAAAATGAATATATCTCCCCATTTATAAATATAATATATAAGTTTGTAGTGATATAATACGTATAAATTACCAACTTTAGGATTTTCTTTATGTATACTAGGTGTTCTGACATCTCTGCAGAATATTAAGTTAGTAATGTGTCGTGCTCTACGTCCTGTTCTATTCTAGTTCTATGTCCACTCGGGATAAAATTCAAGCTCTATATTTGATTCTATTATTTTTAACAACCAGGCACCGAACCAAATATCAACCTAATGGCCCAGTAAAGCAGGAAGTACACTAACTTGCAAATATATAGCTTGTACGTAAAAAAAAATGAAGTAAAATTTTGAGCTAGAATTTTATGACGAGTGACCACAAAAATAGAATCTAATCGTGTTAAAAGACTCTGTTCCACCACTTCCCGCCCAATTTTGGAAACATTGCGTGTTGAGTGTTTCCATTATAAGTAGGTACGTAATTAATTCCCCTGATTATATCTCACGTAAAATCTTGAAAAAATTTCGTAAAGTCTGGACTATATTCTTTCAGCATACTCTTTTTAAGAGCTCAGAGAATAATATTGGAGATATTAATTTCCTTAAAAACGAGCAAATCAGAATGTAATTTTTTTAGCTTGACGTCAACACTCCGTTCCCATTAAGAGACTTCAGTTCCCCACTTTTCACCGACTTCTGGAGGCATTTTATGTTGAGTGGCGGAACTCAGCGCCGCCCTTTGCCTCATTGCCAGAACGAAAAAAGAAATATTTCATTATCTTGAATGAAAATTGAATCCACAACCTGTTAAGTTTACAATCACAATCTAGTGCTCCAGTTACAGGCCAAGTACAGGCCTCAAATATCATATAATAGTAATTCTAATACAAATATGCCAATCAGTAGTCACAAGTGGAATTCTCCGCTGTCAATAAACGAGTAGAATATTGAAATAAAATCTATCTCTCAACAATTGAAGCCTCCCACACTCAACACCGCTTATCTAATCAACCGAACATTATCGTAATTGTAGTGTTCATCGATCGTTGTACACATTTTTATTATCATTTTACACATTTTAGACACAATGTGTAAAAAATTACACATTCACAGAGAAAACCTAGTAAACCTAGTAATCTTTACATTCCTTTCAACTTTCGTCAGGACCTACTCAATATTTGGAGTTCGGTATCTTTTAAGGGAAAAACGCAACCCTTATTAGATTACTTTGTTGTTCGTCCGTCTGTCTATCAGATTATACTTTGATATACTCAGATTTACGGCCCCATGATTTCCTGGAAAAAAAAAAACATTTTACGGAACCCTCGGTGGGTGAACTGATTCGCGCTTGTCGCGCTTGGTTTTCATAAAGTGAAATAGAAAATTGTTTAAACCTATACTTAATAAGATTTTTTGGTTGAACGCGTTGATCTCAAAAACTACTACGACTACGTGATCGAATTGATTTTTTTTATGTTGAATAGTCTATTTGTCGTGGAGGGCTATAGGCTAAACATAGAATGTATATATAGAACGTAATGATTTTTATTTATTCGATCATGCCGGCGCAGTAAAATTATAAGATGACAAACGTTACTACGAATATATAAAGCTAGAAGCAGCAGCAGGGGCAGCGTCTGACTGTACATGCGACGGTTTTGAGTTTGATGTTCAGTTGGGGAAAGGATTAATTTTCCTTCGTTCTGGTAAGATGATAACACGTAGTGTCTCCAAAATTAGGCTGTTTGTTAGGAACAAGGTATCTTAGCATTAGATTTCCTCTGCCTACCCTGCTATATGCGGGATACAGCGTGAAGCTAAAAAAAAAATCTAAGAAGAAGAAGCAGAGAATAAAATCTTATCTTAGATATTAGAATTTTATATTTTCACTCAATATGTGAGAGATAGTAAGGACTACAAGTACGATAAATTATGTGTGTCGAACTGATCGTGTTCGATTCGTTTGGAACACGATATATCCATTTTCCTTGACGTCTCGTATAAAGCGAAATTGGATAGAAACAATTTTGAACCTAGATTTTATCGTATAAAGCTTAACAAAATGTCGTATAAATGTATAAAGATTAAGAAATATCGGTTTAACTTACATATTATTTAAGCATATTATTATTTTTTATTTATATAATAATAAAAAATAATAACAACGGGAAATACAATTTATAAGAGTTGACATACTAAAGCTTGCGGACGTACGCACTCATTTTATATGAAAGTAACTACAATTATAATTTTGTAATAATTTTTATCTGTAATATAAATATTTTTATATTAAGTTTCTTTATTCTATTGTAAACTCTCATATATTGCCAAATTTCATAACTGTAGGTCTAGGGAATCCTACCTTTTAATTCCGTTAATGTAGAAGTTTTTTTTACTCTGTTCTTCAAGCCAAAGGATAGTTTTAGAGCTTTTTTTCGCGTAGCATGCTGCTATTATGAGAGAAAATAACGTTCACTCAGTATGAGAGCTGGAAAAAATGCCTCAAATTAGAAAAAAACGCTACAATAAAACATAGCGTTAAAATATAAAAATAATGAATTCTCCAGAATGGATAACGAACACAAAACTATCACGCTTACAGTCGTGCACAGTCCCACTGCGCCACGATGGCCTAACGATGGTTTTGGTGTTCTGATTTCTAAAGTTTTTTAAAGTCCTTTTTTGAAGTCCTTCCTAAAGTTTGATATATTTATGTATGCACTGTAAAGAAGTAATAGCGTGAAAATATAAAAATAATTCCCCGGAATGGGAAACGAACACACCATCATCAGGTTTACGGTCGTGCACAGTCCCACTGTGCCACGATCATTTCGTAGTCCTGGTCCAAAGTTTCTTTAATGGAGTCGTTTATGTACATGCATTTCATACTGCATCAAATCAAAAGCATATCGGACTAACAACGAAACGTGAGAAGGTAATTTCATGCTCGAAATAACCACGCCTGTTTTACTATAAGAGGAATGCAATAAATCTATTTATATATACACATTACATACACTCCCGTGACCCGGATCCGTCTGTGTATCACTTAAATTGTATACCAAATTGGTTTTTACGATCGCTTTGTATCTTTATATTTTTTTTTTTCATTCATTATTATTTTTATTTATTCGTTATTTTGAATGTAAAACATTTTTATTAGGGTTAGTCGTTGCGCAGGTGCACAACCACGTGAGTTTAAGCGTAAGGTTGTGGGAAGTCAACGCCGCGCTTTGCCTCTACACCAGAGCGAAGAAATTAAAATATTTAATTTTCTCGAGTGGAAATCGAACTCACAACCATCGCGCAGTACAGTTGCTTCGCTACAAAGTCCTCAAATGCATGCAAATGTTACGAAAAATTTAATTACAAAATATAAGGAAAAAGACATTTTGTACTTTGGATTATCAAAATTTTCGCTGTGTGACTGGTTCTAATTCCTTGATAATATAGATATTATTCCAATTCAATTGGTAATATTATTTTTAATCTAAGTATAAATAATTTTATAGAATAGTACTTTTATCTGAGCTTTGAGTTCGCGTGGTAAAATAGAAATAACTAAAATTTGTATATGACATATTCTAAGCCTGGGGCAACCCTGACCGCAGACGCGATTGGCTACATCCAGACGACTAAAATTTTCATACGTTTTCGAAAAAGTATTTTTCTTTCCTTAAACATGGTAAAGTGTAGCTTTTAAATGTTAAAAATACACTCTAACTTACCTTACTATAACCTCGATAAATCTCAAATCAAACAAATAAAAAATATTTAGTTCGAACCTTTGCTCTCTGTAAGCCCACTCTCTTAACTTTTCAGCTTTATAATATCAGCATAAACGGTAATTTTAGTAAAATTTATGTTAAAGTTTTATAGTTTTCAGGTAGGTATTACTATTGGTGTAATACCTAGTTTGTTTCTTTTAGTCATTTGTATTGTCATACAATCGAAGTTTTCGTCAATGTTTTTTTTTTTATTTTTCTTTTTTTTGTCTTTTCTTTTATAGGGAAGGCAAGAGCGAATATCGTGACACAAAACATTCTAATTATATTATGCTATAAGCAGTACCCTTTTTTTTAGTTTTATGCTGTATCCTTCACATAGCTGGGTAGGTGGAGGGAACCTGGGGACCTAGTGTGAAAGCAAAGTTCCCATTAAGACACTACCGTTCCCTACTTTTCGCTGAGTTCTGAAAGCATTGAGTGATGAGTAGCAGAACTCAACGCCGCTACGAAGTACTGAGTTGTGAAAAGTAGATTATTTTTAATTATTAGGTACTCCTAATAGTAGAAAATGAGCTGCAGCTCACTACTTCATTTTCATTGACGACAAAACGCAGCCGCCTATTTCATTTCGTTACCATAGCTCTGGAGTACTACCGTGTGTGTCATAGTGAGACTTACTCTCACTAGGACATGCTCAGGAAGCTTGGGCCCGTCGACAGAATGAGTGACGCTAGAATGACTAAAAATATTTATGAAGAAGGAGTGAGTGGTAATAATCTGGGAGAGACCTCGGCTGACTATCGAAATCACAATATCGATTATACTGTAGGAAGATCACGTAAAAAAATATTTGTAAAAACAAAAACCCCGACTGCATAAAACTAAAAAGAAAATAAACAAACCCAATAGTTTATTAGGATTAACAGTCGGGACCTCTTTAAATTATGCGGCGTTCCTGGTAAAGATTTTATTGATTGAAGAATTACTTATAGGTCCCGACTATTAATCCTAATAAACTATTGGGCTTGTTTATTTTCTTTTTAGTTTTATGCAGTCAGGGTTTTTGTTTTTACAAATATTTTTTTTATTTTTCACTTTTTTGTTAGAATTCACTATGGTAATGATAATCATGATATACCTTTTTGAAATTCTCGTATTAAGCTCTTGAATTTGATACCCATATTGTGGTATTCGAAATGAAAAAAAAAATTTTCACTAAGTCAATGGCGTCCCACAGCCGCCACGATTGTTTTTTTTTAACGTCACCTATCTAAGAACACTTGGGCTGTTAATACGAATCTAACGATACCTCAATTAAGTAAAACCGTTCAGCGTTTCTGGAGATATGAGGTAATAAAGAATATTACATACATACAAGATACGCGCGAAAAACATAACCCTTCCTTAGCAGTCGGGAAAAAGCATGAGGACCCCCCGGAGTGCATGTACATGTTCGGGTTGTTGACGAGGTATCCAGAGACTGGAGAGTTTGGCGCTCCATTTTCTCAGAAATAAACCGTGATGATAAAAATTATAATAAGATCATGTCTGTGTAATAATAAGAAATCAAAATTTCCACGTCTTTTCTTATGCAGCCTTTTCTTTTTAAAACGCTAAGTGGATTTCTATACAGTTTCCATTATACGTAAAAGTTTTCTAATTAAATTTTACTGCAGTAGAGAAAATTGATTTTATCATGATACTTCCATGAAAAAATTGTTCTAAGGAATACTTTTATTATTTTTATACTCGAAAAATAACTAAAATTTAAATTATTTCCCCGCTTGTATATATGGTAGACGAAGCGCTGTGATGAGTTCCGCCACTCAACACTTCATATCTTGAAAATTGGGCGGAAAGCGGAGAAAGTAGGGTTTTAATATTAGCTTTCTTCTGCCTGCCATACGTGGACATTTGTGCATCTGATTTTCATACTCTCTTCTATGCTTGTAGTAGAGCATTGTAATATATCCTAAATTAAGAGTACCAATTATATAGAAAAGGAGCACCCAGCTACATTACATTAAGCACCAGACACACTTAGGAAAAGTATATTCCGATTTTTGTTATGACACAAAGCAACATTGTTCTTGATGAACTCAATCTGTGAAATCTTTGCATCCTGGAAGTTTTCATCTATGTTTAGTGGTGCATCTTTCTCATGACTGATCGTACATTTTCTCATCATTACCATACTATTATTCCGATTAATCTTTAGCGGGACAGGTTTAGTGGAGCTTCAGTACCTACTTTTTTTGTTTCTATTTCTTATTCTTCATTATTGCATGAAGGCCGAGGACGATCTCTTTAGCGTAGCCTCTTAGCAAGTTTGGATATATAGTCTCCTAAGGAAGGATTGGGATATTTTATTATACAGTACTAACGAATCATTAACGGATCATTGTGATGCCAATCATGTGATAAAATAATCCAATATATCCTTCTTTCCTTCCCAAAAAATTGTCCATGAGATTAATTCTTCTCATGTTAGAGTCATAATAATTTATGATTATCTTTACACAGGCTATGATTTGTGTTCTTTTAGTTTCTAATGATACCAGTTTCAGCTGGTTCGGAGCCTACAATCTTATTATCCAAAATTTTTTTTTTGGCATGACACTGCGATTCAATTTGTAATTAGTTCCTCATATGGTTTGTCTACAATTAATCTTTCATAAAATCTATTGCACCTGGTTATTTCCAAATCTTTCGACTAAAGTTTTTATATAAATTTGCGTGAAAATGAATGTAAACAATTGGCAACAATATGAATTTAAGCGTTAGGTGATAATTCTGAATCGTACTATATGTACTACAGATAAAATATAATCCGACATTTTTTTACGTTGCCTTTAAACCTGTGAGCCTATTGTTAAGACACTTCCGTCCTGCACTTTCCGCCGAATTTGGAGACATTGCGTTTTGAGTGGCGGAACTCTATGCCGCACTTTTGCTTCTTTTCTAAAGCGAGGAGATGAAAATACTATAAATATTAAACAGAATCTAACTGTATTGATAGTTGTGGATTGAAACATCTCTCTTAAATATCTTGCATGTCTCGTGAATTTGAATGAGCATATAGTACTCAATAATATTTATTATTCATTAACCTTTGAAGAATTCCACTATTCAGTTCCTGTCTCCATCATCAGATCAGTTCGTTGGTATCATTTATTATTGCATTGACGTCTTAGCCACCTACGAATATAACTGCTGAATATCATGGTGATGTAATTATTACAAGTGAATCATACAACAACGTTGTGTTTTTTAGATTTTATTATCTATTAACCTAAGTCCTGGTTATGAAAAGGTAATACCTAAAAGACAATTTTATGTTGATTACACGAAAAGTATTTCAAATCTTTGAAAAAAAAAGGGAGAAATCGCATTAGAGCTTTACAGAGTAGTTCATTATCGACTTTTTGAATTTAAGCTCTTCTAACGTTTCGTTATAACTTTTCAGCTTAACTTAGTTCCTATTGAAATTTTCCGTAAATCGGTAAGCTTTAGTTCATTACTATCCCGACTAGGTATTTTCATACTTTATTCACCCAGGAAGCATGATTTTAATAGATTCACCATGTATTCTATATATAGTAGGATACAGCAGAGGGGAAAGGAAGACACGGTTTTTGGTTCGATTCCCAAAATAATTCGTTATTTCATTTCTCCCTCTTGTAGATAAAGCGCGGTGTTGAGTTCCACCACTTATCATATCTCGAAATTTGGATGGAAAGTAGAAAACGGCGTATCTTAACACTAGTTTCATGTTTCTTCCCTGCTATAGGTATGTAGGATACAGTATAAAAATACAAAAAAAGGTATTTTTCATTTAACTTTCAATTAAATAAAATTGCAAAGCATGAGTTTGCATTGCAGACGGCGACCCGCGTGACCGGTTGGTGAACTTGGGCAACGACATTATGTTTATTTATTCTTGTTTTCTGAACATTCTTAGAATTATCGATTAGCTTGTTAACTTGGATTTTTTGAAGACTATACACGTGGTGGTTGCAAGTTCAACTTCCAATCGGGGATTTTTTTTAAGTTAGATATAGAGAAGATGAAACGTATTAAAATTTGAACATATTTTTTTTGCGAAGTTTGAAGTCGTCCTTCTTGGACACCGTCTGTTTTAAAATGTTTAAAATATTTTTATTACCTTCATTTACCTGGCCTTCATTTACATAAAACGGCCATAGGGACGTAGTGTCAAGGCACTCAGTTCTTCGCTTTTCAAATTAATTCGATATACTGCATGTTATGTAACGGAAGCTCTATGCCGCGCCTTGTCAGAGTGGAGAATTGATTAAGTGGAGAAGTGGAGAATAATTTATATATAAACGTCCCCCCGACTGGGTACCGAATCAACAGTTTACAGTCAGAGCCCGTCTCACTCAACAGCGAGCCGAATCTACAAACGGTGTAGCGTATAGGTTAGTTGTTCTCTTGGGAAATTGTACAGGACTAAAAATTCATAACTATAATAATTTTGTTAAACAACCCTAACGAATTATGTAACAAATTTTGCTTTTCCATTATTATATAATAAATATAGAGGCCAGTCGTGGATCGGAGCAAGTGCGCGACTGTAAACGCGACAGGTTGTGGGTTCGGTTGCCACTCGATAGAATTAAACATTTAATATTACCTGCTATGTGCGGGATACAGCATGAAGCTAACAAAATATTTATAATAAGTTATTAACAAAATATTTCGCATAGCAGGGTAGAAACAAGTGACGTGATGCCATTTTTAAAAATATAAAAACGTGATTTTTATGAAAAAAAAAGGAATAACAGACGACTGAAGCCAAATAATTCGCTAGTTCTATAAAAATGAGATAAAATATAAGAGAAAAAAAGCTTAAGCTCCGCTTAGTTTAGACGTCATGTAGGGCAAGTATTATTAGGTGTGTGCTTAATGCACTTAGTGAGTAGGATTTAAAAGCTTCTCGTTGTCAATATAAAGTGATAATAGAATAATGTATACCTACTCATTGTACCTAATTCCCCGTACACCTTTAAAATATATAAAAAAAAAAAAATTAGCTTCCCGCTGTATCCCGCACACAGCAGGGTAGGCAGAGGGAACCTAGTGTTAAGACACTTCGTTTCCCACTTTCTGCCGAATTCTGGAGGCATTGCGTGTTGAGTGGCAGAACTCAACGCCGCGCTTAACCTCGACACCAGAGCGAAGAAATGGAAATATAAATTTAAGTAAATATTTCGTAATAAGGGATCGAACCCACAACCAGTCGGTTTTGCAGTCACACCTCGTGCCGCTGCGCCACGACCGGCCTCGAAATATATTATTATTAAATAATGCTTTTGCTCGTGATATGTCTAGGTTAGAACCTTCTATCATTGTGGCCGTGAGTAACTCAACATCTTTTAGAGATTAAGAGGTAAAAGTGTTAAGAAATTTAAATTTCTAACACATAAATTTTATATTAAGCCTTCAGAAGGTAAGTTTCTAATAGAATATTTGACATTACAAGTTTATTTAGTAACTGAAATCACGGTAACGGTTGCATTGTTACAACTAGGAACTTTTCTAAGAAAAAGCCAAGAGCGAGTTCTATCTCCGTCTCCATTACAACTGTTCACTGTCGCTAGTTATAGTAAAAGAAAGAAGGCGCACCGCCCTGCTCCTACACCGCTCCTACGAGACCGCAGCTGCAACAGTCTTTATTGAACCCTCCGGGACGTTTGTATGTGATCTTTCTGAATTGATTCGACTGTATTTTTGTTTATGTTTGTTATTTACAACTCAGAACTTTTGCCTAGGTGAACCGATTTTGTTGATTTGGTCCCATTTTAATTTAGGCCATTTCCGACAATGGTATACATGAGAAAATTATATAAATCTTAAATTTGCATTAACTATGTGCGCTACAAATGGACGAATAATTCAATATCACGGCAACCGATTTCGATGATGAGCCCTACCCAATAGGCCTAGCTCGGACCGGGCGAAGCAGTCCTCTATTACAAACGGTGTACGCAAGTCGCGGCCCGAGTCTCAAAGGAGACGCCCTTGCGATACTGTGTTCTCATTTGTTGGTGCCTTCCACGGTAACCAAGCCAAGGTCAGAGCTCTTTTAGCTCGGCCTCCCAAAGCCCGGTGACGCTGTTGAGGCCAGTAGGGCCAACAGCATACTGCTCAATCGAAAAAGGTAAAAGGTCTCGATGATGCTTTTTTTATTAGAAAGGATACTCTTCATAAATAGTTTTATGGGATCTATTTCAAATTATGGGATATATTTAAAATTGAAGAAGTCGGTTTTTTATGTTGCGTACTGCTTTAATGCTTAAGAAATCGTTGGCGGTAGTTTGATATAATAATTATGTCACCTGACAGACGAATGCCACCTCTGTCTACCCGTGAACTACTGTAAAGTGTTTAAAACATTGGGTTTCTAAAGATGTATAATACTAAATATAAGCGATTAATCGGGTGAAATATATTCATTTAAAAATTAATATAAGTTGTTGGTTCGAGCGCACTACCACAAAGCGGCCCATACGTTAAATTAACATACGATACACACCCTGCACTTACGTCTCGAGTGTGCCACATTCGAACAAGGTATAAGACCTATAGGCGGACAATATTACAAACACCGTGGCGCAGGGCCAAAGGTGTGCCGATATAAACACCACAGGTTCGATACGCACTCGAGAAAATAAAATATTTACTATTTTCATTCCCTCGTTTTAGTCTCACGCCACTTACTTAACTCGCAATGCGTTTGACAAAAAATGGGGAAAGGAAGTGTCTTAATCGGTAAGAAAAAAGTCTTAAGGAAAAAGAATGTCTTAACATTAAGTCCTAGGTTCTCTCTACCTATAGCGGATGCCATCAACGGGATACAGCGTGAAGCTAAAGAAAAAAAAATATTGCAATTAACTCAACACGAGATGTCTCGGAAGGACGGGGAATGGGGAACCGAGTACATTACACTAGGTTCCTTTTGGTTACCGTGCGTTTCCTTTTGGTTGGCAAGTTCGCTTTTGTTCTTCACTTTCTTTTTTTTTTTTTTTTTAAATTTAATAAAAAAACTAAATAAACGTTGCTCTTTAATTTACCACATGCATACTGTACCTACTAACGTAGGTGTAGCACGTTGAACCTCATGTAGGCGTCTTACAAACACTGTATATGTATACAATTACACGTCAGTTAATTTTTAACGATGTTATTCGGTACATAAATGTATCAGATAGTGACTAGTGATAGGTTTTTTTTTTTCACTCTGTTTTTCGTCCATAAAGACACTCCGGTCCACAGCAAGACACTTCCGTTCTCTACTTTCCGCGGAATTCTTAAGTCATTGCATGTTGATTGGCGAACCTACGCGGCGTAGAGGAACTCACCGTTACCAGAGCGAGGAAATGAAGATATTAAATATTTTCATTCCCCCGAGTGGGAATCCACAACCGTCTGCCACTGCGCCACGACGGCCTCAATACGCTGAGTACTCAAAAATATTCAATTAGGTTCTTTCCAGTGACTTCTCTCAAATGGAGATACTGAAAAGTTGTATGTAATACAATCCATACTTAACAAATTCTAAATGCACGGGGTAAATTTGACGCAGGACCAATTGGTTAAAGGAAACGATATCCATGATGTAACATTACTCATGGAAGTCAAAATTTAAATGGATTATCCTACACATAAAGAATTTTTCATTTTAAACCTGTAGTTCCTGAGATTAGTGTGTTCAAGCAGACAAATTCGTCAATTTTGTAATATTATTATAGATATATGAGGCACAGGATAGATACGCTAGTCATTCCAAAATTTGTTCATTCAAGGATTATTTTTTTAATCGTGTGTTGAGTGGTGGAAATCTAACCCACAGTGTTTACAGTCACGCAAACCACAATATTATAGCAATGACATTTTGTATGAGGTTGTTGTGGCGTAGTCGAATATACGCGACGGTTTTGGGTTCGATTCCCACTCGAGGGAATGAAATGTTTCATATTTTAATTTTCCTCGCTCTGGTCACGAGGTAAAGCGCGGAGTTCAGTACCGCCATCCAGCAAGCAATGCCTCGATAATTCTGCGGAAAACGGTGAATAGAAGTGTCTTAATGGGAACGCAGTGTCTCAATACTATAATAGCATCCCAGATTCCTACCGCTTACGCGTACGCTGTTATATTTTTTATTACCGCAATTTGTGGTTCGATTTCCGATCCTGTAGCGTTGTGTTTATAGCGACGTATATTATTAGGTGATTTAATAAGATATAGACAGAGTTATTTTCGTTTCAAATTAGATTGTCTTACAGATTGTATGAGTCATGAAATTTTATCACCATTTTACATTGTTAATAATGTCGGTAGGTACCTACTGTTTATAAAAATAGCTATGCCTGACTAATTCAACTACATCACTGTCACTAAATAAAAACTAGCTATATTCAAAATTTGTACTATAACTTTTAATGAGGCTGTCGTGGTGTAGCGGCACAGGTATGACAGTAAATTGGATTTTTTGGATTCGATTTGAATTGGATTGTGGATTTAATTTCCTCTCAGGTGATAAAATAATTTTCTCGCTCTCGTAACTAAACAAAGCGAAGGACAAAGTTTCTTAAAAGTAAGTTCTCTCTGAATGTCTTAAGTTGAGTTCCGCCTCTTCGCCACCGAGTTCAAAATCAAATAACTAACAAATAAGAAGAAAATTTATGATATATACAGTGACTAATCACTCTGTTTACTTGCGTCTCGTTTCATGAGAAGATCGGTTTATTTAGACACACATCCATCGTGCGTAATAGCCAATAGGTAATGCCACTGACGTTACTAACTTCTATATGTGTTTAAGCATTTTGTATACAAACTTTTTCTGCAGAACTACGGATTAAATTCAAAAAATATTATCATAAACCACGCGACTGTAAACGAATCGAACCCACAACCGTCGTGTGGGTTCGAAACCCATTCAGGGGAATAAAATATTTAATATTTTAATTTCGTCACTCTGATAATGAGACTAACCCTGGCGTTGCATTTTGCAACTAAACATTCTATTCCTTATGAATTTAGGGGAAAGTGTATACCTTACATATATATTTTTTAATATACTTTTATAACTCCCTTCTTCATTAAGATACTTCCGTTTCCCACTTTCACGAATCGAACCCCCGATCTTTCGTGTTTACACTCGTACGCTAGCACCCCTGCACCACGACTGGCCTATATTAAACAAACAGTTATATTGTTTATATCAGAATTTTTACGTGCGAAACACCGTAAAATTACAAATCGTAATCTTTCCGCGAATATTTTTAATGGGCTATTATATTTTCAATCGTTGATGTCACTTTAGCTTCCAATGCGGCTATTATTAAACACCTATAGACGATAGACGAGACGCCGTCATGGCGCAATTGGGGTGTCGTGGCGTGTCTGACGGAATGGTAGTTGTGGGTTTATATTTCATGTACTTATTTATATATAATACTAGCTTTTCTGCCTGCACAGAGCAAATGATATAAAATATTCGAAGTTCCCGAGGTAACGTTAACGTTGATGTAGGTTACATCAAAAATATGAATTTGATGTTATATTACCTATAGCTTTCCTCAGTAAATGTAATATCCAAAATCAAAATATTTTTTCATTCTAACCAATAGTTCTGGTGAATAGAGCGTTAAAACAAACAAATTCTTTAGCTTTATAGTAATAAACTTTATAATATTAAGTACAGATTGCTCGTATCGTATTTATGCGTGAATAATAATAAACTCATCCTTCATACAGTCACTCGTTCATACACTTATACACTGTATAGCGCAGTGGTACAGCGTCTAATTGTGATCATTGTGGTTTTGATTCTCAAGGAAAATTATTTATTTAAAATCATTTGGTCGCTATGGTAACAAGACATTGGGCGCTGAATTCTGCCCCTTATCGCCCAATGTTTATGGAAATTGAACACAAAATGGAGAACAGTGTCTTAACACTAGGTTTCCTCTTCTGTGAACGTGGAATTCTTTCAAATATTACAAATGTCTTTAGTATTATGTCCTACTTAATTTAAGTAAATAATTAAATAAGTATAAAACTAAAAAATAGATATGTGTAAAAATTAAAATATATTATAATATTAATTTAATTTTTATACTAAATTCCTATATTTTTCAAATTCCAGGGTAAAATGGCAACACAAGCTGAGGTAACAGGTGCTACGACGCCCGAAACAGAAGCCCCCGATACAGGCCAGGCTCAGCCTCCGCCCAAGAAACAGGCCAGACCGCGGGGCAAACAACAACCTGAGAGACCTAAGAGGAGTTTATTCTGTTTGACTTTGAAAAATCCATTGAGAAAATTGTGTTATGATATAGTTGAATGGAAGTATCCTTTAATAAAGATTAAAGTAAAAAAACTTCAAGCTTTTTCCCGCAGAGTGTAGAGCACGGAAAGTTGGGACACTCTGTTCCCCGCTTTCTGCTCAAAGAAGAAAACAGTTATTAAAAAAATGATTTTTTTTCAAGAGTCAGTCCCATTGCGCTACGGTGGTTTTTCTACGTCTACTACATAAATGGCGAAGTGGGAATGTGTTATAGGTTCTATTGTCCTGCAAGACATTTTTTATATCCTTACGTTTCCTTGAGGCCAGGCACAATTGTGTCACTGTAAACGCGACTGTTGTTGTTGTGTGTCCGAACCGCACTTGATGATATTAAATATTTATATAATTTATATTTTAGAGAAAGATTGAAAATATAGAGAAAAATACAAAATATTTTAACCAGACTCGAACATACACTTCCAAGAGAATCACTTTTTATTCCAAATATATCTGTTAAGTTCAAAAAGTATAGTGTACTGACTGTATCACTGTGTACGGCAAAAAAATATATTAATAATCAATAAAAAAAAAACTCTCACTGCTGTAAATAATGATGAATACCGTGCTGTGCTGTAGCATATTATACCTACATACATAAATATATGATATGTAGTGCGGTTCAGCGCTGTGGATACGGTTCCCTCTCCTTTCATTTTATCTTTATTATCTCTCCGTTTAGATAAGACAAATTGTAATATTACATTCTGCCACACCGACAAGTACTATTTCGAAATTAGACAGTGAGTGGGGAAAGTGTCTTAACACTTATTTAATTTTAAAAAATGTACTCTATATCTTGAAAATATAAAAAAAAATCTATGATATAATTTCCTTAACACAAGTACAGGCCATTTGAATACATGATTTTGACAACGATATTCGCTAATTGTATAGCACTAGCTGTGTTCACTCCGTACCCATCGGGCGACACGAATAATACAAATCAAATATTGGTAAGACCTTTATAAAATACCTTTTATTATAAATAACATGGGCGTAGTGTTGATGGTGAATAATAAAAGTATACTCACATTTAGCACTGAGTTTAATAAACACCACTTTAAATGTACACACAGTGATAACACAAATGGTAAAATCACAATTAAACACAGTACAGTATATAAGAAAGTCAACCACAAACATATATACACAAAAGAACACGAAAGCTACGAATTTGGAATAAAATACTAGATAAAACAAGGGAACGTATGGAAAGCGCATCGAGTGGCAAGCATCGACTGTGATAATAATGAAATATGGCGTCGACAAGAGGGTAGGCGTAAATATTACGGCACCTTACCGGTTCAGTCGAAGGCAGCGAGCGCTTTCATATAAATAAACTGAATACGAATATTTTAAATGTAACTGTTTTAACCGGATTAATCGCGTATATTTTGTTTTATACATTTATGGAAACACGAAGCTTCGAACTCTTTGCAGTAGTCCGTGGTCGCGGGTAGACTGAGGTGGCATTCGTCTGTCAATTGACATAATTATTATATCAAACTACCGCCAACGATTTCTTAATTGCCTCGCGTACTGCCATGGATTCCTGCAGAATGAGCTAACTGTATCTTGCCCTCTGGTAATCCGGTAAAATAGTTTAATTTAAAATGTGTAATAATCGCGAAAATCAAAAAAATTATTATGAATACGAATACTTACTACAAAATATATAAATTTTATTAAAAGTATGTACGTACATAAATGATAAATAAATAAATTACAATATTGAAATACATAAATTACACATATTAAATAAGCTATAAACATAAATAATAGTTCCCTACAATGGGCATTGAAACCGTCCTAGTAGTAGCACAGCGGATGATTGAAAACACGATGGTTATGGATTCGATTCTTACTTGGGGGAAAAAAATGTTTCATATCTTGCCTTCAAAAGCAGACAAAATGCAGTATTCAACATGCAATGGAAAGTGAGGAGCAAAGTGATAGGCACTACTCTGCTTGCCCTGCTAAATGCGTGAAGTTAAAAAAATATGGGCATAAAAAATTACTGTATGCACGCTGCATGATGAGTGGCGGAACTTAACGCTACGCTATATGATTATGAATTGAAATGGGGTTTAAACTTTAAGCTCTATAAACAGCTGGGCACGTACTAACTACGGCGCTATAGCGTCTTATTAGCAACGTAAAAATCGATAAATGATAACAGCTTTTTTTATCTAATGGTTAAATTGATATAATATAAAGGGAGTTCTGAGTTAAAGTAGTAGTAGTTGTAATAACACATTTGGTTGTGGGTTCAATTCTCACTTGAGAAAATGATTATATTTAATTGTCTTTTCCTCACTCTGGTGAGACAAGGCGCGGCGTTGAATTCTGTCACTTAACAGCAATGACAAAAAAATGGATAGTGAAGTGTTTTACACATTATCTCTTTCTATTTATCTGCTGTGCGGGAAACAGCGTTAACCAAAGAAAAAAATCTATAATGATATAAAATTGCGCCTTCATATAAAATTAAATTAATATATTAATTAATATATTATTATTAATATTAAATTTATATATCGCTCATCTGGTACTAAAATTACATATTTGCACTTTATAAAATTGTAAGAGACTCCATCAAAGCCTGTAAATAGTATTTCCACATACATTAAATAAAAATAAACATTTTTTTTCCAGGAAAAAGTAGAATGGATATTTATGGCTATATTCACTGCGGAGTGTGTTATGAAGATCATTGCATACGGATTTTTGTTTCATCCTGGTGCGTATCTCAGGAACACTTGGAACAGTCTCGATTTTACCATTGTTACTATAGGGTAAGTTCTATATATTTTTTATTTTTTTTAACTTTCCCCTTTTTCCGTATACCAGGATAAGTAAAGGGTTTCCGTCTTTCGCTGGGTTTGTTCGTGCAGGTGGTGGTATTTGGACCCACAGCTATAGTGATTGATTGATTGATTCATAGATTGATCGATGATGACTTTAAACGTGACGTTATAGTACGTGTGCAGTGTCGATTCCCACTCGGCGGAATTAATTATTTTGATTTCTCTGCTCTAATTACAGGACGGTGTTTTATTACTAAAACTAAATTGAATTTTAATAATAAACGGATATCTGGACAGTCTCAAAAGATTATTACGTTTAGGACAAATCGTAAAATAATGTGACACGCATTTGATCTTCGCTTATATTGTATTTGTATGTTTTGATGTAACGAAGTCATTGACAAACACACATAATATAACATTTACGATGTATTTCGTACCTTATAATTGAACTGAAGTAAACAACAAGCGACTGTAAGCACGATTCTCCCACAAGGTAATGAAATACTTAATATTTTCATTTCGTTGCTCTGGTACCGAGTGCGGCGTTGAATTCTGGAAGATCAAGAATTTTGTGTATGAATAAGCTAACCGTTCATATGTCAACCGATATATCGATTATTGATTACTAAATTAGTCGAAGGATGACGGTGGACGGAGGATGGATGACAGATGACAAGTAAGACAGATGGATGGGGAGAAAATTCTTGTAGTAAAAATCTTTCTAAATGATTTTTTAGAATAAATCACAAGTAATTTTTTGCACGGTAACCTAAGAATTAATAATTTACTAATTGGTAATTTATTTTATACATACAGTGATACTTTCATAAGAATTAAATTGTGCTAGAAAATGGAAACCACTTTATATCAAAAATTATAAGCATTCCAGCGATTTGAACTTGCACCTTCGGGCGGCTCACTCACAGCACAGCATTACTTTTCAGTTGTAATCTTAATTTGTCATAATACTCAATTTATTAGTCTTTTTGAATAAAACGACACCTAAACCTTATTTAAATATAACGTGAGCTTGGCACGTAACGTGACACCCTAGAGTTATCATACAGGGACACGTTACTGGGTCAAGGAATGAGCTTTATCTAAACGAGGATTGTTCATATAAATAATAACATTCTTTCTATAATCTGATAGTATAGTAGTAGCTGGATGATTTTCGCCGGAGGTCAGAGGTAGTGGGTTCTATGTCCTGGGTAAACATTTAAAACATGCATATACACATGAATCGCGAATACCCAATGGCAAAACTCACTCTGTCGAACAGAATGGAAATATGAAAATTATTTTTTCTCCTGTGTGGAGATGAGCCCACAACCACAGTGCTTCAAGTACCGCTCTGTCCCACTGCGTCACAATGGAAAAATTTGCAAAGCAAAATCTAGTACAACAACAATAGAAAACCTTGTGATCATTATTAACTAAGTATGTAATTTATTTGTCACATTTTCTTATAAAATTAGAAATAAACGGACTTGACCCGTTTAGCAAATTTGAGGTGTGTATGGATGTTTGACGTTAGTAGCGATTATTACTATGTTTTATAAAAAAAAGTCTTCGCCCGCCACCTTATCTGGATCGATTTTTTCCATAGGAATTAGTAGATATCCTCTATTAGCACCAACCTCCCTCCCCCCACCCCTATTTCCTATAACTTGAATGAATGAATTTATTTGGGATGCCACTTGATTTTGGCCCCAAAATTTTAAAAACTACGTTACAAACTTTTGCTTAGGGTAAGTGCACTAAATATTCAGTTGAGTTTCGTCTCGTTTGCTCCAATTGATAGAAAAAAAAAATACAATTTATTATTTTTATTTTTGTTAGTTTCACGTATTGTCCCGAATAAAGCAGGGTAGACAGAAATAATAGTGTAAAGTGTAGTAGTGTGTAGTGTGTAGTTCCTAGTTTTCGTCCGGAATTAGAGACATCGCATGTTAAATGGCGGTACTCAACGCCGGGTCACCTCACCAGAGCGACGAATTAAAAACTATTTATTTATATGAGTGGGACCAGAACCCACAACCGTCTCTTTTACGCGCAGACATTGCGCCACGACGGCCCCTATTTATTTAATGATCCCATATTTACGCGTTTGAGTCGATGTCAGGTGTTCTGTTGCCAAATAACGCGACAATAGCGTCCTTCGATTCAAATAGAAAAGTGCTTAGTGGAATTGATGGCCCATAATGTATAACAGCTATGTCTCAAGGTGTTTATACGAATGTTACTGTAAGTTATAGTTAAATTTAAATACTTATATATTGTAAATTCAACTCAATTGTAAGGACTGATTATTTTAGTAAGAAAAAAATTAAATGTATTTAGAAATAAAAAAAACTACATTCTCACCGAGCTACTTCAATATCTAATACACTTTTAACAGATTTTGCAATGTGTTCTTTCTTTTAAATTCTTAAATTTCAATCAATTAATTAATTGTTTATGATATATTTATCAAATGTTTTTGGTATGAGGACAACAAGGTGAAGAGGGAAGTTTCTTTCGAGGTACGGTAAAAGTAAAAAAAATATCGAATTTCCGACCTTCTCCTAATGATCCACGTCAATCAATTCAAAATCCATTACATTACCCGACCTATATATAACAAAGGCATTGCAGAACAAAGCTCACTAACCTCAATATAAAGTTACTCAAATGACCCCATTAATTATTCTATGACGCAAGTAAAGTAAGGTATTTATAGAAAGAGGGTTATTTTTTAAATTCATGTTGTATCCCGCATATAACAAGGCGGGCAGAGAGAACCTAGTGTTAAGTCACTCCGTTCCCTATTTGTCGTCTACTTATCGTGATATTACGTATTGAGTGACGGAACACAATTCCACGCTCTGTCTTGTTAACAAAGCGAGGAAATGATAATATTTCATGCCTCTGAGTGAGAATCGAACCACGAACCGTCGCGTTTACGGTCCACTACTACGAGACGACGGTCTCATACAAATGATATTTTTAACATTTTTAAAGTATTATTCCACACTTAGGAAAGAAAAATACTTATCGGGTTCGAGTTAAAAATTTTATATGTTTTCTAAATAAGTATTTTTGTTTCCCAAGTGATATTTATTTAGAAAATTATGATCAACTCTGGTATTACTTAAATTGGGTGTGAATATCAAATATTATGATATACAATATCTCAAATCATGAAAACATTATTCAACTGTGTAATGATTTTTAGTGTACACGGTTTTTATTTTTTTTGATTATGAGAATTTTTAGATAATTTCAATTTCTAAAATCGTCATTATCATTTCAATTTCTCATATATATAATTATATGTTGAACTCGTGTGTCAATGAGTGACTGACAGTTACGGGAACTGACGATAGTACTGGACTTAGAAAGTTGCAATTTTGTAAATTATGGAGTATAGGAGTGCTTAAGAAAGTATTTCTTGAAATTTATACAGGAATGTGATTAAAAGGAATTTTCCATTTTACGTCTTAAAGTCCATGAAAGCAAAGTTGTATTCGATGATTAGTTTAATATAATCAAAAAACGTGCATAACGACTTCAATCTGCATTTTCAGTTTTTTTGGTATAGGTACTGTCGAAATCTAACACAATGGTATTAATAAAATATATTAGTATATTCAAAAAGTATATCATTCGAGACCAGTCGTGGCGCAGCGGCACAAAGTGTGACTGTAAAACCGACCGACCGACTGGTTGTAGGTTCGATCCCCACTCGAGGAGATGAAATTCAAATTCAAATTCAAATAATTTTATTCAAAATAAGAAGTTACATGCTTAATTTTTTTGAACGTCAAATAATTTACTACCAGTTCACTAAATGCCACAGTTAATGCCTCAGACCTGAGAAGAACCGGCGCAAGAAACTCACCGGAACTTTTTTTTTTAAAATAAATTTATACAAATACATATTTAACTATCTGTGACAATGATACCATTGAAACAGGCTGGGGTGAGCATTTCATTCCCAAGGCGTGTTATCATTCACAAAATCATTAATTTGGTAATAACCTTTAACACACAAACGTCTTTTCACATTTTTTTTAAATCGTGATATACAAAATTCTCTGACGTTTTCTGGGATCCTATTGTAAAAGCGTACACATTGTCCCATAAAAGAATTACGAATTCGATGCAACCGAGTTACAGGTGCACCAAGATTATGCTTATTTCTAGTGTTAATATTATGAGAATCACCAATTTTGGTAAAATTATTAATGTTTTTCTTAACATACATAACATTTTCAAAAATATATTGAGATGCAACTGTCATTATAAATATTTATATAAATTTATTTTTCCATTTCTTCGCTCTGGTGTCGAAGCAAAAGTGCGGCATTGAGTTCTGCCACTCAACACGCAATGCCTTGAGAACACAGCAGAAAGTAGGGAACGGAGTGTCTTGACACTAGGTTTGCCTATCCTGCTGTGTGCAGGATACAGCGTGAAGCTGATTCAAAAAGTATATACAACGAGTTAGGAACAATATATTAACTATGTATATTATATTTTTTAATAAACATTAACATCTATAGTATGTTCTATTCACAGTATAGTAAGTCAGGTGCTCCAGCACATTTCTAAGGATCTGTTCGACGTAAAGGCTTTGAGGGCCTTCAGAGTGCTGCGACCTTTGAGATTGGTTTCAGGAGTGCCAAGTATGTATATTTTTTTTTATAATGTACTAGGTTTTGCCTGTTAGTAAAAGTACATATTGTTTGAGTTTTTTCATTGTTACTGCATTTGGCGGTTTTGTGTTCCATTCAATATGCAATGCGTCAATCGGCGGTGCATGGGAAATGGAGGATGCAGCTTAAAAATATTGGTCATAGTGTAACGTTATTGTTTTTGTCAGCACCACTTTAAAAGAAACCACGGTTTTACCATCTCTTTAAAAGCCTATTACCATTAAAAAAATCCAAAAAATGAAAAAGTGATTTTTTCAAATTTAAATAATAAAATTATCGTTGTAAAATGAAACGCCATTTGTCAAGAACAAATATCAAAGGGAAACAAACCGCCGCATATGCCTCATTCCGAAATCGAGTCGTAGGTTTTGGCGGCAAAGTTCAAAGTTGATTAACCTTAAGTAGTATTTTTATAGTAGGATGTGTTTCCGTTATTGGTATCTATGCGTAACTGCGTCACACGTAATACAGGTATGGATAAACATCGTTAAACTGTTGAGGTATCTTGATTAATTTATGTAATAAAATATTTTACCCTATATGCTGTTCACCCAAAAGGAGCGCTGACGATTACACCCTGTATAGTCTACAACCTTCCTCAATAAATTTACGCTGACTATTTATCTGAGATTAGCGCGTTCAATCAAACAAACTTGTACCCTCAATATTAAAGTTCAATAATTCATACAAAGTAATTTTACTTCAGTGACATTCTTTTATAATTTCTATTGTATTGTATGTTTCAGGTCTCCAAATCGTGTTAAATTCAATCCTGAAGGCCATGGTGCCGTTGTTCCACATAGCTTTCTTGGTGCTCTTCGTCATCATTATTTACGCTATTATAGGATTGGAGTTGTTTTCTGGAGCGCTGCATGATACGTGTTTTAAAAAAGGTTCCAGTAAGTAATATTATCAACCACTTTACTATATAATAAGTTCTTTGATTTTCACGATTATTACAGATGTTAAATGAAACCGATGTATGATAAGCCACAGTCACAGTCTAGTTTGACCTGACTATGGCTTATCATACATCGGTCAAACAAAGAGAAGCATCGGTGTTAGGGTGAAGGAACACATCTCTGATATCAAGAATGGGCATGTATCGAAGTCAGCTGTGTGTGAGCATACTAAGGATAAGCCCAGCCACTATATTAAGATTGATAAACCCCAAATCCTCCCTACGGAAAACATACATTCCTAGAAAGATCCGCGGGGCTATTGAAATACAAAAACACCCGAATTTCAATAGAGAGGATGGCTGGAAACTTCCTACCACCTGAGACCCATTCATAAAATCATTGAAATAAACCTACCATACCAGAGGACAAGATACTATCAACTCATTCTACAGGAATCCAGCGCAGTACGCGAGGCAATTAAGAAATCGTTGGCGGTAGTTTGATATAATAATTATGTCAACTGACAGACGAATGCCACCTCAGTCTACCCGTGATCACGGACTACTCCAAAGTGTTCGAAACGTCGGGTTTACAAAATGTTAAATCTTAAATATACGCGATTAATCCGGTTAAAAAAAAATTATAAAGATTATGTTATTGACATGAAGTAATCCAACAACCAATATAATCTGGCGGGCTGGTCACGTTTCTCGCAGAATCGATGACCGTTGCGGGTAAAAGCGTTGTAAAGCTGAGACCACACCTCGGCAAGCGTAATGAAGGATGTCGTCCAGCTAGATGGGGTGACGACATTCGTAAAATAGCTGGCCGTTGCCTGGATCCGAAGAGCTGAAGATCGAGCTCAGTGGCATGCCATTGGAGAGACCTATCCATCGGTGGACGAGGACAAGCTGATGATGATGACGATGATGATGATGATTATATTATTTTATTAATGTGATATTCCTTTTACTAGAATGTTTTAAGTAGATTTTAATTAGTAGTACATTTGTTTTTGAAAAGCTCTTATCTAAAGCTACTTTAAAAGTTACCTTACATCAATTCTTATCGGTTACTAATTAGTCGATCTTACTTATGGATAATTTATATAAAGAACAATAATTTTAGTAAATAATCATATAATTATAATTTAATATTTATTTCAAGGCCGTTGTGGCGCGCACGTCCACTGTCACCAACCCGCGAGATACATGCTCTCACGGCGGGATCCTACTGCATTTTATGTAAACGTCCTCTAGTATCATCGACACATTTTTTTTTTAATTACTACCGAGATGTTCCCCTGCCTCTTACAAGTCACTCTTCCTTCTTAAATATTTTACTTATTCTCATTTATTCTCTCAGCATGACATCCTCGCTAAGCTTATGTTTTTCCATGTATTGCAGACGACATGCCAAATGACCCGAAACCTTGTTCGCGCTACGCGGACATAGGGAGCCAATGTGATGAAGGCTTCGAGTGCAAGGAGTACTGGGCCGGCCCTAATTATGGTATCACTAATTTTGATAACATAGGCTACTCCATGTTGACTGTGTTCCAGTGTATCACCCTGGAGGGGTGGACGGATATTATGTATGCTGTAAGTTGTTTTTCGTTTCATGTAGAACATCCCGTATATAGTAGGGTAGATAGATAAAATACTTCAATTCCGACGCTTGGTTCATTTTTCGACACATTACGTGTTGAATGGCGGAATTCAACGTCGGTTTTGCCTTGTTACCTGAACGAGGTATTGAAAATAGGTAAATTCTGCTAGTGGAAATTGAATCCACCATCGTAGCGGTTACGTAAAATTTTTACATTTTTAGATTTTATATCACTGAGCAACGACGGCTCCTTTTTTATGGTAGTCGTATTTGATTGATGTGTTTGGTAGTGGAATATAATGTGTTTTCTAGACCTGATAAATAAAAAAATATTATAAAAAATATCATTTTTGTACAGTTTAGATCCACCATGACGTACACAAAATTTGAAACTTTATTTAAAAAAAAATTGTTACAAGAAACATAATTTCTTTTTGAGCCGTAGAGTACTTTTTTGTCTTAAGTCAGCTTCACACTGTATTCCGCACACAGGAGTTCCTCATTTGCGCGTTGAGTCATGAGCGGTGCAACTCAACGGAAACGAAGGACACAAAGTTAAGAAATGAAAATATACATTTAAATAAATATTTCATTTCCTCGAGTGGGGATCGAACCCACAAACAGTTGCGTTTACACTTGTGCCCCCGCGCCACGAATGGCCTCAGGGGCCGTTCAAGTATTACGTAAGCAGGTTTTTTGCAATTATTGACCCCCTCCTCCCCTATGTCATCAAAAATAAGCAATCCTCTTACCCCCTCCCCCAATGCTTACGTAAACATTGGCATATACATTTTTTTTAGGGATTTTTTATTGATATTTTATTTGTATCTACATATATAAAAGGACATGTTCCCATTCACTGAAGTAAGACGCACGCACAGCCGTAACCGCTGAAAGTAGAAACATGAAATTTGGACAGATTTATATTTGGAAATCCACTAAGAAGGGAATTTGAAAAATTTTAACCCTAAAGAAAGAAACATTTTTCTGCTTACGTAATTACTAGCTAGACCCCCCCACCCCCATGTCATCAAAAATAAGCAAACCCAAGACCCCCCCCGCCCCCCTACAGTGCTTACGTAATACTTGAACGGCCCCTCACGGCCTTTTTTGTTATATCTTTTTGAATGATGGACTGACTGAATCTAATGAAATTCTCATTTATTTTTGAAAATTATGTTATTTAAAAATGTATTATATTTAGTAAATTATTTTAATTATTTTTTTTTCAGATAGCAGACGTGAAAGGTAACACGTGGGTGTGGATATACTTCGTCACGCTGGTCATATTTGGAAATTTCTTCGTTATGAATCTTATTCTTGGTGTGTTGTCTGGGTAAGATTTTTTTATTTAATAAAATTGTTAACCTAATACAAAAATTAATAAAGCTTGCCAGCGGCATAGCGTCTGAATGTAACCACGACTGTTCAGGTTTCGATTCTTTTTCGGGGAAATGATTTTTTTTAATGTACACATTGTTTTTACCATACCAGTAGTTCATATTAGTAAATAAATAATTGTGTTGTTCAGGCGAGCGAGTCGCTCGCTAGCATACAATATTTATAAAACAGAATTTAACTTTCCAAAAAATTATAAACTTACAGAGAATTCTCTAAAGAAAGAGAAAAGGCGAAGAATCGCGGTGATTTCCAAAAGTCCCGCGAAAGGCAGCAGTTTGAAGAAGACTTGAAAGGTTATTTGAATTGGATCACAGTCGCTGAAGAATTAGACCTGGAGAACGACCAGGGCCAAAAGGAAGAGGACCAGGATAATCAGGGTATGAAAATATTTATAATTTTGCTTAAATAAGAATTAACGGAGAATAGCTTTTTATTTGTTAGATTTTAGCGTGCTCTGTAGCTATATTTTATACTGTATTTTTTTAATGAACTCCATCGACTTATTCCTGTTCTTTGTTAAATATTTTTAATGATTATTGGTCTTCGGCAATTTATATTTCTGGGATAGGCAAAAGACTATTTTGCGGTGAACACGAATCACCCGGGCCCCCCTATTCCTACGCCAATGTTATTTGCACTTGTAATAAGTGTAATGAATCATTATTAAAAATAACTATTAAATCTTTTGATGCGCAAAATATAAGCTGTCTTAGTAGAAAGCAAGTATTTTTTTTAAATAATTCATATAAAAAAATCAGGTAACAAAAAAGAAAGGCGAAGTAATGATGAAACACAAAACAACGTGAACGCCAACGGGGAGCCGCCGCAGACGAGCACGTGCAAAGTGTATTGTAGAAGATTTGATAAAGTGAGTGACTTCTTAATTACTTCTTAATTATCTCCTATAAACTACATTTACGAAGATTTCATGATATCAGGTCATGGTGACTTCATTACCTATATATACAATTTGTAACTTTTGTTATTGTAACTTGTGATCAAGATGCTCTTAGTTTTTAAATTAGGCAAAGCGCGGCATTGAGTTCCACCTCTTAACAAGCAATGCCTCAAGATGTCTGGTAAAGGGTTATATTTAGGTCCTCAGGTTTCCTATGGTTAGCGTGATATATGCAGGATACAGTGTAAAACTGATAAGTATTTTTTTCACCCTCTATCCCGTACATAGCCTATTAGGACATGGACAGACTCCCGATTATTAAAACACTTCCGTTCCTCATTTTCCGTTATATTCCATTATATTTCATTTCCTCGAGTGGGACCTGTTCTGGTTGCACTTACAGGATACTCCTTTTCCACCACTGACCTCTCTCTCGTCTCGTCTCGTCTCATAATATTTGAGCTAACATAGCACACATTTACTAATTATTAACTAATGAGGCCAGTCATGGCGCAGGAGCACAAAATGTGACTGTAAACGCGACTGGTTGTTAGTTCGATCTCCGCTCGTAAAAATGAACTGTTTATTTAAATTTATATTCTCATTTCTTAGCTCTGGTACTGAGGTAAAGAGCGGCGTAGAGTTCCACCACTCAACACGCAATGCGTCCAAAATTACAAATTAAGTGGTGAATGGAATTTCTTAACTCTAGGTTCCCTCTGCCTACCTTGCTGTGTGCGGGATACGTGAAACTGACTTAATTTTAATTTACAGGTAAACCGGCGTATGCGCAGGGCTTGTAGGAAAGCTGTTAAATCTCAAGCCTTTTACTGGACGATTATTGTACTAGTTTTTTTAAATACATCGGTACTTGCATCAGAACATTATAAGTATGTGTAACTTAGCTTATATTTCTGTATTTTCATATTTTGCTTATATGATATAAAATGTGTAAAAAATTATAACTATATGTTAAGTACATATATTATAGTAATAATATTTTTTTAAATTATAACATTTTAATGAAATTATGCTTATATGTCAAATACAAAAATAGAAGAATAACTATAACTACATTAAAATAATTTGTAATGTTCTAGGACCTAAAATATGTCTACGTATTTATTAACTTATCTTCCACTTCTGTGGAGCAGAGTGACAGTTTTCTCATTATTGTAACATTACATTTTTCAGCCAAGACCTCTGGTTGGATCGTTTTCAAAACCACGCGAATAATTTGTTCGTGGTTCTATTTACTATGGAGATGTTGGTCAAAATGTACGCTTTGGGATTTCAAGTATGTAGTTTTACTATAACATATATTAATTAATAAAAATTAATATATATTTCATTTTTGGTGTTTTTTGTGTATTTAAATCAGTAGGGACAGTTCAGTAATAATCCACTTTACCTTCGACACTGGTTGTGCATTAAGTGACAGGTCCAAAGTCACGTTTTGTCAAATCAGTCGAAGAAAATATTTTTTTTCTTATACAGGATGGAAGTGTAAGCACCACTTTAAATGAAATCACAGTTTTAACTACTCTATAAAAGCCTAATATAAATCAGAAAAAAATAAATTCCCAAAAATGAAAAAGTTATTTTTTCAAACAAAATAAATAATAAAATTGTCATTTTAAAATAAAACGCTATTTGTAAGGATGACGCACGCACACATAAACCTATGAAAGGAAGACCGCCGCACACGCCTCATTTCGAAATTCATTCCTCCTTTCGAAAAAAATTTCGAGTCGTAGGTATTGGCGATAAAGTTCAAAGTTGTTTAACCTTTAGTAGTATTTTTGTAGTATTAAGTGTTTATGTTATTGGGATCTATACGTAATCGTGCCACACGAAATACAGGTATGAAAAAAAAATCCTACGTCCAAACTGTTGAGGCATCTTGATTAATTTCTTTAGGTATAGGTTTGTAATATTTTACCCTATATGCTGTTTCCGTAAAAGGAGCGCTGCCTCTTCCACCCTGTATAACCATGTGTTTCATATATAAACTGACATTATGACAAATGCAGCTTTAAATAAATATTCAATTAATAAGATGCAGTTAGATATATTTTAATAAATAAGACTTAAATATTTTTAGTTTCACGTTTCACTCTCAAATTCATTCTCAAACAGACACTCCATTCTCAAATTTTACTCATTGACATACAAAATATGTTAAAGTATTATATTTTTTTTCTTCCAGGGCTACTTCGTATCTCTATTCAATCGTTTTGATTGCTTCGTAATGGTGTGCTCCATATTGGAGCTGGCGCTGATACTGAGCGACACGATCCCACAGCTGGGTATCTCTGTGTTGCGTTGTGTGCGACTGTTGCGGGTGTTTAAAGTCACTAAGTAAGTAAATAACTTATTCGAATCGAATGGCGGACTACAAGTTGTAAATTAGATATTTAAAATTATGATGTTTTTAAACTTTAGTAATTTTAAGGGTTGTTGGCTTATAGTAAAAAAAAACATGCTTCAGAGCTGTTTTCTGAAAAAACGTTAGGAAGCCTAACTTCAGGACAGCTTCTACTCGTACTTACTGTACTCAACCGTAATGAAATCTTTTAAATAAGATTTAAATTTAGAATAGCAAAAAACAGTAAAAACAATTTGTTGAATAAATAAAGTAATTTAACAAAATATCTTTACCACCAAAAGCGATCGTCACTTAAAAAAATAATCACTCAACTCAATAAAAAATCTTTCACATTTTCCAGATACTGGCGTTCTTTATCAAACCTGGTAGCGTCTCTACTCAACTCCATACAGTCCATCTTCTCTCTTCTACTCCTCTTGTTTCTGTTCATCATGATCTTCGCGCTGTTAGGCATGCAAGTGTTCGGTGGAAGGTTTGATTATGCGGGGGAGATTGAAAAAGAGAGGCACAATTTTGACTCTTTTTGGCAAGCTGTTTTAACTATGTTTCAGGTAATATCTTTGATAATTCAAATGTATATCCATATCTACTCTATTTATCTACATACATAAAAAAATATTATATGTTAAAAGTAAAAAGTGAGGCTAATGACGTTATCAGTTTAAACGTGACAGGCTGTGGGCTCGATTCCCGCTCGAGAAAATCAAAATATTTATTATTTTCATTACCACGTTCTGGTAACGGACGTATTTATGGGATCGTAATGTCTTAACAGTAGGTTCCCACGTTATCTCTGCCTACCCTGCTATATGCAGGTTACAGCGTGAGGCTAAACAAACACTTACGACTACTTCGTTTTTCAGATCTTGACAGGTGAAGACTGGAACGTAGTAATGTACCACGGCATTAACGCGTACGGCGGCGTGGGGACGCCCGGCATGCTGGCCTCCTTGTATTTTATTGTTATATTCATTTGCGGCAATTGTATCCTTTTCAATAAAATAGTTATTTAATTATATTTATGTATTTTACAGATAGTACCAGCCTGTAATATCTAATGTTATGGTTATTTAAAATACAATGGCGAAGTTATATAAGCTAAAACAAATAAAAAAGATATACTTTAACTTTAACAATTTCCCCAGTTAAATTTAATTCACAAGTTAATATTTATAATAAGCACAAATTGCCAAAAAGCTTTAAGTAAAAAAGTTTTATTTATGTAAACCGTAAATAATGTGCAAGTTTTACTAAAAATAAATATCCTTACATTATATAATTAGATATTCTATTGAACGTGTTCTTGGCTATCGCTGTGGACAATCTCGGAGATGCGGAGGAAATGGACGCTGAGGAGATTACAAAAGAAAAGGAGGTTGTTATATGTATTTAGTTTTAACCCCCGATACAAAAGGAGGGGTGTTATGAGTTCGACGTCGACGTTTGTGTGACTGTGTGTCTGTGTGTGGCATCGTAGTTCTTAATTTAGATTTCAATGCGGTTTTTTATTCATAAGCTAATTTCTATGAGGTGGTTCTCAGCAATGTTTGCTGAAAATCGGTCAAGCAGTTTTAAGAATACCAGCTCCTTTTCCTGAGGCATACTTTGCATAAAATTAAGTTATTACGTAGGTTTTAATTTTTAACGTAATATAATAATACTAGCCTTTTCTCACAGGTTCGTCTGTGTAGTAAAAATTGAATAATTCAAATGTAGTTACGTATGAAAATGTAATAAGATACACAGGTAACTTAGACTTTGGGTACAGTGGGTTACATCGAAACAGTTAACGATATTAAAATTGTTTTTTTTTCTTCATTTAGAAAAAAAAAACAATTTTAATATCGTTAACAGTTCAGTAGATCCTAATTACGGATATGCTTATGTTAGTGTAACCGAATACTTTATTTTCATAAAGATATATTTTACTTTTATAAACATATAACATAATACCGACTTAATTTTTTCTTATAAAATAATTTGCACATCTGTTAAATAACAATCATTAAGTAACGAAAATGTCAACGACACATTGTACGGAAACGGATTTTAAATATAAATATTTTCTGATTGCACAGATTGATTCCGTTAATAAGTTAAATAAATAGTTTTATTTTTTATACATGTAGGGTGCTGATAATCCTGAAGCTGGTAACCCTCAACTAGATGAAGAAAGAGGAGAAACGGATGACGAATATGTCAACGAGGAAGAAGGATACTCTAGCGAAGGGTAGGAAAACATTAATAAATAATCTCTTACTACAGAGAACCTCTTTACTAGTCACCTATCAAAATTCTATCCCTGAAGTTAGCAAATTCTTATTAATTAAACACATACCAATACTAGTCTACACGCCTTAGCGTCGCCTACACTAGTGAGCACTCGGAGTGATCAAGGATGTACTAGTACTAGCCCTGGCGCGATATAGAGATATGTCCACAAAACTAAAAAAGTACTAATATTATAGTTTTGCCATTTTAAAGTAGAAATATATTAATTTTAACTGATTAATTACATCTTATTTACATGCAGCCAGAAGTACAAGTCGTATAAAAGAGTCGCAAGGTAAATGATATTGATTTCAAAATCTGATATACACAAAACAATTTTAAAATTATAATTTTTTACTTATTTATAATTTTTTGTTTGAATTAAAACTTAATTTCCATGAATTTGATGTAGTTTTTAATATAATAAAATATATATTAAACTATTTCCAATGGCTTTTAAGTTATTTTTTTTTTATAAAAACGCAAGACATCTTTTAACATCAATATTATTGATGTTAAAAGATGTAGTGCAAAATAACATAGTTATATATAATTTGAATTTTAAATAACAATATACCTTTATATATAAACAGATCAGAACATGAATACGAAGAAACTGGCTCAGAAGAAGATGTAGAAGCAGAAGCTGAACAGGAGGAAGGTGATAATGTCAATAATGCGCTAGTACCTGAGGAAAAGAAACAAAATGGTAAGTTTATTCTTGTATATTCTTTATAATATAGCTCGAGGCCAGTCGAAGCGCAGGGGCACAAGCGTGTGATTGTGAACGCGACTCGAGGAAATGTAATGTTAAATATTTTCATGCTCTGGTAATGATGCGAAGCACGGCGTTGAGTTCCGCCACTCAACACGTTGTGCCTCCAGAATTTGGTGAAAAATTGAGAATGAAATTGTTTTATTACTAGGTTCCCAGGTTCTCTTTGCCTACGCTGCTATGTGCGGAATACAGCGTAAAGCTAAAAAGGATGTAATCAAAAACTCATGGACCACATTTTAGCTTATATGATTACATTGAAATTATTTTTATATTTCGTCCCTGGCAGACGAAGTGCGGACTTTTATTTCGTCAAGAAAGTTGAACGGAAAGTGGGGAACGGAAGCTTTTAGCACTAGATTCCTTCTATGCAGGAAAAAACGTGAAGCTGCCCTAGTTGAAATCATTTTGGATTTAGGTTCCATCCATTCGTTCCACTTTATATATACGTGTTTCAATATATAGATAAAAAAGGAAAATAGTGTGAATTATTACAACACTTTGGCTACTTTGACCATTTCTAATGCCTAAGTGCTCTTCGATTATGTAACTAAACTTTTAATTTAAAACAAAATAATTTATTCATTAAATAATACAATATTAGAAACTAAATTAAATTATTAATTTCCAACAAAATATTAAATTACAGGTGATATAATAGTAAAGAAAGAGCCATCACCTCCCAAAAGACAGCCGACTATATCAGCGAGGCCGCGACGCCTGTCAGAAGTGGAAATCAAAACGCAGGAAAAACCTATACCTGACGGCAGTAGCTTCTTCGTATTCTCGAAGACTAATTGGTAAGTAAAAATCAGCTTCACGCTGTATCCCGCACACAGCAGGGTAGGCAGAGGGAACCTAGTATTAAGTTCCCCACTTTCTGCTGAATTCTGGAGGCATTGCATGTTGAGTGGCAGAACTCAACGCCGATACTAAAGCTAAGAAATGGAAATATAAATCTAAGTAAATATTTCATCTCCTCGAGTGGGAATCGAACCCACAACCAGTCGCGTTTCGATGTCGATTCGATGTCGATGGATGTTGCTGGTTTATTCTTTAAGTATAACTAATTTACTAAATTACACGAAGGTATATTTTTTAGTTTCGCTCTGAAAATGAAAATGAAAATATAAAATATTCCGTTTACAGTCAAACATACTCTCCCGTTTACAGGCCATGCTTGTATGTTGTGTGCTTGTGTAAAATACGAGCGGAGAATATAAATACAAGTTAATATACAATATAATCTAAAATTAAGGATCTTATTAAATAATATAAATTTGAAACAGGTTCAGGGTAACATGTTACAAAACGCAGAACAACTCATGGTTCAAGAACATGATCTTACTCTGTATTTTGGCGTCTTCCCTTATGTTGGCGATGGAAGATCCTGTGGGAAGTAAAGCCAGTGAGGCTTGGAGTGAGGTAAGAATACTCACTTAAGTATATGGAACATTCTTAATGCTTTTAAATTATTTGAAATCTGTCTCTACTTATTACTAATATTATAAAGATAAAGAATTTATTTGGTTGTGGTTATATTATTGAAAAATTCATTTCGAGTTTGATATTTTTTTTACTGAAAAAATATATGCTATGGCGAGAAGTGATAAATAGTGGCAAAAATATGGAAAAAGGGAGAGCTTGAGAACTTCTGTTGGGATGAACTCTTAGTGATTTTCAGTTGATGAAATCAAAAGTCAAATGGGCTAAACCACAGATGAAGATTAGTGTTTTATATTAGGTATTGCAATGTAGCACGGTTGGAAATTTATATATAGAGGTAGTAAAACTGATCTCCACTTGGGCAATATTTACCTACATAATAAATATTTAAAGTAGACTAGAAAAAAGTTTCTATTCCCACTAGGCTTTCAAATCTTCAGAGTCCCACCCAATGTTTAATTTCGTAAATAAAATTGTGGAAAGCACAGAATTGTGGAATGGCGTATTTATCATGTTATTCGACTTCAAAATCTTCACAATCGAACCGATGCTAACTATTACGACGGCGATAAATATTTCTGCCATAAAATCTCTTTTAAAAATATGTAATATTTTGCAATTTCTATATTACCAACATAATTTTCTTTTTTCATAAAATACAGTACGTTCGACGAGTTGTGGCGGCCCTGAAGTAAAAATTTCATGCATGTATTGTTCAGTTACGCCTATGTTGTATGTGTAATAAAAATCCTTAAATTAAATTTGCGCAGCCATCTACTTCAGGGCGGCCACGACTCGTCGATCGTACTATACTCAATTATTAATCAAAGAGTTCCTTAAAAAGTAAATATTTTAAATTATTTCACAGACACTCCGCAAAATCGACTATTTCTTCACAACAGTATTCACAATTGAACTGCTCCTGAAACTAGTGACGTACGGTTTCATCCTACACAAGGACGCGTTTTGCAGATCCGCCTTCAATTTACTCGATTTGCTTGTTGTTATTGTTTCACTTATATCTGCGAGTGGGTGAGTTGATATTTTTTAGTAATAAGTGATAAAATTGCCTCAACTGGTAATCGATTTCACTACTGTGAAGCAATACGGTGTTCAGAATCCAACGTCGTATTGCTTGCCTTGATTGTGTAGATGACACGAGTGATAGAAACGTTTATGTATGTATAGCGTGTGTAAAAAAAAATTAAATAAATGTTTGATTTTTAAAAGAGATAGATTTTTTAGTTTTCAAATTTAAATAATTTAAAGTTAGTGATTTAATTTAAAATTACAAAAAAAAATGTTTATTATCAAACAAAGTAAAATTAGAATTATATTTTTATTATGTGTTAATGTAACAAAGCGTGTTTAATACGTATATAATAATTGTTATAAGTCTATAATATCACAGTAAGATAGGGTTTTACTGTTAATGCGATAGTTATGGGTCTGATTTTCATTCGAGGGAGGATCTGATGGTCTTAACTCTAGGACTAAAGGCTCATCTTTCTGCTACGCACAAATAATTTTGAAGTAACCTTCAAAAATATAAAAATCTATATGTATAAAACATTTTATTTATCTAGATCAAGCAACGTGTCCTTCATTAAGATTTTGAGAGTGTTTAGAGTATTGAGACCACTCAGAGCCATCAACAGAGCTAAAGGACTCAAGGTCAGTTTTAAATTAATTTTAACTATTTTTTAAGACTGTGTATTATTTAATACTTTTATTGTGTTTATTTATTAATATATTCAAATAATTTTATACTTCATAATAAAACTACCACAATAAATTGCACACATATATAACATTCAGTAGATATAAATTAAATATATTTATATGAAGATCGTGATAATATCGAAGTAATTTTATTAAATACACCACAGTCTAATATTAAATACAATACGCATAACACTAGAATTAGTTAGTAATAGATAATTTTCGGTTTTAGCACGTAGTTCAGTGCGTCATTGTTGCTATAAAAACAATCGGCAACATTTTATTGGTGACAAACCTTCTACAATTCATGTTTGCCGTTATGGGAGTGCAAATGTTCAAGGTAGGGATGTTTTTATACAAATACATACGAATTATACAATTACATATATAAATAATTATACAAAATCATATTTATAATTATACAATTATACATATATTGTTATTATTATTATTATATACTTATACCAACGACACCTTTGGGTTTCAAACGTAACATATAATTAAAAGTAAGTATTTTAGAGTTTTGCTATACACTTTAGCTTGATTGCGAATAGATTTCGTTTAATATATTAATTTATATAAAGCAAATCATCTGATTTCGTTTCTGTGTGCTTACGTGTTCGGACAGTTACTAACATCAAGTTTGCTTGGCTTAGACAGAAGAAGCTTATACAGCATGTTTTTTTTTTGTTTCACCCCTAGTTGTAAGTTTTAGCCCAAAGGTGTTGTGTGCCGTTGTTATGAGAAAATCCTTTTTTTTGTGTTAAAAATCTGAGCTTTCGTGTGTTTTTTCGCATCAAACCCCCCTACCTGGACATTTTCACTCGAAAACTAGGAGTGAGGTACTTAAAATGTTTATTTTTTAAAACAATTTTGAATTCTTTTTTTATATATTTATTTATGTGTTTGATTTTATTTTTTTATACAGTCAGATCAGGACACTGGCATTTTTTTGTTATTTTTGAGATTTTTTTCTCGTTATAAATTGAGAATAACTAACGCAATGTAAGTAGGCATTGGGTTTTTTTTATTTTTCCTTCCATTTCTAACACTTTCTTGTTTTTTTTTACACAAAAATGTCACGCAACATGTACACAACTACACAATTTGGGATTCCTTGACTTGATCACGTTCGGTAATGTAATTGTTTTTGTGTTTTAACATAAATTGTTTTTATATGTTTTTGTTTGTGTTTATGTTCGTTTGTGTTAACAGTATGTTGTTAAGTGTGTGTTCGCTTCAATTAAATCCATCGGAAATATATTGATTATAAACCACATGCTACAATTTATGTTTGCTGTAGTCGGCATACAATTATTTAAGGTATAAAAACATTAAAAGGACATAATTTTTATTAAATTGAAAATTGAACCTGTTACATCCCTCTAAGCTTATTAGATTTTTGCTTTATGTCAGTGTATTTATATAGCAGTGTTGTGATTATTATATTGTGTTTTATGTTTGCTTAGCTTCCCTATTGAAATGAGGCGAGGTCAGGTGATTTTATTATATTACATATATTATAAATAAATGTACATAATATATGTATTGATTTAAATTTAAATTAAGTATGGTTTCAGGGAAAATTCTTTAGATGTACTGACGTAACGAAGATGACTAGTGACGAATGTCGGTAAGTTTTGGATTTTTCTTACTTTAAACTACTTCCCGAGTGAACAATGCACAAAAGTATTGAAAGCCTAACTTCAGGGCGGCCACTAGCCACCGACCGTACCGTATAGGAGTAAATTCAAAATTCAAATTAAAATAATTTTATTCAAAATAAGAAGTTACATGCTTCATTTTTTGAACGTCAAATAATTTACCACCAGTTCACTAAAGTTAATGCCTCAGACCTGAGGAGAACCGGCGCAAGAAACTCAGCGGGACCTATTTTTTAAAATAAATATATAAAAAAAAATTAAATTAAATTAGCTTTACGCTGTATCCCGCTCACAGCAGGGTAGGCAGAGGGAACCTAGTGTTAAGACACTCCGTTCCCCACTTTCTGCCGAATTCTGGAGGCATTGCGTGTTGAGTGGCAGAACTCAACGCCGCGCTTAACCTCGACACCAGAGCGAAGAAATGGAAATATAAATTTAAGTAAATATTTCATCTCCTCGAGTGGGAATCGAACCCAGAACCAGTCGGTTTTTGCAGTCACACCTCGTGCCGCTGCGCCACGACCGGCCTCAAAATAAATATATACAAATACATATTTAAATATCTGTGACAATGATACTTTTGAAACAGACTGGAGCGAGCATTTCATTCCCAAGGCGTGTTATCATTTACAAAATCATTAATTTGGTAATAACCTTTAACACACAAACACAACTTCTTTTCACAACTCTTTTAAATTGTGATATAGAACATTCTCGGACGTTTTCTGGGATCCTATTGTAAAAGCGTACACATTGTCCCATAAAAGAATTACAATTTCGATGCAACCGAGTTACAGGTGCACCAAGATTATGCTTATTTCTAGTGTTAATATTATGAAAATCACCAATTTTGGTAAAATTATTAATGTTTTTCTTAACATACATAACATTTTCAAAAATATATTGCGATGCAACTGTTGATATATTAATTTCTTTAAAAGCCTATGAACTTTACGCTAGCAGTTAGCTATTAATCATTTAATTTAAAGTTAAAGATTTAAATTAAATGATTAATAGTACGTTCATTAGTATTAGTAGTAAGTTCATAGGCTCAAATCCAGACATTCAAATATTTTTCTGTATTTATAAAAATAAAATATAAATGCATTGTTGATGATTTATGATCATCAACATTTTTGTCCAATGGTTATAGTTTTTTTTTATTAGTTTTTTTTTACCTAAATATTCTACGTACGCCTTTTCAAAGTTAACACGATTTTTAACCTCTAAAAAAATGAAAACTGCACAATGGTAAATTTTTTAAAACAATCAATTTTTTCATTTATGTCTATGTCTATTTTTACTTTTTGTATTGTAGTGATCTCTTTTTACCGTGCAATCTTCGAAATCCTTCATTTGTATTTGAAGCCACAATTATTACAAATGACTAAATGTATATATTAATACCCAAGTAAATTATATTAATACATCAATAAACAAAATTTTCAGCGGATCCTACCTCGTATATGAGAACGGGGAACTTAAAATAGAAGACAGAGTGTGGGTGCGGAATAAGTTTAATTTTGACAACGTGTTGAGTGGCATGCTTACTTTGTTCACCGTGTCTACGTTTGAGGGGTGGCCTGGGTGAGTTCTTAATTGATCTTCCTTACAGACTCTGGTAAGATGAAGAAGAAGCCAATGCGGCGTTAAGTTCCGCCTTTTGAACACATAATCTATCGAATTCAATCAAAAATATGGAGTATAGTGACATTAGGTTATATCTGATTAGAAAGTGGGGAATGGAAGCGGAGTATCTTAACACTAGGTTCTCAGGTTCTCTCTACCAACCCTGCTTCTCTACCAAAGCTGAAAAAAATAACTCATATATATTATCCAACTGCTCTATCAAATTTCTGAGTCTGTGTCAATTAGTCGCATAAAATTTTATAAAATTAATTATGTCAATATCTTAAAATCATACAATTAGTGCGGAACCTTTGGTGGGCGAGTCTGACTCGCACTTAACACGATTTTGCTATTACAATATGTTAATTTAAAACTTTTTAGCAATAATAAAAAAATATATCCTAGAAAGTCCTTTTTGTTTTCATAAGTCATAATTATTGTATCAGGTTATTATCGGTGTCTATGGATTCCAATAAAGAGAGACATGGGCCCATAGAGAACTCGAGACCGCTGGTTGCGTTTTTCTACATAAGCTACATTATTGTCATAGCTTTCTTTATGGTGAGTACCTTTTTGTGTATTCTTAAAAAAAAATTGTTTTTATGATTTTTTATAAGAAAGAACATGTTATGTAAACAAATTATAGAAAAAATAGGCTATCGTTGCAAATTATCGTGGAACAGTCTGACTGTAAGCGCGATAGTTGTCGGTTCGATTACCGTTCGTGGAAACACATTATTTCTACTGCCCTGTCCCGGCAAAACAAAGCGTGTCGTTGTAAAGTTCAGAACAAAGTACTTTGACACCAGGTTCGTGCTGTCTTTCGGGGGTAATGTTATGCAGAATTAAGTGTTAAGCTAAGAAAATTTGTAGTTAATATATGTTCAATTGAATCAACGTGAATGTTATTATTGTGTATAAATAAATATTATTAATCTTAAGAAAACGTCATATCTAATATTTTTTTCCAAATTTTCAGGTGAACATATTCGTAGGTTTTGTCATAGTAACGTTCCAGAAAGAAGGAGAGCAGGAGTTCAAAGACTGTGAACTTGATAAGAATCAAAGAAACTGTATAGAGTTTGCTTTAAAAGCGAAACCTGTTAGAAGGTAAGAATTCTAATTTAAATTTTTAGAAAAAAACGTTATGTTTATATTTGTAATATTTTGTTATTATTTTAGCAAATACCAATATAGTCCGTTATAATATGAGTAAACTATTAAGTGGGTCCGATACCCATCCCACTCACTCGATTTTTACTCATTACCACGTTCTGGTAACAAGACAATACGCATAAACCTAAAACAATATTTTTTTGTAAATTATTCTTACAGATACATTCCAAAACGTCGCATCCAATACAAGACATGGTGGTTTGTGACGTCACAACGTTTTGAATATTTCATATTTTTCTTCATAGTCCTCAACACTGTAGCTCTCATGATGAAATATCATGACGCCAAATATGAATATAAACGCGTAAGTCTATTTACATCTTTTTATAATCTATTTATATAAAAGGACATGTACCTGACTGACTGAGGTAAGACGCACGGACAGCCGTAACCGCCGATGGTAGAAACGTGAAATTTGGACAGATGTTTATCATATATCATATTCATACTGTTAAAAATATTTTATTTAACATTAGGTTTTTTTAGAATTCACCCCTTAGGGTGCAAATAAGTGGGCGAAGCCACGCGCGCCCCCTAGTCTATGAATAAAAATCTTTTGTGTGAGTGAATTTCATAGTTTATATAGCAATGTGAAATTGAATTGTATAACTTGTCTTTTATTCTAAAAGAAAACAATATATGTAGTGATTAATAATTTTATTATATTGGATATTCTAAGTGACATTTTGTTCTCAGGCACTGGACTACCTCAACATGCTGTTAACGACAGTATTTATGTTAGAATTTGTTTTCAAACTCGCTGCGTTCAGATTTAAGGTAAGATTTTTAAATTAATTTAAATAGGCGTAACTGCTTATTAAAATATTTTTTCCTCTTAACCCTACAAAATAAGGACTAAAATATTTATAAGACCTTAATTTTGTATTTAATATAAAAAATCCATAAATATGTATATTGGGAACTCTGATATGCAAGATGGTTGTAAAATGTGGAATGAAGTATCACAACACTCCCTTTCTCTCTTTTGATGTTTGTAAATGATCACATATTATTATTTTTTTATTTTATTTTTGGATATATAGACAATCTCGCTTCAATTAAATTTTTATTTTTATTATTTTCGGTACATTATTGTATAACATGAAGGCGTTCAGTGGCAGTTCAAGCGAGCACTGCAGAGTCCCTCTGCTCCACTCTGGGGGACGTACGACAAAAAGTCAAAGTCATTTTGCCTATCTCTTTTTCAGAACTACTTCGGAGATGCATGGAACACAACTGATTTTATTCTAGTAGTGGGCAGTATAATAGATATAGTAGTCACCCAAGTTAATGAAAATAAACCGCCTGATGTAAGTTAATTATTTTACTATATAAAAATAATAAATAAAGACCGGTCGTAGCGCAGCGACACAAAGTGTGACTATAAACGTGACGTTTTGGGCTTGATTCCCTATCGAAGAAATGAAATATTTAATAATTTAATTTCTTCGCTCTGGTGTCGAGAAAAGCGCGTCGTTGAGTTCCGCCAATCAACACGTAATAACTCTGGAATTCGGCGTTAAAGGTACACTGCTGTGTGCGGAATACAACGTAACTCTGAAAAATAATATCCATTCATCTTGCGTCAGACCAGCGTGTCGCAGTGGCGCTGTCCCACTAACTGTTGTGGGTTCGATCCCCACTCGAGGGTCGTTGGTTATTGCCACGTTGAGTTTCTCCAGTCAACACGCAATGTCTCAATAATGGGCGATGCGGGCCGTGTGCATGAGGTATCTTCTACTTAATCTGCTGATTGCGGGATAAGGCGAAAAGGAAAAAAAAGAGTGAAAATATAAATATATAATGTTTCTGTGAAATATATATAGTGTATGTGTTTTAAAGATATTTTGGTATTGTATATAACGCCAATTCTAGTGGCGGCAATTGCCTCTGTCGTCAGGTTTCGTACTAAACTAAACTTTAACAAGCAAAACAAGAACAAAAAAGACACGGATTACAAATGTCTGTAAAGTATAATAACTCAATAGTAAATAATAAAAAATCATATTAAGAAATGTTAACAAAAATATTTTTTTACAGGCTCTACAGTGTGTTATTTCACCAGATCTCAATAAAGAGGTTAGTTTTTTTTTTAATTTTTACTATTATAGTACATCTAGTTTTACCCCTTTAAATCTAAATAGATTTAAAGGGGTAAAACTAGAAATTTGACTGCTTATTTTGTAAGTTATGTGATTTAACTTACATACTTACTTAAAATACAGAAGGTATATTATATGACATATATTACGAATTACAAGTGAATGAGTATCTACTTGGAGTTCTATAATAAGATAACTTATTAATAAATATAATTAATTTTGTAATTATTTAATACATCGAATGTCATAAAAATATAATTACAATCACACAGATACATCTATACCGATATTGAATTTAGAATTATTGATATAGTCTATGCATATAGGTATGAGACAAAACGTAAATAAAGAAAGATTGTTTCTAAAACTTTTTAGTTTCTAGTTAATTTAGTCCAGTTTTACTCATGTTTCACAAAGTAAGCAGTAAACAACTAAAGCGACAACGGGATCACAAAAGTACTGCCTTATAAATTAACAAGCTAACAGGTTATAACAGGTTGGCCGATAGTAAATATGGTGGATATAATCTGAGACCAGTGGTGGCGCAGTGGCACGAGGTGTGACTGTAAAACCGACTGGTTGTGGGTTCGATCCCCACTCGAGAAGATGAAATATTTACTTAAATTTATATTTCCATTTCTTCACTCTGGTGTCGAGGTTAAGCGCGGCGTTGAGTTCTGCCACTCAACACGCAATGCCTCCAGAAATCGACAGAAAGTGGGGAACGGAGTGTCTTAACACTAGGTTCCCTCTGCCTACCCTGCTGTGTGCGGGATACAGCGTGAAGCTAATTATTTTTTTTTTAATCTGACGGATGGCAAAACATCACATTTTAATGTCAAATGTTCGCAGTACCTGTGCTGTTTGTTTATTGAAGTACTATTATTTTTATAGTATTAAAATACGTCTAAAGGGTGAGCTTTTGGATGTTTTTACAAGTCAAGTAAACATTATAAAAATTAAGAAAATATTCTATGGTATTTATGGTACCGTAATATGAGGTAAATTAAAAAAAAATAGATTTGAAATTTGATTTTTACAATGGATGGGGCCAGGAAGGCTTTAAATATGAAAACAATCTTTTTTATTTTGATATTCGTTTCTTTTTTTACCTAATATAGTAACTCCATCATTCGTGAACGATAAAATAATCATTTTTTATTTATTTATCTTAACTCATTGCTCCGTGAATGGGTATAGCTGCTGATAATTATAAAATAAATTGTCCAATATACTTTAACTTTAAAACTTAGACAATTTTTCTCTTCCAGGCTTCATCAAATCTTCTAAAATACATAACGTTCTTCCGTCTCTTCCGAGCAATGCGCCTCATAAAACTTCTTTCGAGAGGCGAAAGGATAAGAACTTTACTTTGGACTTTCATTAAATCATTCCAAGCTCTACCTTACGTAGCGCTACTTATTGTGTTGCTGTTCTTTATATATGCTGTTGTTGGAATGCAGGTAAGTTAGGGCTATTAATGTTACAAAGTGACAGAAATATATGTATATAGTGTGTGTAAGAAAGATAGAAAAAAATATGAAATTTGCTTTATAATTAAAAAAAAAGCTATACTTTATACCAGTAAATTAGTTTCTTATTTAAGAAAGAAACAAAATTGTACGCATATATAATTTATGTAAGAGAGATGGGAAGCAAAAAAATTACTTTACATTATTATAATGTCATTTCAAGCACTGCTTCTTGTAGTGTGTCATATATTAGTATAGACATAAGTATAGTTATTGTACTTTTGTAAGAGAGGCAGATACAATCAGAATTTCAATTTGTACTTTCTTAAGTTTCTAAATAAATAAATCAGCTTCACGCTGTATCCCGCACACAGCAGGGTAGGCAGAGGGAACCTAGTGTCATAGGACACCCCGTTCCCCACTTTCTGCCGAATTTTGAAGGCATTGCTTGTTGAGTGGCAGAACTCAACGCCGCGCTTAATCTCGACACCAGAGCGAAGAAATGGAAATATAAATTTAAGTAAACATTTCATGTCCTCGAGTAGAGATCGAACCCACAACCAGTCGGTGTAAATAGTGTTCCCAGTAGTGATACTGATGTTTAGATATATTAGAGAATGTATTTTATTATTTTTATTATTTATAACATTTGAATGTTTATTTTGTGCATAAGTTGCATGAAGAAATATACATATAATTATCAACTTATTGAAAAGCATTCTAGTTTATGTGAGAGTGAATAAAAATCGTAATGTTTTATTACAGTTGTTTGGCAAAATACAAGAAGATGATATTATAACTTCCAATAATAATTTCCAAACATTCGGTGGCGCCTTGATGGTACTGTTTAGGTCTGCTACAGGTTTGTTTCTGTATTTTTATTAAAAAATTACATGGCTAAGTCAAAAACATGTGAATAGCGACAAACAAATTAAAATTAAATAAATTAAGTCAGCTTGTACGCTGTATCCCGCACATAGCAGGGTAGGCAGAGAGAATCTAATTTTAAGACACTCCGTTGCCGATTTTATGCCGAATTCTGGAGGCATTGCGTGTTGAGTGGCGGAACTCAACGCCACGCTTTGCCTCGAAACCAGAGCGAAGAAATGAAAATATAAATTTACTTATTAACTAGTAGCGCTTACAGTCACATCGTGTGCCTCTGCGCCACGCCTGGCCTCGAATAAATAACGACAAAAATAGAAATAATACATTTTTATTGTTTTATCAATATAAATAGGATGTTTATTATATTATTTATTAATTGGTAATAAATAAAATTTTAAATAAAATAAAGCAGATGAAAAAAATTCAAATTGAAAACGGAGTGCCTTACCACTACATTTTATCCACTATCGTTCTTTATATGCTATATACTGATAGAAGCATGTTGCTAAATAAATTATAAAATCACCTGAATTGAACATTATAACATTTAAAAACCCACAGAAGATAAATAACCTTTATAAAAACTTTACAATAGGTGAAGCGTGGCAAGAAATAATGATGGCGTTATCACCAAACGACGACGAGCACCCCGGGGAACCCGTCGGCTGCATAAACCCATCTGAAGGGGAAGAGACCTGTGGCTCTAGACTTGCATATCCTTATTTCATATCGTTTTCCTTGCTTTGCACTTTTTTGGTATGATTTTTTACAATACACCATTTTTAGTACTAAAATTTATTTTATTTGTATATACATGTTATATTTCATATCAGCTTCACGCTGCAGGGTAGGCAAGGGGACCTAGTGTTAAGACACCCCGCGTTTCCCACTTTTTTATTTGTTTTTACATTATATATCTACAGATTTTATATATCTGAAGCAGTCAGGACGCAGGATGGTGTCTTTTAGAAGCTTTTGAAGTGATGATCTGACTCATGATGCAATGCCTTGAATCGAGATGAAAAGTAGACAACGAAGTATTTTAACACTAGGCTCTCTTAATTCGGGACCTTATATGCGGAATAAAATAATAGACTTTCTTCTAACAGTAACATCTCTTGAGTTTTTTAAATATATTTTTTATTTACCAGATTATAAATCTGTTTGTTGCCGTCATCATGGATAACTTCGACTACTTGACTCGTGATTGGTCCATCCTAGGACCACATCATTTGGATGAATTTGTAAGGTGAGTAAAATGTATTGAAATTCTAAACTTACTTTAAATACGACTTCGCTCGCGTTGTCAAATGGAAATAGCTAATATGTATGACACAGGACACATTTTAGTGTTCTGACCGCAGTCACCCTAAGTTGCATTGAATGATTGAAATTAAACTAACTGAACTATAGACCATAACGGATATTTTTAAGACAGGCAAATAATAAATCCATGACAAAAATAATATTTCAATCCAATCAGTTCTTGAGATTGATGTGTTTAATTAAACAAACTCTTTGGCTTTATAATATTAGTATAGATAAAAAAAATAAGGAAGTCATATTATATGAATTTATTTTATATAAACTTAATAATAGTTTTTACTATTTTTTAATATTTAGTTTTCACTGAAGTAAACTTGTTTTTTTTATAGGCTATGGAGTGAGTACGATCCTGATGCTAAGGGTAGAATCAAACATTTGGACGTTGTGACATTGCTGAGGAAGATCAGTCCACCGTTAGGTAAGCTTTGTTTAACTTCAGGTTGTATCCCGCATATAGCAAGATAGGCAGAGGGAACCTAGTGCCAATACACTCCATTCCCATTAAGACACTTCTGTTCCCCATGTTTTCCTCCTTATTGATAACTGTAATTTTCTCTCTTTTTACTGTTTGGTCCATCCTAGGACAGTCATCCACTTCCATTATTAGGCTGGAAGAGATTCTTTCAGAAATAAGCCACCATTGTTACATATTTTTAAAATGCTTGAATATTTTTATTATGCTTCTTATCTCTTCTCTTATCATGTTTAAGTTCAATAAAGATAATACAAAATGACCCCTTTCCGCAGGTTTCGGTAAGCTGTGTCCTCACCGCACCGCGTGTAAGCGCCTCGTGTCTATGAACATGCCGCTCAACTCCGACGGCACTGTCAACTTCAACGCTACTTTATTTGCTGTTGTTAGAACTCAGCTGCAAATTAAAACTTCAGGTTTGTATTCTTATATAATACTATCGATCCACGCGTGCCTTTGACTACTTTACTGTAAAGTTTAATTTTTAATCCGTTAAGTAGTTTTGGTGCGAAAGTGGAACAAACCTTCGTCCTTATAAACTTTCACAATAATAATATTATCTAGTAGTGCGGTCGACGAGTCGTGGTGGCCCTGAAATTTAAGCTTTTCAAAGTTCCGAATGACAATAATAAATAATTAGAAAAATCCTAATACACATAATTAACTTCAGGGCAGCCATCTTCGTCAACTGCACTGTACGTTTGCTATTACTTTTTTTTGTTGCTAGCATCTCCGTAGGGACATTTTTACAATTTCTTAAGGACAATTTGGTAATACTAAACGAACGATACAATTTAATATTTAATAATTCGAACCAATACAGATTTGTTTCATAATATTGTAATAATAAGCTTGTGTAATTTGTTCTACTGGACTAAATATTTAAGGATTTTTCCCTTTTCTCTCCAAAACAGGTGTAATAGACGAATGCAACACTGAACTACGTGCAATCATAAAGAAAGTATGGAAACGAACGTCTCCCAAACTGTTGGACCAGGTGGTCCCTCCTCCGGGAGATCCCAACGAAATAACTGTGGGCAAGTTCTACGCCACCTTCCTTATACAGGATTACTTTAGACGGTATGTTGTTGTTGTTATTCGTTGTTGATGAATAGATATTGTTGTTTTTCATTTTTCGAAAGTAATTCTGCTACAATATCATTTGTTCATATATTTTTATTCCTTAAATATTTATTATTTACTTTTCAATATATATATTATGTATTTTTCTAATGATCACAGTTTATTTATATTCATTGGTTATCGAAATAATTTCGTTATTTAAACATCCTTTTACTTATGAATAAGTTAAAAATTAATTAATACAGAAACATAATTTTATAAAAGTTGTCTAAAAAGCTTCCTTACTAGCTACTATTGGGTAGTAGGTATACATAATAATGTATAATGTCATAACTGACTTTATATGAACAGGAGTCAAACACGATTTATATTGTTTCTAACATTTATTTTATTCCAGCATTTTCATTTGTTTATAACGTTTATCTATGTAATTTGCTAAATAATTAATAATTTTTATTCTTTTCTAGCCTTATAAGTATATTTTATTGTAATACGTATTTGAATAACGCTTTCATTTTGTAGCTATATACAGTAGTAGTGTATTGAGTAGATAAATGTCAAGTATTATTTAGCACTAATGTTCTAAATTAACATGTATTTGTTATTTTTATAGGAACCATGCGTAAGTGAACATTCAACTTTTAAGCAACCACTTTTGAGGAGCGCTGTATTATTTTATGCTTTTAATTTTTTACTTGGCGCCATGAATCGCGCTGAGATTGTTGCTTGAAAGATTTTTCCAAATTTTGAATGATTTTCCTTTCCTTTTTTTGATTTTTTTAAAGTCATACAAACATCTTATTTTTATTAGTTTAACATTATCATATCAAAATGTTTTTCATCCTTTCAGTATAAAGAAAAAAATGTTTTTTTCTATTCTATTTTCATACGAAACGTAACAATTTTTTATGTATATATACAGAGTTTATTTTTTCTAGTGACACGCCATCAAAGAATCACGAATTTTCTAATATTTATAAATCCATTTTTCTGTTACTTTCCCTGTTAATGTATGAATTGTCTCTTTGACTTTACCAGATATTTGTATGATTTACAATATATCACCAAGATTTGACAAAACTTGGTAATTGCATGAAATTCCAAAGCACGTTTTCTCTATAACGTTTATTATAACATAAATATAAAAAAAACGCTTCAAAACGTACTGCACGTACAAAACTAACCCAATAATCCTAAAGAAACACTAGAGGAGACATGTTTTTTGGCACGATTTTGACTATTTTCCCATACATTTTTTTTAGGATATTTAATAATAAATAAATATAATGATAGGTTCAGAAAAAGGAAAGAGCAAGCAGCGGCGGACGCAAAGCAAACCAATCAAAAAACGTTACAAGCCGGTCTCAGGACCTTGCACGAAGCTGGTCCCGAACTGAAGAGAGCGATCTCAGGGAACTTGGACGAGGTAGTCGCTGAAACTGTTGAACCTATGCATCGAGTAAGTATAATACCTATACACAAAACAATATGAAAATACATCATTTTAATAAATTATTGTTGTGTATATTAATAACTTAGATAAGGTGAAAAAACTTATTAGCCTGTTTATATTGTTTTTTTCAAAACAGTTAAATAAAGTAGTATAAAATGTCAAATTTATATTTGTATCAATGTATTATTTATTTATTATGTTATTTCTCATTATAATATAAATAATCTAAAGAAATAACATTCCCCTGTAACAGCGTAACCACACGCTGTTCGGCGCGGTGTGGACCAGCATCAAGAAAGGCAGAGAGAGTCTGTACCGGCCGCCGCCGAAGTTCAAGCAGTTAGCTGTACCGGGTTAGTTCATTTGTTTTTATATTTATGTCATATTTTATTAACAAAAGAAAATTAGAAATTATTAATTATACATTAAACTAATAGCGACCCTCTGCCACTTTCTCCGCTTCAATTAATTGTTGTATGACTATTATTTGAGACACTCTCCCTTTAAGACTCTCTCGTTCTCCACTTTTCTCCTAATTGTGGCGGCATAAAGTGTTGAGTGACGTAATTAATTTCCTGGAGTGGGAATCGAAGCAATAACATGTCGCGTTTACGCCAGTTTGTGGTAAGTCGCACATTCGTGCACCCACGTGCACGTGCAATAATTTTAAGTTAAATATTATTAAATAAAAAACCAAACTTTTTAATGAAATAATAAAAATATATTATATTGAAATTTCTTTTGTAGATAATGAAGAGAGTAAGTCACTTAGTTGGATGATGCAGCGTGAATTGGGAATGGATGGGAAAGTGCCTGAAGATGAAAAGTAAGTGATTTATATTTTTTACCTTTTGTAAGAGAGCTATTAGTATCTTATATTTATTTCATCTATATTATTATATATATATATAATTGGCTGCAAATAATAAAATCCAGAGTTCAAATTCCACACAACTATAATAAATATTTCTTTTATATTCTACGATATAATTTTATATTCTACGATATTGATTTAAGTGTATATGCTTAGTCTTGCCGTAAATATTGTTACAAAAATAAACCACATTTATTTACTGAACGTAACTTTTATTATTGTTACATTATGCTATTTCAATAAATGAATATAAATCATTAAAAATATATAAAGTTTATTCGAAGTGGTCTCCATTGGCTGCAATACAGTCCTTTAAACAGCTCTGCTACGGTTCGGGACGTTCGTTTTAAACTAAAATTAGGTGGATCGGAAAGGACGATTCTTGGTTATTATCGGGTTAAGAAATGACCAGTGCGTCTCTTATAGGATGTAAGCCCTAAGTCATCTCTTAAAATATATGTCATAACGATTCGGTTCTCTTTTTCACCTTACTCCATTTTAATATCACAAAATATTTTAGAATATATTGGCGCGAATATAAGAAAACACAATCATATAAAAATTATAGATTACAAATTCCAAAGTAATATTTAGTTTATTTTTAGTTGTAACAATATTTCTGGCTATACTAAATATTGGGAAATTTATTTGGTTTATCGAGCTAATCTCAGGAACTATGGGTTCGAGTTGAAAATTTAATTTTCTGTTTCGATTAGTCCATTAAAGAGGAAGCTATCACGTTATTCGTTTCAATATAACCCATTGTACATGCGGTCAGAGATACCTCTTTCGCTTACAATATACCTGTGTCATGTATTATACACAACTCTTAGGCGCATATTTATAAGCCGCTCTCAACTCTGAGATCGATCGCGATATAATGAACACGGCACTTCAAGATCGATCTCAGGGTTGAGAGCGGTTTATAAATACATCCCTTAGTTACATCCAGTGGTCAAATACCACGCGGGAAAAGTCGCAGGTAAAAGGTAGTAAAATAATTATTTAATAACAAAAAATAATTAATTAAATAAAAAATCCAGTAAATACGACGACGGCAATCAAAGTGAGGGTGACGAAGAAATAGCGATGCAGCCGCTACTCCACGGCAAGGACTCGGAGAAGATATTTAAAGCTATTGAGTGAGTTTTTTTTTTCAGTTTTTATATATTGTTTGGGTTAAAAAGTTATTTTAAAATTTATATTTAAAAATATTTGTTATGTGAAACTAAATACTTACAAAATTATATTTAAAAAATTATATATTTTTTTAAAATAAAACTAACGATAAGGCCAAAAATCCAAGACCGTTATTACTAAGATTTTTTTCAGTGTTTTTATTGTAGTGTTTTCAATTAAATTTACATATAATTTACCACATTGCAAGTACTATTATTGTTGTAAATAGTTTTTTACATATTACTTGCATTAAATTTGTAATATATACTAAACTACCAAGTAAATGAGGTCAGTTGTGGCGCAGCGGCACAAAGTGTGACTGTAAAACCGACTGGTTGTGGGTTCGATCCCTACTCGAGGAGATGAAATATTTACTTAAATTTATATTTCCATTTAGGTGGAGATCCCATCGTTTAAAACTGTAGGGATTAGATTTTCTAATGAAACTAATATTTAAGAATGATACATGATAGTAGAATAGATTACACTAGGGTTGCCCAAAAAAATCCTGCCGCAATCACCTTTAATTAATGTTTTTCGTAACTCGTTTTTGGAGAAAATTGCACTCATATGTTTTTTATGTGAATCGCACATCATTTGAAAGAAAATCGCATAAGGAATTGGAAAAACAATGGTTGCCAGCTCTCAGTCTGCCGCAAGTCCAAGGTTGCCTGGTTTAAAGAGGTTACTTAATGTGAATATTTGCACTCATGTGTTTTTTTAATGAATTATATACTTATTTTTTTGTCATCACTAAAACACATGGTTGCCTGGAAACTGGCTGCCGCAAGCAAAGGTTGCCATCATTCGAAATATTTTATTCTGATTCCGTTTGACTGAGAATAGACGATGAAATACGCGATTTGCCTTATGTTTTAAAGTAAAATATTATAAAATAGAAGGTCAATCTTAAAATTAATATTTATTCTAGCTGTTCACCTGTTAAATGATGATTTTAATCATACAAAAAACATACATACAAAAAACTATTTAAATATGAAATCATCCTTATTTTTCAAGTGAAATAATGAACCCATGATATTAAGTCTTTGCTAAATCTGTTTTCTAAATACTAATACTAATTTAAATTATCATTTTAAATCGACTAAATTATCTAATTAAATAAATCCTTACAAATATCAATATATTATAAGGTATTAATTACATCATGTTTCCTTAAGATAATGAAGGGCGACAATTATTGCGTAAGTTTTTTTATTAATTAAGAAAATATGGAAAATAATATTTCAATATACTCTCTCTCTCTTTGTCCTCTGCTCGTATGATTTTTTTTTCTCGTTTTTTTTTGATAACGGTTGCCGCAATCTCTTTTTTCTCACGCAACTTTTAAGAATTTGCATTGAAAGAAATATATATGATAGAATTATAATAAACAAAATTAAGTTATCACAAATAAATTCTAAGAAATTTCGACAGTAATGCCGAATAATAAACGCTATTCAAGGTTTATGACCAGAAGTCGGCAAATATCAATTAGTTGTCTACTTTTTACTATAGATAAACATTTTGCGGTGGTATACAAAGCAAACAAAATGCAATAATTTTATTTTCGTAGATGTATTGTTTCTAAATGCAATAACAGTGCAGATGGCCAAATGAGATGTTTTTGAACATATTACTTAGTTACTTACCTTTCGTTTTGGAGTGAAGACGTTTTTAGTTAACATGACAAAAATGAAGATCTGTTTTTTGTGCGAAAATGTGTGTGGAATTTAATAATGAGTCTTAAGTGTAAAATTATGTTGTTGTTTCGCCAAAAAATGATTTTTATATACAGTAACATTTTCTTAAATAGTAACACAATGCACGGTTATCACTTGTTACAAAAAGTTCATTGTTGTAAAAAAAAATATAAAGAAGAACCGCACTCGAGGAGATGAAATATTCACTTAAATTTATATTTCCATCTCTTCGTTCTGGTGTCGAAGCAAAGCGCGGCGTTGAGTTCTGCCATTCAACACGCAATGCCTCCAGAATTCGGCAGAGAGTGGGGAACGGAGTGTCTTAACACTAGGTTCCCTCTGCCTACCCTGCTGCTTGCGGGATACAGCGTGAATCTGATTTGATTTTTATTTTTCAATTATTTTCTAATGCAAAACGTAAGTATAATTAATGTTTGATAAGTATAATTAAATTTAATATTTAATATTATATATTTTTCTCTGAGGACGAAGAGAGAGATTGAGAGTTTATAACGAGGTAATTTTCCATATTTTCTTGATTAATAAATAAAATATCTGCATTAATTGTCAACCTACATTATATTATGAAAACATTATGTAATTAATACCTTATAATAGAACGATATTTGTAAACGTTTATTTAATACTAGTGGGCGCGCGCAGCTTCGCCCGCTTATTTGAACCCTTACGGGGTATTTTTAGGAGTCTGAATTTCAAATATTATAAAAATCGGTGCCGATTAAAAAAAAAACCCATACAAACTTTCAGCCCTTATTTTATCCCTTTAGGGTTCAATTTTCTTAAAATCCCTTATTAGTGGATGTCCAGATTACGAAAAAAAACATCTGTCCAAATTTCACGTTTCTACCATCAGCGGCTGTGCGTGCGTCTTACCTCAGTCAGTCAGGTACTTGTTTTATATATATAGACGATAATTTAGTCTTTTTATAATAACAATTTAAACGAGTATTAATATCTAGAAAACAGATTTAACAAAGACTTAATATCATAGACTCATTATTTCAATGGAAAAATAAGGATGATTTCATGTTTAAATAGTTTTTTGTATGTATGTTTTTTGTATGATTAAAATCATCATTTAACAGGTGAACAGCTAGAATAAATATTAATTTTAAGATTGACCTTCTATTTTATAATATTTTACTTTAAAACATAAGGCAAATCGCGTATTTCATCGTCTATTCTCAGTCAAACGGAATCAGAATAAAATATTTCGAATGATGGCAACCTTTGCTTGCGGCAGCCATTTTCCAGGCAACCATGTGTTTTAGTGATGACAAAAAAATAAGCTTTAATTTGATATATAATTCATTAAAAAAACACATGAGTGCAAATATTCACATTAAGTAACCTCTTTAAACCAGGCAACCTTGGACTTGCGGCAGACTGAGAGCTGGCAACCATTGTTTTTCCAATTCCTTATGCGATTTTCTTTCAAATGATGTGCGATTCACATAAAAAACATATGAGTGCAATTTTCTCCAAAAACGAGTTACGAAAAACATTAATTAAAGGTGATTGCGGCAGGATTTTTTTGGGCAACCCTAGTGTAATCTATTCTACTATCATGTATCATTCTTAAATATTAGTTTCATTAGAAAATCTAATCCCTACAGTTTTAAACGATGGGATCTTAGGCCAATTTCTTCGCTCTGGTGTCGAGGCAAAGCGCGGCGTTCTGCCACTTTACGCGCAATGCCTCTAGAATTCGGCAGAACGTGGGGAACGGAGTGTCTTAACACTAGGTTGCCTCTGGCTACCCTGCTGTGTGTGGGATACAGCGTGAAGCTGATTATTACTAATTAAATAAAAAAAAATAAAAAAACTGACGCAAAAAGGGCGATGTACAGTATTTATAGGCCCTCTGCTGGTACAAACATATTTTTGTACGGATTTAACATCAATTAAACAATAACTGGCATTTCGAGAGAGAAAAAAAGAGAGAGAGAGAGAGAAATCTTCATTCTTTCACAATTTTTTATTAGCATTATCAATTTTTTTTTTCATATATTTATATAATAATATTTTTCTCATTATTAATTTTGTTGTTATGTATTATGATTTATTGTTGTGTGTTTATGTCGTACGTTTTATTGTTTTTGTTGTTACGTTGTCAGTCACGTCACTGCACATTAAAATAATATGATCTTATCTTTCTATTGATGCCAAAATAGGAACTTTTATAAGCATTATATTAATAAACAATGAATTATGTTCATCTTAAGCGAAAAACATTTTAGAAAACTTTATCTTTATCTATATACTATATTATTGTACTGCCATCTATAATTTTTACATGATAACAATAGATTTTTTGTTCCAAATAATTGTATTTGTAATATTTATTGCAGACGTATGAAGTACAGAACGTTTATTTTAAAGGAAAATCTTGTTATTATTTTTTTTAACTACTTAAAATTGAAAAATATAAGTAATAGTTTTTATATATTCATTGATTTTATATTTTTCTCCCTCTTGCGGACATCTTAGGAACCTTTATAGCTTCTGATATTAAAGAAGTGTTTTTTAAAACGATCTGAAGATGTCTTTAGTTGTTACTTGTAGTTGACTGAATTTGCATGTATCTTGTTATATCATTATTAATTACATAATAATATTATAAATATAAATTTTATGAGTATGAATGTTTGTTCTACCTTCACATAAAAACTAGTGAACGGATTGAGATGAAAGTTTACAGTAATAGGTATAGCTGAGACATAGAAATCAGAATAACATTGTATAATTAGGCATGGGAATAAAAAAATCTAATAAGATTAAACGGGCGAAGCCGCAGATGAGTCGTTAGTTATTCATATTTTTTTGGCATCAATACAAAGATAGTGAAAAAATATTAACGGTTTCCAGAAAAACGTCCAACGATTTAATGCAGAGTATGAGAAACAACTGTAAGTCCGTTTTAGTGTGTTGTGATTGTGTTATATGTATATAATATATTTTGCTTATGATTTTATATTTTATTTGCTTATTATATTATTATTATATGTAATTATTATTTGATATATTTTTTATTATAAAACTAATAATATATATTTTTTAAAGCAGTAAAATTAATACAATATAGGAATGTAGATTAGCTTTTTGTGTTTATATTAATCTTATTTTAATTTAATTACATTTTTACTTTATTTTAATTATATTTTTTTGTATAAATTTTATGTTAAAAATAATAATAGGGGGTAATTATTTTTATCAATTTGATATTTACCAAAAACAATTATTACTGTAATATTTGATTTTTAACTAACTTACTTAACTAGTCGCATAAATAACGAACATAGAGCCCTAATTATAGATTTGAATTAACATCAAGTTTCTACTATTTATATACCTATACCTACTTAAAATGCCTATTTTATTTACTTATTTTTCATACCATTTTTTGGAATAGATCGTGACAGAGCGCCAAAACACAACAACGACGTGCCTTATTGTGTAGAGAATCCAGCGGAGAGCCTTATCACTCGGGTAAGATATTTCAAAGTATTCCGCACACACAGCGGAGTAGGTTGAGCTTGCCGTAATTCGCGCGGTGGTGGTTGCAGGTGCTGACGCAGCAGGGGCTGGGCAAGTACTGTGACGCGCAGTTCGTGCGCAGCACCGCGCGCGAGATGCAGGACGCGCTCGACCTCACGCAGCGCGAGATGGACGCGTGAGTACCACTTGTTGCATTATATGTACATTACATGACAGTACAATATTATGATATCATCGAGCTGGTCTGATGGTGGAATTGGAAGTTGACTGATGGACTCTTGGCCTGCCTCAGAAGGCTGTCCTAGTTTCATTTATTTATGTCAAAATCTTTAAATTTAATTTATTGGTTTCTATATTTTAACATACGCTTATTAATAGACAAAATTTAAACTCTGATATTTTACTTCTACAATTCCTAATTTATAAATAAAATTTAAAAGCAAACTAGTATTGATTCATACAAATTAATTAATTATTCATTATTCGTTATTCATATTATATCAAACTTTAATTATATTTATTATACGAAATTACAACAAATACATATTTGTAATGCTTAACAGCGCTGCAAACCAGATTATTTTGCAAGAAAGAAAAATGAACAGAGTTCATCAACCCAATGACATGGTATGTACCCTTTTCAATCAATTTAAAATAAAAAATCATATTATTTCAAGATATTTTGTGCTTCACGATGTATTCCACACATGGCCACTTGGCAGGGTAGGCACTTCACAGGGTTCCCAGGTCCCCACCTAGGAACCTAGTGAAGATACTCCTCTGCCATTAAAACTTCCGTTTTGTACTTGCCTCCGAATTTTGGAGTGCGTGCTCTGCATCTTGAAGGTCGGAACTCAGAACTGCTCGTGGCCCCGTCATCGGAGAGAGTAAATGAAAATATTAAATATTTCATTTCCTTCAGTAGACAACGAACCCACAATCTGTCGCGTTTACAGTCAGGCCTCACAAAGTACATAAAGCTGAAAAAAATAAAAATTTGTTTAATTTCCAGGACAGCATACTATCCCGGCAGTACCACCCCTACCATCAACCCCCCATACAACACCTAAGAAGGAAATAGTATAAAAAAGCAATATTTTAGTACATTTAGTACTTTGGTTTTATTTCACCCTTACGCTTGAACGCGTATCGGTTGTTGGGTACCACTGGGTGCAAGTTCAGGTCCGGGCGAGGCAAGGAGCTTATTACCCAATTGTTTAGTAGATTTTTGAGAACGATTTATGTGTTTTTTGTATTTTTATAATAATGTTAATTTATAATGTATTTCCAATTTTTGCTTGTATTTTAAAAATTTTTTATATACTTTTTAAAGATGTTTATTATGCTTCGCTCTTGTCTCTAGTATAAAGCTTGCATTTTATATTTACTGTGTATTTAATATAAATATTTAAAATCTAAACGACGTCATAATGGTGCAGTTATTAGTTTCTGTATTTACAATTATTTATAATTAATAATTTCTTTCAATTTCCAATTTTTTAATGTAATTTTAGATTTTTTTTTTTTATTTTGATATGTTTTAAATTTTATATTTCGTCTATGCTCTCTATATGGCTTGCATTTTGTACTTACTCTGCATTAATTAAATATACTTATTTATAATATACATGACGTCATTGATATAGCAGTTAATATTTTTTATTGAGCGGTGGTTGTAGGTTCAATCCTGTTTGTCGAATGGTTATACTTATATTTTATTATTATAATTATAAGGATTTCTCCAGTCTAGTTAGGCACGTTAATAATTTTTAAATGAATCTAAAGTGAAAAACGTAGTGTCTTAACACTGCTCTACAATGAATATAAGAAAATATTTATAATATACATATTATAAGAGTATTTATATTGTTGGTAAGAAAATTTTTAACTGCTTTTAATAGTATATTTAATATATTATTATTAATAATGATACAAATAATTGTGGCAATGTGCCTTATCTATTGGAAAGAGTTTGTATTAGTAGTTTTTTATAAGATGTGCCAAATTATAAAATTTTTCATATGTTTATTATATTGTAGCTTACTTTGCTTGTGTGTGGATGTTTGTGCAAAATGGCCTATCGAATGATTTAAAATAGAATATAAAATAAAAATGAATAACTTGTCTTTTTCTAATTGAATATGAAGAATTGCAAGATCGCAGGTTCGATTTTTAATTCAAGTAGAAAAAAAGATAGTTTGATACTTCATGTAAATATGATTGGAAAATACTATTTGACCGATAGGTGGCGCTGCAGTCAAAGTGTACTGTTACGGACCAATGTTTATTATGATGTTTCTTTTTCGGGCGTGTGTTTTGTTTGCGATTTTATACGCAACAAGTTGTGAGTTCGATTCCCACATCCACTCAGCACGCCAATGCCTCTAGAATTCGGCGGAATGTGGGCATCGGTAGTGTCTTAATTAAACGTTGTGGTGTCTTAACTAGTGTTAAAGCTAGTGCTTCCCACTATCCTGCTATGTGCGGGATACAGTGTGAAGCTAAACAAACGTTTGTATATCGTCACAAAGAAAACCTTTTGCAAAAGATTAGGATAGGCCATTTTTGTATGAACAGTTGTATCTTTTCGAGTGGATGTATGTATATACTTAATAAAAAAAATGGTCAACGTTATATTAGAATGACCAAAGTCCTAAATTAATATTTATATGTTTTCTTAAAATATATTTAGTATATTATCTATACTTATTATAAATCAATTGGATATAGTTATGCTAAAAATTAATGTTCAATTTAATTGGAGAGACAAATGTGGAGAACGGAATAGATATATCTTTCTATACCTCTTGATTCCGGAAAATGAGTATCAAGAGTAGTTTTGAGTATGAATAAAAAATATATATTTTGCGACATACGACAGTAATATTTACTAAATTATCCAAAAACTAGTCAGGGATAGGTCTTATTTTAATTGGTAAAGCATTTTTTCCTTTATCATTTCAACGTTGTATATTTATATATTGTAAACTTGGTATATTTTATAATTTGTAAAGTAAATATATTCATATATTTGTGTATTGAATATTGTACATCTTATCATTATATTGTAGAAATCTGAACTTATAAGTGAATATGGCTTGTCCATTTGATAAACTTCCATTAAAAGTATAGCATTTTATTTATTCTGAAATTAATATATGTAGATTTTTTTTTTAAAGAATATAAATTAAAAAGCCTAATGCTTGATTAGTTACAGTTCTTAGAAGTCTCCTAAGATTGATGACTCTTTAGCATAACTATATCAAATTGTCTGTATGTACGTCTGCACGAGTTATTCTAGTCAATGCAAATCGCTTGTTCCGTTATTTTCTATAAATTTATATGTATTTGAAAACACGGATATATTTGAATGTTGTATTTTGTATGAAATATACTATATTGTTATAGCCATTAAAGAAACTTTTGAAGAAACATTGTTTTTAATATATAGAAATATATTTTTTTATTTTTCCTATATATTTATACAAGACACAACGAGGAACACTACGTAAAATTGCAGTCATGTTTTTAGCTATACGCTCTATCCCATTTATATCATGGTAGGCAGAGGGAATCTAGTGTCAAAATACTTCCCCACAATGGGGAACTCTTTTTCGCCATATAGGTATTGCGAGTAAAGTGGCGATCTTAAGAATGAAAATATTGAGTACGTCATCTCGAATAATAAGAACCAAACATAACTATAATAAAAATCAAGTTTTTTAAAAGATTTTTTATTAAAAAAATGTTTTAAATTTGGCCATCTAATACAGTTCCTTTTTCTTTTGCATGAAAAAGAAACTGATAAATACACTACTTTAAAGCAATTCTATACTTGAAGAGAAAATAGGGTGAAAATTGTCATCAGAGTCATCAGATGATTGATTTCCTAAATTCTTTGACGTATCATGGAAAGTTACTGGATCTTGTTGTTTTTGCGTGTTCTGTGGATCTTCCTTTGAGTTCATATCGTTGTCAGACTTACTTTGAGACTTAGACAGAACTAGTGAACGTCGTTCCATCGTAGGAGTGCCACTATTAGAAATATTGTCGATTTCGTCTTCCAAGCGCTTAATCAAGTTCTCCAACTCTTTTATTTTGCTGTCAAAGTCTTGAGATTCGTTAGCTTCATTTTTGTATGGCGATTCGATTGTGAGACGTCTTGTTTCCTGAACATCTTCTTGTGACAGATTCTTTAACTCCATGCAAAATTTTTCAATGAGACTCATTTCACTACCTTTATCAGGTGAAGTTTTAAAGATTTTGTCCATATTACTGTTTGTATCGTTTCATTCTTTCTTTACATTCTTCTTGTTTAAATTTCTTGTTCTGTAATTCACATAGATCTGGTTCCGGCGGCGGTGGAAGCGGGGGTGGTTCGGGACACCCTGGCCAGGGCAGATCAGGGTGAGCAGCTGCTCGGTCCTCGATCTCATCACATCTAGCTGTTCCAGGTAGTTGTCTATCGACCACGCAAACCACGGGCTCGTCAGATGTTGTGTAAGGTGGATTTTTTATCTTCTCAATGCACAGTGCGAGACAAGAGGGTGGAGGGGGTGGTTGTTCTATGGGCTTCGGTGGACATATCTTAATGCCGGCTTTTTCCTTTTGTCGTATTCGTTGTAACTTACAAGGATCCGGCGGAGGAGGCTCCGGTATTGGCTCTACTGTGCATTTCTTAGTCTTCATTTTAAATTGTTAGTTTTATAATCATTGTAATTATTATATGATATTTGTTTTGTTGCAAAGAAGAAAAAGAGGAAAAGGGGAGTGTGAAATTTTTGTTGGATAGATGTCAAGATTTAATGATTGATATGTCAAGTAGTATTTCTTTCTTATATTTATTTGGTTTTATTTTTTTAAATTCAACCAGGACAATGAACAGTTTTTGTATCGTTCAAAAGTGTTTTACTAACGGTCCCGACAGACGTTGTCCCATCGGACATGATTGCCGTACGATTTCGTTGTCACGATAAACGTTATATTATTGTTTAACTTGACTTAGCCTCACGCTGTATCCCTAGCGGAATAGTCAGAGAGAATGGAGCGCCAAACGCTACGGTCTCTACATATCTCTTTTGCCTCGTCCACTGTCATCAACGTCTTCATACATGCCCTCCGTGGGGTCCTCATGCTTTTTACATGACCTTCCACTATCTTTGATACTGTGTTTTCGAAGGTGAACCAACATCTACCCTTACCTCTACGGCTCACTTTTGCATTATATTTTTTTTTGTAATTCTTTCATCACTCATTTGTTCGACGCCCAAACCAGCTGAACATTTTCTTCTTCTTTCTCCGTACCTGCCATTCTGTGCACCTCTTCATTGCGGATTCGATTAGCTAAGCTGACTGCGCATATACTGCGAAGAGATCGTATCTCTACAGCATTCATCTTACTTTCATTCTTCTTCTGTTCCGCTGCCGTATCACAGCGTCGATACCAACACTGCATTGTCTTTGTGTATCTCATTAATGCAGTTAAGGCACCGTTAACCTTGTTACCGGCAGCAATACGCCTTTCCACATCCATTTCATATCTTCTATCTCTATTGAACATACTTCTTAAATATACCACTTCTTTCACTTTTTCTAACATCTCAGCGCTTACAATGGTCTTGCACCTCGCCCTCTCTTTATTTCTTTCAAATGTCAGAAAATTTTGTACTGTAATCCACAACTCCTCCATTGGGGGACTTGTACATCACATGTACAAAAAATCTTCTACTCAAATGTGATCTACTGCTTCTTTATATTTGTTATGCAAATATCGTTATCTAATTTAATATATGTATTTTTAACACGCATGCACGCATGCACACACCCACGTATGCACACTTTTTAGTTTGTTCTACATATATAAATTTTGTTATTTATTATTATTATTATTCTCTTTATTTGTGTTATAAAGTATTTCATTTATTTTGTTTCCATAACGAATGCTTAAATTGTTATGGAAGAGCGGGGCCTCCTGTTACAAGTACTAGTATCATACTGGTAATTTACTAGGCTGGTCTCTTTACTTTCTATGTAGCTAAGTAATATGTGAAACTGAAATAAATATATTTTTATTATTTTTTTTTAATTTTATTTTACAAGAATGTTATTATTAAAAATACTAATATTTATTTTCTGCTTAATAATTTAATGTGATTATGAATTAATTTAATATCAAAAGCACTAGCACCCTAGGTGTTATTGTTCACAATATTTATCAAACATCTTCTCCGCACTCTGATCGTCGTCGTCCTCACTGTCGCCGTCCTCGTCGTACATCGTTTGGTTTGTGCTACTGAATATGGAAAGAAGTTTATTTTTAATCAACACGAACATAGAATCTGTAGTCGGTTCATGATCTTGCGCTACTTGTTTTGGCGGAGTGCTACCTATTTTAGGTTGATCGTAAGGAGAACTTTTATTAAATTTATCAGTTAGTATATCATTTGCAATTTTTTCAAAGCTATTATTTTTTATAACCGACACAGTTGAGGACACGACTGAGGCGACATGTTCCATCACTTCTTTTGCTGGTTCTAATATATTTTCTTTTATAGTAGTCTCAACACTATAAGTTTGATGATTATTATCTTCTGCTTTACTTGTTTGTCCTCTTATTCTGTCAAATAATGTCTTGGTTGATGTTCCTGAAGGGTTACTGCTGCATACTTTAGTTTTACTTTCACATTTAGGTGGTTTATTTGAATTACATTCTTCCTCTTTACCCAGGTGCTTACAGCTTTCTGATTTTATTAAACTCACGCAATCTTTTGTTTTATTATATACTCTTCCAAATAAATCTTTTATTGCACATGTAATTGTAGCTACTGCTTTAGTTTGAGTTTCTATTATGCTTTGGATGCTACTTTTGGGGCAGACTTCAGTAGACTCCTTGCTTTTCGGTTTTTTCATTTCATAGTAAGTCGGTTTTTCATTACACTCTTTTGGTTGTTTGACACCAATTACTCTCTCAAATTTGCCTACACAAGCAGAACTTCCTTTTTTTGCTAATTTTAAGCTTTCACTTATGCATGCTGAAATACATTTTTTTAATATACATTCGTCGACATTTTTCTTTGGGCATTCCGGCTCTGCTGGTTTCGCTGGCTCACAGGGCGATTTTGCATTTTTAATGCTGCTGATGGAACAACAAGAAGAATAATTCTTTTCTTTTTTTTTACAAGGGTCACATTGAGAAGTGTCAGGGTTAACAAATGTAGACTTGCTCTTATTACTATCCATATCACCTTTTATATCTGCTATACAAACTTCTTCAGTAGATGAACTAGAAGGAGGATTTGATTTTATGGATTGATCAGGCACACTTTGGTTTTCGGTAATTGGCTTACAACATTTGTTTTTAGGAAAAGATGGGCAGTCTGGGTCTGGGTCTGGGATCTTTTTGGAATATGGCTGAATTATTTCCTTACAATATTTAAATTTATTTTTTGATGGTTTTGGGAACAATGAGCGATCGGAATCGTTAATAACTTCTTCAGTAAAAGTTTCCTTTATAATAGTAATAGAATCTTCGTCGTCCGGATCTTGTATTACTTCACAGAACTCAAATGATTTTACATTTTCATTTTTACTTGATGTGTCTATATTTCTTGGTACAGGTCGCGAACTAGACTTGAATGAAGAAATTGAGTTAACCAGTTGTATTACACTAGTTTGAGTTTCTTTGTCATCGAATAGTATGCTAGAGGTCCTTGGCAAATCTAAAGCATTGAAAATGAAATCTTTTGAATTCATAGTATTTAATGTAGTAGTAGTGATGTCATTTTATTCAAGACATATTTAACACATATATTCTATGGTGAAGTCGGAACTAGATATTTCATGGCGAACTCACATATTTTAAGAATTATATTTAAGATTTCACTGTTTAATTTTCTGTAACAAAAATTGACAAAATCAATATGTCAATTGAATGTCAAATTTTTCCATTTGAAAGATCAAATGATTTTTCTTCATAAATAAGTTTTATTTGAATATTTATATATTTTTTTAGTACCTACCTAGTAGTTTAGTACGGGGAAAGATGAATGTTGCATTATGAAACTTCATCTTCCGTTTTTCACCCATATTAGGGACATTATTTATTTAGGGACATTTATATTTCTTCTCTGTCGAGGGATCGATATAATATCTATCTATTTTGTAAATTTAATTTAAAAACTTGGGATCCCTCACCTAGTTTCACATGCTTTACCTCACTCTGGGGTAGACAGAGGTAACCTGGGAACCTCCATCCATATACCATCCATATACTATCATATTAAGACACTTCCGTTTTCCATCTTCCGCCGAATTCTAAAGACTTTTTGTGTCCAGTGGCGGAGCTCAACGCCTCAAAATAGTTTTATTATAAGCAATAATTATATAGGTAAATCGTTAATATTATAGGTGCTAACAAAAAGAAAACAAATTAAAAACTCATATGCCTTTATTTCGTACTGGTGCGTTTGCCTTACAAATATACTTAGTACAAATAAAATGAAACTATTACATTATCTTAACATTATGACGTGAGACGCATCACTTAATCGATATGCTTTCGCGCCAAAGCAAAGAATAAATAGTAAATGTATAATGTAAATAAACAAAATTGAGAATTCATTAATGTGGACTGTTTCCGAGTCTCCTTTATCACCATTCATTAAAAACAGATATTGGTACAACACTTTTGGTAATCGAATCCATAACCTTTGACACGTTATGTAGTGCCCATTATGTAGGCCACATTAGTTGAAATTGTCTAATTATATAACATAATCAAAAGCTACATTTCTTTTTTATATAAACTGAGAGGGCTATTATAATAAAGACTTATATACATTTTGTCATACAAAATTATAATGTATCTAAATAAGAACTTAAAATAAATTATTTCATTGTATATTGAACTTATATAACTTAAATAAACCGCTTTGAATTAACTGCCTTAACTTTAAATATGAAGAACAATCGCGGGTATAATAAAGTACCTTGAAGTACACCCAATTTTTCTTACATAAAATAAAACATCTAAGGCAGTTTTAGTAATTTGAAGTAATTTAAGCGCAAAATACCTAGAAAAGTCCACAATTTCTTTGGCGATACAATTATTGCTTGGGTTTAAATAAAATCTATAAAGGACAGTTTGCATGTAAAGACATCTACAAGTCTTTGGCATATCTACACTGTATGTTGAAAAAAATATATTTACGACTTTTTTAATAAGTAAACACTTGTATTTACTTAAAATGGATTCTTAAACTTGAGTGATGTATAAAAAAAGAACACATTTACTATAAAAAAATATATTTACTTCTCTATGATAGTTGATTGATTTATTTTATCTATTGAATCTATTGATTGAATTAATCAATAAAAATCGTTTGACACAAGAAAAAAATAATTCGGGATATCGAAACGTTTACATAATAGCTACAAGTGCTAACTTATTTTGTCGTTTCATAATCTACTGAAAATAGAAATTATTTACATTTAAAATAAAAAAATAATGGACGGAAACGATAAGATTTTGAAATCTAATAACTAAAATAATTGCTTTATATTGGGCACAAAAAGTAAAGGATAATAAGTGGCAATTGGTCATTTGAAATAGCAATGTATCTTTAATAAAAGAAATAAAATTAATACGAGTATAAGCTGTATGCGATTTTTTAAATCGGTTTTGTCAAAAATCACTTATAGCCTTGTACCTTCATCCCATAATATATTATATTTGAACATATTCTTATGATCATCAGAATTACACACTATTTATAAAAAATAAAAAAAAAATACAGGAAAAAAATATGAATAATCTCATTGTAATTTCAATATTACAAATATTTGTTCTGAAGCTTCATAAATATATAATAACGCTAATAACGATACAAAAAATAAATTAACTTAAGGATAGTAACAGTAATAGAATGCTAACGACATTGTGCTTGAGACAGCCTTAGAAGAGAATAAACATATAAGAAAATCTTAACTTAAAACGTTTGACAGTTTAAATTTTAGAATCGACATAACAATATATCAAACAGCTAAAACAGTATCGAAATCAGTTAAATAATAGAGAGTACTAATAAAAAAACCACTCTACGATCACATAACATCCTCACAACGTCTATTATAAAAACCAATCGATATAAAGACAGATCTTACAATTTCATATAATATTAGACATGTAACTATTGAGGTAAAGTAAAAATAGGATAAACTAAGTCACTAAGTACGTATACGAATATTTACAACTTACATGAAGATACCATTTAAAACTTTGGCTCTCTCGTATAAAATAATGAGTATAAAGGAATAAATTGTTGAGAAAGCAGCGTTACTGACCTCGAAAATCAAGATGAAAATTGTACATATTATTATAATATATTTTATACACTGATTACTAAAGGAATTTATACTTAAACTCACTTTATAAAGTCCGTTATCACTTAGGTTCGTTGTGGCTTGCCGACTGCTATTGCTCGCACGGCGCCCGGTGATATCTAAAACAGAAATAAAAATATTCTTTTAATAAAATATAAAAAGATTTTTAAGAGATAGTATACGGAGACTATTATTAGTTCAAAGTATTATTTAATAATTTCTAGATTGACCGCTCTGGTGTCGAGGCGTTGAGTTACATCGCTTAACACGCAATGCCTCTAGGATTCTGCAAAAAATGGGAAACGGAGTGTTTTAGTACTAGGTTCCCCCTGCCTGCCCTGCTGCACATAAAAAAAATATTTAAAATGTTCATAGTAAATAGTAACAAGCTAACATTATGTTCCTCTAACTTTATTTTATACTAGCGGCCTGCTCGCGGCTTTGCCCGCTTGAATTACATGATTATTCATTTAAGAAATATAGATATACAAACAGCCTTAATTATTAATTAATTGGTTTGGATAAGTACTCACGATATTCTTTGTAAAATAAATTATATTAGCTCCTGTATAGTTTTTAAATTGGTAACATATATTATTAGTTAAATATATAATTGGTATACAGAATATACATAGAAAGCACGTTTTTAGGCATTTTTATATAATCTATAAAATAATCAACATTTTCGGTCAAGTTCAAGTCGTACTCACGCCCCGAGAGTTTCGTACCAGTTTCATGAATATATGCACCAAAAGCACCAAAAGAATAACTAATTAAGTTGTCATTTTGTATTAAATTAAGTACAGATTAAAATTTGTACCTAATGGTTTTTTTCTATGACACAAATACAATAAATATTCAATTTTTAAAAAACAATTTTGGAATTTTCCTTTATACGTGCCGTAAATTTTAACTTCATAACAAATTTCGTAATTGTATATCAACGGGAATTATCCTATAGTTATGATAGAAAATGCGACAAAAAACGAAGCATAAACCCTCATATTTCGTCGTCATTTGATTGCGATGATTTAGAAGATAGATTTTTTGTGCTCTAAGGGAATATAGACTTGAACATTGAGGTATCTAACCTTTAACCGATCTTGTACAAAATAGTCTTGACAGACGGACAGACGGACAAACAACAAAGTTATCTTATAAGAATTTTGAGGTATGTACCCTAAAATACCCTTGGCACATACATACATGCAACATACAGGTGCAATAGTGCAATGTCGGTACGTGTCGCTTGTAAGTTATGAAATAATACTGCGGGATATTTTTATAAACAGTGTCAGAGCATTTTTTTCTTGAGACACAATTTTTTAGAGGTTGCTCCCAAAAGTTAAATATTTTATACGTTTCTTAAAAAAATATTAATAACATAAACGAACGAACGGACTGAAGAACCTATTCAAAATATTTCTTTGAATATTAAGTCATTCTTTATCACTGTTATTTAACATAATTACGAATTAAGCTAGACTGTTACGAAGGTAATCTTCACCAACAATTCAATTTAGTTTACTTTGTAGTTAGTACTATGAACAATTGTACTTTAAAAATACGTAAATTTATCAACAGTCAAATAAATAAGACGTTTCTAAAGTCGTTCTTTTGGACTTACAATTGAACTGTAACCATTCGAACATTGTTAGAAAAATACTACTATGTTTATGTTAAATTTATTATAAGTATAGATTACACTTACATGACGTAATTAACGTTAAGCAGATAATAACTCAACAATATAATAACATCTGGGGGCACGGCAGTGCCCCCGCCAAGTCGAGCAAAAAACAGCGGCACGGCCGTACCATCCTTTTCTCGAAGCAATTCAGGCCATTTTCGACCCCCTATAACTTCGTTGTGGATAAAACAAGAAACCTGAATTTTCAGTAACTAATCAGGCATAATATAAACACGGTATATTTAAAATTTCAGTCAATTTGAACCAGTAGTTTAAGAATAACAACTTGTTAAAGTTTCTAAATTTTGTCACTCACTGACTGACTCACCGATCATCAAAAGTCCAAGGCACTTCTAGCAGACATAGAAGCTTCAAATTTGGAATACAAATCGAGTTTAGTGTCTTAATCATGGGAAAACTTAAATATTTTGTAATTTCAGTCCAGTTTTCCAAATACACCAACTGCATGAATAACTTTGTAATTCCATATAAATGTATAGGATTACAAGGTTACATTTGCAGTTAATGAATCATTATTACTGTATAATGAAAATAATAAGTGTAGATAGGTACCAAAAAGTAGGACTCTACAAAAAGAAGTGAGATGCCATCAAAAACATCCTGTAAAAAACCCAAGTCTCGCAGCTCAGTCTTACTACCGTAAAAAGTTGTGAGATCCATGTAATACCAAGTCGGTTAATCTATTTAGTCTCTACTTAAAGGACCTTCTGTCTTAAGTTATTACAGTAGTTATTATCATGCCAATATTAAAAATATTTTACGTTTTAAACAAATAGATCGACTTGGACATCGCATGATTTGATTATTAGTATGTATCACACTACACAGCACGACGGGCCAGCAACCGAATTCCTCACCAGAGTCCTTCCGAATATGATGTCTATTATGTCTTTCGATAGTTTGTGTTTTCATTCGATGTCCAAGTCGGTCTATTTGTTTAAAACGTAAAATATTTTTAATATTGGCATGATAATAACTACTGTAATAACTTAAGACAGAAGGTCCTTTAAGTAGAGACTAAATAGATTAACCGACTTGGTATTACATGGATCTCACAACTTTTTACGGTAGTAAGACTGAGCTGCGAGACTTGGGTTTTTTACAGGATGTTTTTGATGGCATTCATTATGATATGTAGTCAATCATTCATATCATTGAGTATGTTTCTTTTTTTTTTTTCAAATATAAATATCTTTAAAACTTTAAGTACATTATTTTTTGATAGAGTGTAGCGGTAATCTTTCCAAACTATATTTTTTTTATGTTTTTTATATTTATAATATATTTTACAGCGCCATCTTTTATCTATAGATCCCATCGCAATTAGTGATGAGCTTTACGTGTATGAAACATTCGTTAGTACCTATTTTTGTCAATAGATAGCGTTACTTGTGTCGATTTTTTATTATCTCAAATATTAACGTCTTGAAAACTTAAATACTTATATCTTTTGATAGAGTGAAGCAATTACAATGAAATAAACACTAAAACCTACCTTGATTTATTTGTAATTTTTATGTATAAAAATTGCTTAAATTTATTGTGTACTTTTTACGTGATGCGTGTTCACATAAACAGACAAACAGACAAACAGACAAACAGACAAACAGACAAACAGACAAAAATTCCAAAAATGTTGGAAATGGATTCTGTTAATTATCCTTTAACACCCTGGCTAATTTTTTTTTAAATATTTTCAATGTACAGAAACGACTTTTCTACAGATTTATTATAAGTATAGATAAAAGAAATTAACATAATACAAACTAAATTAAAATATAATTTATTTTATGCAAATCATCTTTTTTTATAGTTCATTTAAATTTCAATACAATAATAATAATACATTTTAGAAGAAAATATTATCGTTGTTAATGTCAACAGAGATCAATCCAGCCAATAGAGTACGAAATGAAATATTTATCCACACGATTCCAAATGAATCGATTGAAATACCTGAAGCTCCCCATAGAATCTGTTCAAAGCCCCAACTTTGCAAAACTTTAAAAGCAAGGAATCACTTAAATTTAATGCCCTATAAGTTACATCGAGTCCCGAGGGTTTACGCCCTTTGTTCGACTCCTGAGGGAGGCAGGGACAAATGTGCGAAAGAATTGTCCTTTGCGAGTTGCCCTTTTATTTTTGATTGGATTTTCGGATTAATTAGTTGATTTTTTATTGGTTATGCTGAATTTTCTGTGTTTTCCACTTTTGTTTTTGATGTAAAGTACTTCGAAATTATAAAATTAAAAACATGCCATTTGTGCTGCTGTATTGTTTGAAAGTGCAGGTGCGATTATTTAGTTTGTCTAAATTAGTATAATATATTTCTATTCTTACTTATTTAAGCTTCGCGCTGCATCACGCACATGGCAGGGTAGACAGAGGGAACCTAGGAACTTGATGTTATGACACTTTGTTCGAATTAAAACTTTCCATCGAATTCTGGATGTAATGCGTGTTGAGTGGCGTAACTCAATGCCCAATTATAATTTAGCATAAAAATATTTTTTTAGTCGTCTTTGTTATTAGTCACAGTTCACACAAAATTGAATAGTTTGAATAGTTTTAATTTATAATGATTTCATATATCTAAATAAAAACATTCGGTACGAAATCAACAAAATTGATGTTTCACAAAAAATACCAATTAACAGGTGAATTCAAAGCTATCGCTGAGGAAAACCACAGGTGCTAACATATCTCCCTGAGGCATACCTATGTTTGACACACAGACTTAATTGTATACGCTAATATGCATCTACTGGTTTGTGAAATAAAGGTTATTTTAAAATCAAAATATTTTAGTTCAAGGCAGTACGTAGAATGGTAGTCGTGATAAAATGGTCAGATTTATAACTCGCATACCGCCATTTATATCGCAGTGGTTGTTAAACGTGAAAACGATTTAAGGTCGGTAAAATTTTCGAGATTTTAAGAGATGTAATGTGTGGTGGACCTTGGTTTGGTGAGGGTTTAGTTTAGGTTATATATGTGTGACGGGATAAACTATGTTAGCCTATAGTATTTAACTTACAGGTTAACTAAATCAATTCTATAAACTTTAACTTAATTGTTATTTATAAGTTTTTATTATTTAGTATTTTCAGTATTAACATTTATAGTATGAATTCTGATTAATAAGTATAATAAGGATAAATCCAAAATTCCTTACCACTTAGACAGCAAGCCGGTGGCGGCGGAATGCGAGTAGGGCCCGCCGTAGGGCGAGTACTGCGAGTAGGGCGCCGCGTACGCGTATTCACTCGCTAGTGTTGCTGTACCTGAAACATGTTATGGTCAAATTTAGTCAAACGATTGGAGAACGGCGTTGAGCTCCATCTGCTAACCACATAGCCTTTTGAATTTAAATAATAAATAAGTAAAGAACAGTGTGTCTTTATTTATCTATAATAACGTCTGATATATTGAACAGCTGAAATAGTCTATTAAGAATCTTTTGTTTAATTGTTTCTAAAATTGTCCTAGAACGTTATTTTTAAAAAAAAAACCAGTTGCTAGTCAAATTGCCTTCAGTCCAAAATATAAAGATGTGCTAATGAGTAATTGAGTTCTTCATAAAGCTTTCCTAATTGCATACTTAAGGCTGACATAATCCTCACGTGGAAAAGTCAATTGCAGATGGATTTCAACTATAAAGTAAATTTTCGACAAGAGAATATTCTGGATATTCATAACAGTCCGACGCAAAGATAAAGCCAATTTAAATATCCATTCTCACTCAATCCAAGTTGAAGTGTATCTAAAAGCAAGGAAAATCACAAAAAGACCATCCAAGCCGTAACAACATTTGTCACCGCTCCAAACGTAAAATAATACAGGAATTTAAGAAAAGAAAAAAATCGTCTACTTCCAAACTCGAGAGCTAAGAGGCTCTACATAATCTAATTTTCCTCCCTTATAACGGTATAAAACGTGTGAATTTGCACCAAATTCGCACTAATGTCTATAAGAATACGTGCCAGAATTGTGTGTTGGATGTTTCGGGACGTCACTTCTCTTTATGCCTTTGGTCTTTAATCTACCGCAATCTGCTTAGAGGGTGGGGGGTGTTTAATAGCTCATTCGGGCTCTATGCAAATAATTTTCGAGGGGGACATCATACGGGCTTTGTCTCCCGAGTAACGAACTGAAACGATCAAGTAAGCTTCTTCAACGGGTTCCCAACATCAGGGCGTGGTTATATATTCAGGTTTTTGGTACCTATTTGTATGTCGGTTCACTTTGATGTGGTTGAGTGTAAAATTGGTTTATGTTGGGGGTGAAAATGTGGGATTTTTAATGTTGTAGCCTATTGGGACTTGTTTTTGATTTAATGAACGTTATCTCATTTGGAAATGTGGTGAATTTTGTTCGTGGACTGTTGTTACTTTGCTTTGTTAATAATGTCAGTTTTAATATAAAATAAATTTTGTATAAGGGTTTCTTACTCTTTATTTTCATGTAGTATCTTTTCTCTATTTGGGCTGTACTTCAAATAAAAAAAATACCAAAAATCTTCCCGCTATTGTACTTATAATAAAATTATATCATAGTATAAATTCTATCAAAACATTTATTCTTCTATAAATATGTTATTCGTGAATTAAATCTAAAATTAGTGTCACTGCTCATGCTAATATAAAATATAATAAAATAGTGAGTGTTACCATCATAGTGCGCGTAGGGCGGGTAGGGCGGCGCGGGCGGCTGCAGCACCACGAGCGCGGCCGCGTCGGGGCTGCCGGCCGCCGACGGGGGCTCGCCCGCCGCCGCAGACCCCGTCGAGTCGTTGGTGGCTGAGGGGGCACTCGGGTTAGCTATGTGAAACACTTTCTTTATGGCGTCATGCTGTATAGGGTCTTAACACTTATTTTGGGAACCGAGGAGGATACCGAGAAAAATATTTATTAATTGAAACCACACGTCGCGTTTATATACACGTGCTGCGCCTCGAGGCGACGGTCTCAAATTGCAATATGTTTAGTAGTAGGTCTAGTGTTAAGACACTCCGTTCCCTACTTTCTGCCGAACCCTGGAGGTATTGCGTGTTGAGTTACAGAACTCAACGCCGCGCTTAGCCTCGAAACCAGAGCGAAGAAATGGAAATATAAATTAAGGTAAATATTTCATCTCCTCAAGTGGGGATCGAACCCACAACCAGTCGGTTTTACAGTCACACTTCGTGCCGCTGTGCCACGACTGGTCTCAATTTCTATTTATTTTGTAAATTTCATTCAAATACATAACTATAACACAGATAAAAAAATAACTTAAAATAAACAATTATACATAACGAATTGATATAGAAACTAAATTTTGAACCAGTACTCGTAAATTTAACTAATAAAATACGTAAAACAATTTATTTTTGAAGTTGAAAGCAAAAGGATGACAAAATAAATTGGTCGGCCGAAGGTTGGGCGGCGTCGCGAGAGCGGCCATTTGTCCAGAACACCGGTGACGCGAAAAACCTGCAGTGATTCATGTATCTGTTTGATTGACTTTCATTGACTACACCTGTACAAATGTATATAAATGTATATTCATATATATGAAACCTTTTTTTTTTGTTTGTTTGTTTTTTTTTTCATTTATTTGTAAATAAGACCGTGATTTAGTGTGACAGGGATTTATTGTAAATGCAATGGTTGATAGCTTGATTTTTATTTTGGAGGATGATTATATTTTTTATTTCTACGCTCTAAATGGTAAGTTGAGTTACCGCACTCAAGTTGCGAAATCGGTGGGAAGTTGGTAACGAAAGTGTCCTAATGGAAACGGAGTGTCTTAACAGTAAGTTGCCAGATTTCCTGTGCCTATACTGATATGTACGGAATACAGTGTGATACTAAAAAATATATTAAATAATTATTTTATAAATAAAAACAGATAGGCATATAATTGTTTTCTTAACGCAGCGTAAATCTTAATTTTGTTTTTTTGTCTTTTTAACTTTTAGATATTGATTTAAGTAAATTAACAATAGATTTAACCGCACTCCCGCTAGATCTCTGCACAGACGGACACTCACAATGGTACAGGTGTACAGTGTCGTCCACATCCTGTAAGACGAGCGCGCCTCGCCTCGTAACCCGACGCGGCCACTTCTTGGGTGAACGACTTGTATTTCATCTATTATGTTTTCTATGAATGAATCGTTGTAAACTTGTTATTTTTTTGTTTTGTTTTGAGGCTTAGCTTTATTTTTGTTGAAAATTTTATTTAAATTGGATTTTCCTTTTTTAAAATTAATAATTTTAAAAATATCTCGTTTCTTAAAATTTTATAATTCTTATTATATGAGGTATTTTTTTAGCTTTTATTTGGTAAAAAAATTGAGGTACTTTTTACAATTGTTAATTTATAAATTTTGATGATGATATTTATTTAATTTTTACTTTATAAGTTTTACTACTTTTAATGACAATTGTCGAGTGAAAGTGTCCATCAGCACACCATAGTTACCTGTACGTGTGATCTATAGACTGAGGAATTTATATGATAATAATAATATAAAATAGCTTTATAATAACAAAAAATATAACAACTTAATAGTAACGTATAGCTCAAATGACTAAAACATTTTTTAAAAATACATATTTTTTTAATTAAAAAATTCCATTCATCTGAGTAAATCAAAGAAAAAAAATCAATTAAAATGTAAATACAATCAATATTAGTGTGTAATTTTCTCAAGGGCGTCATTTCCCATAGCAACGACCGCAAGCTGCGGTTACATCACTATCAGCGTATCCGTTACTCTTTTACGTTTTTCAATTCCTACGATTCCTATGAGAATAGGTATCGATTGAAACGTAAATAATTCATTTGTTTTTTTTTTCTAGTACCTCACTGTGTCCCGCATGTAGCGGAGAGAACCTAGTGTTAAGACACTCTATTCCTCACGAACTGACCAATTTTCGTAATATTGCATATTGGCGGAATTCGTTGTCGTGTTTTTTTCTTGTTGACCAGAGCGAAGAAATGAAAAAACCCATGATTGTCACGCTTACTGTCAGGCCTGTGCCATTGGACCTCAATTTTTTTGTATTTTTGAATGAAATGTTGGCTAACTCTTGTCTATTCACCGCTAGGGGCGCTGATCTTCAAAATGGCAAATGCTACTGATTTGTCATATTTGTCAGTATTTTGTAATTAATCTATTATATATGTGGTGTAGGGATAGAACGCGTTGACTGGCAAAATTTAATCCCAATTTAATACGTTTTCAGGTTATTATTTTTTTATTTAACATAAAAATAAATTAATAAATATAACATTTCGTTACTCTGATAAACGTGGTAAAGCGTGACATTGAATTTTTCTCAACACGCAGTGCCTCTAGAATTTGACATAAAGTGGGGAACAGAAGTGGGGAAGTGAAGTGAAGGGAACGGAGTTTTTTAATTCTACGTTTGGAGGTTCCCTTTGGATTCCCTGCTTTGTGCGGTCGTGAATACACCGTGAAACAGTAAAGCTAAAACAATTAATAAAAAAAATCTAAATAATTTTATATAATAAAATGGTTATAAAATAAACAAAACAGTAAAATGATTAAGTAAATAATGTCACGCTAACACTAGGCACGTCACGCGCTAAAACTCCGCGACACCTAACTGTTCCTGGATTCCAGCGTGTGGTCGGTAACCAAGTTTTCGTTTGATTAGCAATTTCCGGTTGTGGAAACGGGATAATGTATAAAATTTGTACACGATATTTTGAATATTGATAAAGTTATATTATATTTTGCATATTTTTTTATCTCTTGGTCATTAAGGTTAATAAGAAAACTAGTGGAATCATATAAAAACTAAAGGATTAGTAAAATTAATAAAGTAAAATATAACAATATTTCGGCTTTATATCTTTGCTTTATGCCGTTAAATCTTGTTGCTTTTTATTTAATATTTTCCTCGAAAATTGCAACGGAGAATGCTAAAGGTACCCAGAAACGCGTAGAACGTGTTAAGCTGCGTGAGAAGAAACAAGTCATCATTAGATGTATTTGGTAGTTAGTGCAGTAAGGCGTGGTTACCGGAGTGCGGCGTGTAGTGGTGCGGGTGGTCGTAGGGCGCGTCGAAGAGCTCCCCGTAGTAGCCGGCGCTGCCGCCCAGCTCCGACAGCAGCTTGTACTCGTCCTTCAGGCTCCACTTCGACGACGACCACAGCTGCAAACAACTCACATGTTATTTTTGTCTTTTTTTAACATTGTCATTCCACACTTAGAAAAGGAATATACTTTTTAGAAAACATATACAATTTTCCCACTACATTCTATTTATATAATTTAATTGATATACGTCTTTAATATATAATATACATTATTTTATACATAAATTAAATAATTACTTACATTAGAATATATTTGGTCACCGTTGTAGTGACTTCTTTGTCTCTTCACATCATCTTCTGAATGGCTGTTGTAGTCTCTATTTTCATCTAATAACAAAAGATATATTAATTGGTATATAAACAATATACTATTATGGGTTTAATATAGAATACTACTAACTACTAGAGGAGTATTAAAGAAATTAATGGACATATTCAATTTGAGTAAATTGTCGATTTCAGAATTTGCAGGAAATACTTAATTATGATGTACCTAAGTGTTTTGAATTATATATCAGCTTCACGCTGTATCCTGCAAATAGCAGGATAGGCAGAGGGAACCTAGTGTTAAGACAGTCCGTTCCCCCTTTCTGCTGAATTCTGGAGGCAGTGCGTGGCATTGAGTGGCAGAACTAAACGCCGCGCTTTGCCTCGACACCAGAGCGAAGAAGTGGAAATATAAATTTAAGTAAATATTTCATCTCCTCGAGTGGGGATCGAACCCACAACCAATAGGTTTTACAGTCACATTTTGGTGCCACGACTGGCCTCAATTTAGAATTATATTTTTTAGAATTTATTTCGTTTTTGAAGCTCTAATTATAGATACATACAAAATAATTAAGATGATTTATATATGAACTTGTAAGCTCAATCCAATGCAATACATTTATTTCAAACAGACTATGAAATCTTCTAAGAAGTGCTCTCTATAAGATTTTATAAAAGAATTATTTATTATTTCATTATATAAAGATATTTTAATATACATTATATATCGTATACTTTCTTTACAAATAATTATTATATAAAGAATGAACTCTAGGCAGGAAGTTCTACACAAAATTTAAGTGAAGTTATAACTTAATATAATATGGTCACAATTTGTGCACGCGTTTAATAGCACAGTAAATCTTGTCGTTCTGCTGAGCGCACACCACGGGAGCTAGTGCTGGGACACTGACATATCGATATTTTTGGTGAAGATATTTTAAAATAATTTTGGTTTTATTTTGATTACATTAATTATAGAATATACTTTACTGTACGCAATAAAATAATATGGAAAATCGCTATTTATTTTTGTTTTTGATATTTAGTGTGTTTTTTAAAATTAATTAATTTGTATCTGATTATTAGTTAACTTTACTAAACTGGTAAACTAAAAAAACGTTTATTGTAATCTCAAAATATAATTTAGTTGAAAAAAATATGAAAATTTGTAAATCTTTTAAACGTTAAAATTCTTTAACCAAAAACTTATACAAAGTCAATATCGATAAATAATATCGACATTAGCACCAGGCATCAATATTACCAGAGACAAAACGCGGGAGACCCACAAATATTTTAATCCCTATGCTCCTGTGTCATTACTTGCAAGTTTTCTTTGGAACAAAAATACTATTGAAACCCTTTCTCTGGTTAAGTGGAAAACTTTGTAGAACCAGATCCTTTGTTACGTTAGATTACGCTATTTTGTAATCTCCGTATATATTAGTGTAAGAGCGCTTAGTAAAGGTTCCAATATTTTGTGGTGGTATATATTTTTATCATTTTTACTATGAAAGTTGTGTTTTTTTCACACTAGTATGAAAACATTCCATTTCTTAGTCTCTCTTATTTGGTTACTAGATGGAAAATTTGTTCAAGGGAATTAAACCCACCACCGTCGTGTTATAATTAGACGCTGTGTCGCTACGCCATGACGCTTATACGCCTATCAATTTTTGTTATGTCATATAAAGACGAAATATTTTTAATTTATTATAGTATAGAACTAATTTATTAAGTAGTTAAATACTCATTTTTATCATAACGTACTAAATTTACTTTCAAGAACCCAAGCAAAATTTGGAGTCATTATTATATCCATCTAAATAAATCACTACAAACTTAAGCTCTTTTTAGTTTCATGCTTTATCCCTAGCGGGGTAGTCAGAGATAACAGACTACGGTCGCTGTTTACCTCTTACCTTGTTCACTATTAAAACCACGTCTTTATAAATCCATTAAACAAAACTTTAAGATGAAAACCTCTAAAAATAAATACCTTGGTCCTCATGTCTCTTCCTCTTCAGTCCATTCCCATTATGCAATCCGTCCACTTGTTCGATGCCCAGTATGCCGTTAATGCTGTAGCTGCCGGTGTTGTTGACGTGCTCGGTGGGTGACAGCACCGCTGTCGTGCCCGGCGCGTTGCCCGCGTGGGTTATCACCTAAGGGAATTGTATTTTTTATACTTTGATTAAAATTTTATTTTAGAATTCGACTTTTTGGACTCTTTAGAAATTAACACCAACTTTAGTAGGTGTTAATTTCTTTGTCGAATTATATATAATACCGTTTGGGATAGCTATATTTCTTGTTTTGGTGTAGCCCACTGTACTTGCGGCCAGAGTTACGTCCTGCACTTAGAATACAGTAAAAGCTCGTATGTACTAATAGTTTCTAAAATAGAATTTGATGTTTACCAACTTTAGAGCCATTTTAGAGTCCCAAATTGGATACCTCATTGGATGTCTTAACTTTAAGTAATTCTAAATATCTATTAAAAATAATTGTGTAGAAGCTTTTAAATAATTACTTACAGAAACAACACTGCCCTGAGCCGAACTGATCTCCTGTTCCTGTTGCTGTTGTTGTTGCTGGTTGTGCGCGTGCTTCGCCTTCTCCGCTGCTTTGTTGCGGACGATCCTGTTGATATATAACTTTATTAGAATAGAATTTATATATCACTGTAAATTTAAACCTAGTTATATTAAAATCTCTCCCACGATATTGTAATCAATCGATAATACTTTGTGAACCGATTGTCAAATGCAAAAATTCACTATAGATTTTGAAAATTACTTCATTAGGCTCCAATATATGTAAATAGTAAAAATTATAATTTAAGTACTATCGCAGCTACTACTACCACTACTAGATTAGGCAATTTTTAAATGCGGGTAAGGTTAGAAATTTTTAAATTTGAAAATATCCGTGTACCCGCGGTGGCGATTATACCTAAACACCGAATTCACAGCGTATAGTCTTGATTCGTAATTGTTTATTATTTAATTTTCGAATATCTAAAAAAAATATATCCTCAATAGAACATACTTTTTCTCACAATAAATAAAGTTTCATTTTATTGAAATGTTTTTAGATTCTTAGCTCTGTGATCACAATACGGTCAGTTTTACCGTAAAGGCGTCCAATTAGGGCCAGCGCTTAAAAAGTTTACAATGTATCGATAGATTATAACATCGCGCACAAAAAACTAAGCTAACAAAAAAAAGTGACTAACGAAACTTATAATATCTCGGTGACATATCCGTATATTTTAAATGATAGGCAACGATTGTCATTCCAAATTTTCATAAGGAAAATATAACTTTTTATATTGCTAAACGGAAGGAAGGAAGGCAGACACAAATTAGTAGTTAAGACACTCCGTCCATTCTTTCTGTGGCGTGACTTAACACCACACAAATATATAACAATAATATGTAATGATTCCGACGAGTCTCTTAAATTGTCAAATGAATGTACGGCTACTACTTTCTTGAAAGGTAGTTCTGGTTCTCAACAGCCGGCAAGAAATTAACAGTTGCATTTTTTTATATAAAGCAATAATGTTACCAACATCCATAAAAGAGAATAATGTTAAAAATTAGAGTAATAAGTACATGAGAGATGCATTAAGCAAAAAAGTCGTAGTGCACCGCCACGTGGCTACATCAATAGCCAATTTATGCGCCGCGGTTACGATTTGCAACGCTTCCGTCGTTCGTCGACTATGATTTATTTAGTTATGGGTAAAAATCTTTTATTATATGCTAATATCTATATCATTTTAGTTTTTATTTTTAACTGCTCGTCACTTGCAACCTTTTTTAAGTAGATTTTAAGACGTATAATGAAGGAATCTGTTTTTTCATGTTTCCATTGCTAATTCGAAAATCCTCTTTAACCTCCCTGCCTCTACACTCCCTATCCTACATACAAGTTGAATTTCAACTTTCTAAGTGCAGTAGTTTCGTTTGTGCGTAGTCTACATCAATTTTTAGATTGAGATCAGTTCATATGTATGTTGTTGTTGATACACGTGTTCTTCTCTTTCCGCCCAATTTTCGAGAAATTGCTTGCTAAGCTCAGTGTTTAAACCTAATCGTAACCAGCGCCACAACACACTCGTACGCTGTATGCTGTACAGCAGGGTAGGCAGAAGGAACATGTATTAAGACACTCCGTTCCCCACTTTCTCCCATTTTTGGAATTCCACGCAGGAAATGTAAATATTAATAAATAATAATTCATTCCCTCAAATGGGCATTGAACTTACAACCGTCGCGTTACATTCACACCTTTGCCGCTTATATAAAGTTAGAAAGTATAATTAGTTAAGTAATATTAGCTATTAGTTCGTCTTTTACTTAAGTTTTTTAATAAAATTTTGAATATGTCGATTTTTTATGTTTATAATGTGTACTATGCGTATAAGACTTCTAACGTAAATCAACAAATTATTTTATACATATTTATAAAAAATACTACCAACTGTAATTTACTTATAAACTTAGTTACATTTTATATATTACAACTAAGTTATCTGTCGTATTGAAACACCGTATGTATATTTAAAACTAAGCAAAGTCATTATTTCGCATCGCGGCCATTTTGTCGTCGCGAGTTGACAGTTCATTTCCCGCCATGATGGATGGCACCCACGATGAAATATTGCCAGTATCTCTAGGGTTGACATATGCAAAAATTGTTTTGCAAACTTATCAAAAAGGTCAGATTAGAATTAGGGTCGTAATAGACTCATCACGTTGCTTTTTTTCTGATGGAAGAGATTTATGTATGTTATTTTCTAACAGATTGCTAGTAATAAGTTTTCTATTTTATTTAAATTAGTATATTTTTCTTTAATATTTATATTTTACTGTATAAAGACGATTATTTAAAAAAAAATAAACTTTTTTGTTTTTTAGACTACAAATATTGTAAAGAATAAAATAGCCCGAACTGATTTTTAATCCACGATCATCGTTTTCATCTAAACACTACTTTTCACAATTCTTCATATAAATTTTCACATTTTATTACGATTTATTTATTACAGTAAAAATATACTTACTTCTACAATAATATGTTGAAATAAATATTAAAAGCATCGCAAAACGCTGAAAAGGGCAAACATAAATTAATTTCAATAAGAATAGCTAGGATTTTTGCAGGAACTTTCGTACTTCCGGTCGGAAGGGTTACATGCCCTTACATTTCGTTGAATAATGCATCGCATTGGCTAATTTTTATGATTTATGACAGAGGACGGCTATTTAGGTACAAATATATTTGGAAAATGTAGCTAAAGAAAATATTGTGGGGATAGGAACATTTTAAAAAAATTTACAAAATATTTTTCTCTTAAAACTATGAGATACTCATATTTTAATTGAAACGCTTTAACCGGATTAAACGTATATTTGGAAATACAACATTAAAAAATATGATGCCAAATATACGCGAATTAACCGATTAAAGGGAGTAATTAAGAATGTGTAAAATTAGAATTCAATGATCATTCATAAAAAATAAAATAAATAAAGATATAACATATTAATCCTATTAGATACTACATTTAAAAAAAAACTTGTGAAATATTTATTCATAATTTCATTATGAATACTCACTCATTCATTCACTGGTAAGGATTAATATGTTTTTAATTACAATTTTTACTTTAATTTATGTATATTGGGTGGTTAGCGAAATATGCGTACACTACTTCCTGCTTTCCGGCCGCTTTTTCTTACCAGAGTGATTAAATGAGAATAATTAAATAATTCCCAAGAGTGGGAATCGATCTCGTAACCATCGCGTCAACTGTCAGACGAATTTTTATTAAAAGAGAATAATAAATTGTATATAATCTTTAAGTTTGTAAATTGAACATAATAATAATATGTTTAATATATTATTACAATATATTGATTTATTGCAATGACGCATACAGTATATAGCAGTTTTATTACGGTTTTTTAATTGTCTTTTATATGTTTAATTTTGTGATCACATTAAAAAATATAAATTATTTTCTTTATTTAGGAAATGAAAACGTAAAGATAATTACGTCGAATTTTTTTTTGATATTTCATTTATATGTAAATACCTACCCAGAAGCATATTTTCTCAATATGAATTTGTAATTATATATTTTTTATTTCTATTTATAGACAGGGTGGAACATCGAACCTAATGATTTTCCCATAAACGCCGTCTTAAAAGAGTATTTCCACACTACGTACTCTCTGCATCCTTCTTTAAGGGATGAAGCATGGAGCTATAAAAATAATAATTACAGTCTATTAAAAAAGTAATCGAGTCTCGACCCCATAAACAACCGAAACCCAAATTGTTATCTGACAAATTATTCAGTTTTCGCGCCATGCCAACAAAAAAAATCAAATGTCAAAACGGGGGCTCGCAGAATTATTGCTTCAATTATAGACCCTGATTAAAAAAGTGCTCACGCCGCGCCGCTAGTTGGCGGGCTTTTTATGACATTTTATTTTATTATTATTGTTTTTAAGGGTGATTTTATGGTTGGGATAAATAGTTTATATTTAAGTTATGAAAGTCTGTTTCATTTCCTTACTTGCTATACCCTAAAAAGGATGAAATTAGATAAAAGTAATTGCTGTATTATGGAGAATCATGTATTAACTGCACATTTTTATTAAACAAACCAAACACATTTATAATAAAAAGATGTTACTAGAAAAAAAATATGAAAAAAATAAAATTGGAAGCAAATACGTTATAGCGTAAATCTTCTCTATATAGAATACGATTGGATGATAGATCAAAATTCACCTTCGTACTTTGTCTAATCAGAAATAAATACGTATATTTTTTCAGTTTCACACTGCATCCGGATGCAGAGTAGGCAGAGGGAAGGAACCTAGTGACAAGACAATTCGTTTTCCATTGTCGCCAAATTCTGGAAGCATTGCGTGTTGAGTGGCAGAATTCAACGCCACGCTTTATTAAAATATTATATATTTCACTTCCTCGAGTGGGGATTATACCCAAAACCAGTCGCGTTTACAGTCATACACTTCTTTGCCTATGCCAATACTGGTCTCGAAAATTTACATATTTTGTTGATAACAACATTTTTTACAGTCTTATTTGAACTATATTGTAATTTGACATTTTCTGATTACATAAAACTATGATAGTAACATGCCTATTAAAACATTAATAACCAAAAATTTAAATAAAAGCAACTTAAGCTCAGTCATCAACAAAAATTGCCTAACAAAGGTCGAGGGGTGGTATTTGCACTCATAGCATAAATACTTTCGTATTTATACGTCATGAGACCGCAGCAGTTGACGGGACATTAAGGGCACGTGACGTCACGTGCACGTCACGTGATCGACACGAGACCAGACATGCCCATATATGGAATTGGTTTAAAATTAACTGGATTTTTCAGATTAAATCTAAATTTGAAGGAAGTGTTTTTAAGTGTTTGTTAATTTGGTTTGGAGTAGCTCACTGACCACTAGCTGATAAGCACGATATCGTATTATTTACCCTTTTTTGTAAAGGGCGAGAAGAAGTTTAAGAGAGTTTTAAGGTTATTTTAAGTTTTCTTAAGTATTGTATGTGAAAATTTTCGTTAGAATTTGTTTGAGAACTCAGTGAAAATCACTCTGTTCTCCACTGTGTGTTTTTAGCTTTTTCTGAAATGAAACTATAATACCATTTAGTTTTCATAAAAAAATCAAAGGTTACAGAAATATAGCTATATACATCAAATAGCTGACGGGCAGATGGAACCGAATTTAAGACAATTCGTTCCTCTCTTTTCGCATAATTTTGAGACATTGCGTGTTGCTGAGTGGCAGTTTGCGATGCCACACTTTGTTTTATTACAAGAATAAGGAGATGAAAATAATTAATTGCCTCGAGTGGAAATCGAATCTACAACATTTGCGTTTACCATCAGATGCTGTACCGCTGCACCACGACGGCCTTAAACTTAAACTTGGACTATGGATATAGGTGTAAAATATAGTTAAGACAAAACCTGTAAAAGTTCCTTTTATAAACCTCTAATGATTTTCTACAGCTGGGTGTGGCTTTCGAGAAGGTAAGAAACAACACGAAATGTTTCACCGAAAAACTAAGCGATTTCTCCCCTTTAGAGAGTTTTATTTTGAATGAAACCTTATTGTGTTGAAATTGAGTAGATTTTGTTATTTTGCTAAATAACTATAAAACAAAAGAAAATGGCCAGTAAAGGAGCGTCGTCGGGTTGAAATGTCAAGAGTATATGGGTACATTAGTTTAAAGCATGTTTAATATATCACTATTTATTTTATTTTTAACTATTATTTATTTTTAAGATTATTTGTTTATGTATAAGTTAAAATTATTCATTATATTAAATATAAATATTCTATTAAACTAGCTCTGTTGTTCATGAATGTTAGAATATATTAATATACGGTGGGATATAGAATCTAGTAACAAATCGTTATATACTCGTATAGCCTCAAAAAAAAAAACAAAAGGATTCAACATATTCGAAATAATAAATTCAACCAATATATATTCCGATATTAGCGCGTTCAACCGAACAAAGTCTTCAGCCTTATAATATTAGTATAGACTTTAATAACGAAAACTAGAATTTTGTTAGTATCATATTAGTCAAAATAACAGACATCGTGTAGTATTAAATAAAATTAATAAATCGCCTATCTCCTAGCCCAAGCAAGGGGTACAACCGGAAGTAGGGAGCTGCAAAGATGGCGGAGCGGAAGACGACACGTGCTCACGCCGGATATCCTGCGTCCATTGAGTTATTGCTTCACTTATAATAATCGTATAAACTCACGGTTTTCGCATTTTCTGTTTCGGTTTATGGTATACATGTATGGGAAATATTTTTTGATTATGGATTTTCGATGGGATGGTGGCTATAATGTAACCAAAACCATACATATGTGTATAAATATACTCTGGTATTATGAATGCATGTCGGTTTTACAGTCACTGTCAAAAGTGACTGTAAAACTGGTTGTGGGTTCGATCCCCACTCTAGGAGATGAAATATTTATTTAAATTTATATTTCCACTTCTTCGCTGTCACTCAACATACAATGCTTCTAGAATTCGGCAGGAAGTGGGGAACGGAGTGTCTTAACACTAGATTCTCTCTGCCTACTCTGCTGTGTGCGGGATATAGTGTGAAGCTGATTTATTTTATTTATTTATGATTTGATGATTTGGTATTATGGACTATGATATTTATATAAGACTAGCGGCCTACTCGCGGCTTCGTCCGCATACCGCCTATAACACTTTTATTTTGTTGCATTTGCCAACAGATTGATATATTCAATCATGATCTTGATTAAATGTCTGTGATGATGAAATAACTTTCACTCGTAAGTTTCAATATATATGTGAAATAAAAATCGATGAAATATCGCCTTACAATTTTCAATTATTTTTTAATTACAAAATGACTTGCACCGTAATGTGATATAGCCTATAGAGTTCCTGAAGAATGCAACTTTCATATAAAACAAAGAGAACTAGTAGATCTAGAGATTTTAGCGTTTAAACAAACAAACAGACTTTTCCACTTATTATATTAATATAGATTTAACTTGGATTATGCCATGATGAGTTTATACCATGCTTTGATTATTATACCGTGTTGAATGCTCTTATAAATTTGAACATGACCTAGAACTTAGTACATAAAACACTTTTGTTTGTTACTTTCCCCAATAATATAAGGAATAAAATCAAATCTTAGTTGAATATATTTGGGAGTGAATATTTGAGTGCCATGTTTACGTTTTCTAATCTTACTAGGGAATGATGATTTTATTTAAAAAAAACCATATTTGTAAATCTTAGATTATGCCACTAAACCCCGTTTATTAATTTATTATTATTTAAGTTTCAACAAATGATTTAGTGTTGAATTTTTTTATGAAGGTTTAACTAATACTATATATCTGGCATATTTGGATATATGCCAGTTTCTACCAATATCGTAGTAGGGTCAAGAAATATCTAATCTAACCTAACCCAGATTTTGTATGCTTTTTTATAAAAACTTGAGATTTGATATGAAGAATATATTATCTATGAATATCTAATAAATCCAGAGTGTAAAGCCTCACATAAACAAAAACAATTCATCCATGTTTTGGATGTGTTTATTTATTTAAGTAATATGTGATATTTATAGATTAATAGAAAATATACCCTTATCAACTTATAACACCGTCAAGTGTTACCTGCATTAAAAATCCACGCGTCTAATTGTGTTGCCAGATTAGATAATAAATATATTACGCGCGGTTTATCTTTAATCTATGCTACCGTTTATTAATTTATTATTATCGTGTGATATCGTTATCATTTGCATGCTTATGTTCCTGGGAATTTTTTGTCAAATGGAATAGTTGGAAAACTACTAATAGTGGAAGATTGTTCATATTCTAGTTTATTTATGAATATACATATACACTGAAGCATTGAAGCTTTTTATTCGATTTAATTTCTCTTTTAAATTATTTTAATGTAAGTTATAGTTGCCACAAGGCGACAGACACTCTTTTTTTAACTTCACGTGGTATCCCGCACTTAGCAGGATAGGGACGGAGGGAACGAGGGAATGTCTTGTTAGGGCACTCCGTTTCCATTAAGAATTAAAAAATATTATAAAGCTCATAAATGTTTGATTGAATTAAAGTATGTTATATTGTTGGATATTTGTCCTGGAAGTCTATGGGCTATAAAAAGATAAAATCAATATGAGCGGAGCATCCATAAACACTTCGTCATACACTTTTCGCTCGACTTCCTGCGTGGAAATAAAAATAATTAGTTTATTCGAGTATCAAATTCCCAAACATTGCGTTCGCAACCGCTGTCCCAAATTTGAATCTACTACCATCATACAGCACTCCTCAGTAACATCTCAATTGATCTCCAAACAGAAGCCATCAGCATTTTAACAGTGCGGACCCCCACGATCCATTACCAGTGTATTACACTACAATAACTATTATTGGTATCGATAAAGTGGGGTGCGAAATTACATTACACGTTGGACTTGTTTTTCAAGTGACAGAGTTACGTTAAAAGGGTTCCCTGTGAATTTGAGTGGTGAATTTGAGTGTACTGTATATTTTATGGTTATAGTAGTACAGTGTGAGGGTTGGTGTGTTTTTTTGTGTTAGTTGGTTCGATTTAACAAGTGCTTTTTTTGCTTTTTTGGAAGAAGTTTTAAGATTTGGCTGCTATCTAAATGTAATGGTTCTAGGATATATGAAGTGGATAACCAAATTGAACCCTATATTTCATTAGTTCTACTAAATAATAATAAGAAATAGAACTTTACTAACAAAAAAACTATATTTTAATATAACAATTTATAAAATATTCTATTAAGAAAACAAACCAACTTACCTATTAATACTAGAAACGGACGGCACGTTGTCTTGACTGCAGATACCCTCGCTCAGCAGCCGGTCTCTGATCTCCCAGGCGAACATAGTCGGGTTCTCACGTTTGTATGCGGCTATCGCGTCCACTACTGGAGGCGTCGCCACCTTGGGCTTCGAACCTCCTATCACTCCAGCTTTGAAGCTTCCCGTTTCGTAATACCTGGAAAAGAGATTTAGGTTAGAAATGATAAGGTTATTTTAGTCATTATAAAATGACTATTAAGTCGTGGCGTTGACTTATGCCGTCTAAGGTGCACTATCTCGAATTATATAGGAAATCGCAGGAAGGAGTGTCTTGACACTTCGTTCTGGATAACCTAAACCTTATAAAGAGAACTCATGTCAACCATGAATCAATTCTCTACTTCTTCATGCATTATAATATTCTCTTAGTAATATACATTAAGCTCCACAAACAACTAACAGATTTTTCAATCACAAAAATACATTGTAGTATACAATTGGCAAAAATCACAAACTATTCCCAGACCGGCCGTAAACATGGTCGTGCCCCTGTCCCCCTGCCCCCGGGTCCCCCCGGGCCTCCGGGGACGTGGCATTAGAACAAAATTAAATTTCAACTGCTCAATAAAATAATGAGAGGTATTATGACAATTCGATTACGTACCCCCTACCCTTTGAGGGTGATTTATTTTCTTATTATTGTGTACTGTTGAAAATTGCTGACGAAAAGTCGAAAATTAATTTTATAAGTATATTTTATGGTTTGAGAACCATATATATATGTATCGAAATTTTGTAGGCTTGTAGCAGTGATTAATCACTCCATTCTCTGTTTCCACTTTTAAAGAAAACATTTATAAAAGACGGAATCCGGTATTCCTTTATTATATTTTGTTGCTGTTCCTGAAAATCTAAGTTCCCCTCGACTAAGATTAGAACTCACAAACAAATATTCTATACATATTCCAATAGACAACGTTATTATTTGTATAAAATACTGATCATTATTATTACTAAGCATAGTTAGATAGAGGCGGCGTCCTACAAGGGTACGTTATTCCCAAAGGTAAAACGGCACTGACAATCTCTTTAGAAATAATAGATTGTTTTACATTAACACTGTTATAACATTATTATTTTTGTAATATTTTTGATTATTACAAGATTTGTTCTTTTTCTTTATATTTGTATTCTTCGAATGTAAAGTATGCAGTTGGCTTTACTGGCCTCTGCAGCGTCACCGGCTTTTGTGAGAGGCCGAGCTAGAAGAGCTCTGACCTTGGCTTGCCTTGGTCACCAATGTATACATAAAACTCAGTGATTGACACTCCTTTCTAAAGACTATAGTCTATGTTTCTCAAAAAATATCGTTTTTCTTTTATTCGATCAAATTTTATTCAATGTATTATAACAACATAAGCAACATTAAGGTAATGTCACAAAAAGAGCATGTTTTAAATTTTGTCTCGACGCCCCTTGAAGGATACCCCTCTTGTTTCATTTTAGCTCTCTAATACTGTGAATAGAATTGAATAACAAACAATATCTTCATATTTAAATTTCGTTGTTTTTACAATTCTTCATATAAATGTCTGTTTTATAGTGTAACTATTATTAGCGAACCAAACAAATATAAAAATAAATGAATAAATGCACTGATAATCCCAAGATTTTCAAACGGTACTGGAGGAAAAAAAATAAATCAGGTTCACGCAACCTAATGTTAAGACACTTCATTCCCCATTTTCCGCCTATTTCTGAATACCTTCAGAAAAACCTTGTGTGTTGTGATTTCGAAACTCAACGCCGTTCTTTGCCTTGATACTAGAGAGAAGAAATGAAAATATAGTTTTAGATAAATATTTCATTTCCTCCAGTGGCGATCAAGTCCACAATCACTCGCGTACATACGAGAACTAGTCCCTGCGCCACGACTAGTCTCATCATAAATCTAGGATTTCTTTATGTAATTTACTGGCAAACTATATTTTTTAGTTTATTAATCTATGTATTGAGTATAATTGTTATATTTGATACTGTAAATTGCATTGGTTTTTACAACTGAAATCTTATTTTCAATTACGATTCTATAAGAACGATAAATTAGATAATTAATAATATAGACAAGAAAAGAACAAGATAGTGAGTGATATATCACTACCCTTAAAAAAACTATATTATCACTCAAAAAACATCCCTTAACACTTCCACAATAACAAATACATCAGTAAGGGTGCAACATGATAATTGGCTTACACCCCTAAAGCCAAATTACTTAAGTGCAACATCAGATCGCGTGTTTTATCTCCAGCCCCCTATATCTATCTATAATACTATGGTATTATCAATTACGTATTGGAGGTGAAAAGTGTTAAGAAGACATTCTACTTAAAATATTAAAAATGTGAATGTATGCGAGGGTGGATGTATGTTCTATTTTTACGCAAAAACTACTAAATGGATTTAGATCAAACTTTAATATAATATAATATCGTTGTAATTGTAAATTCAAATTCGACATGCGAGAAAATTTAAATAAAAATAATTACATGTACAGGCGTTACCGCAGCAAGGAAATGAAAATATGAAATATTTACTCAAGTGGGAATCAAACCTACAACCTGTCGTGTTTACAGTCACCCCCTTATATTCTGAGCCACGACGAGCCTCGAAACTTTTGTAGTATATATAAACGATTAAAAAGGATAAAATAGAGACGAATATCTAAAAAATCACTTTTTTTTCAGCTTTACGCTGTATTCCGCACACAGTGGGAAATGCAGAGGAAACCAAAGTGTTAAGACACTCCGTTCTCCACTTTCCACCAATTTCTGGAGGCCGCTGCTGCTTTCCCTTCGGCACCAGAGCGAAGAACTAAAAACATAAATATAAATAAATATTTCATCTCCTCGTGGGGATCGAATCCACAACCAGTCGTTTTACAGGCACACAAATTTTCCTCATAATAAAATATAATAATGAATTAACCGTTACGTAAGAAACATAGCATTTCATATAACACTAAGATCTTAACAGTATCTATAATATTTTACGCTCCAAATCCACATATACTGTACTCTAATATTAAATAGATATTAGATATCAATAGCACGATCAATTTGTCCGCCAGCGTCGGACATATTGGCGACACACAGTGGGGCTCGTAACAAGATTACATGCATCGTCTCTACTAACATCGAGTTTAGTTTAGTACTGTAGATATTTTTTATAGTTGCTTTATTTTTGTTGTTTTTATTAAGTAAATATTGATTTATGCGATTGGTATAGATTGGAAGGTTGAGAGATTTTAGTGTTAGGACACTTCGTTCTCCATTTTTCTTAATCTTTTTTAATCTTGAAAATTGAACAGAAAGTGGCAAATGTAGTGTCTTAACACTACATTCCTAAGGCCTACTCTGATATGCGAGAAATATCGTGAACAAATACAAAAATATTAGTTTAATATACACAAAAACCAAACGAACTAACATATAAACGAAAGTAGCACGGTCCTGTCCGTATATAATAATTATACTGTTTTTCTATACTGTCTGTACGTATGCAGAAAGCGTGACGTTCGACTCACTTCCGTTTTTAAAAAATCTACACGATATTGCACTTTAAACCAGTGAAATAAAGCTCAAAATAAGTCTAACAAAATGTTTTAATTGTACAGTCAGCAGCAATGCAATTAAAAATATTATAACTTTTATTTCTATTGTATTAGAGACGAATTTAGTTTATAAATATATGTTTAATAAAAAGCTTTTCAAAGTTGTACAATTTGTGTTGTTTGTATACTGTAGTAATGATTTTGAAGAAGTAATTATAATTACAAATCGGCTTAGTTCTTAACGCCTCGTTGGTTCTCGGTCTAGATCTAGATTATTAAAGAGACAATATGGTATATATTTTTGTTTAGTCGGACTATTGCTACATTAATTCTTTTATTATAATCAAATTTAGTAAATTTATAAATGTAGAGAAACAATATATTACTAAGATTTTAGTTTTTTTATGATATAGGTAGAAAATTGTGAAAATAACTATGTAGCCCGTAGAAATTTAAACAGTGTATTGATTGGATGCACATCCCGATACAGCAGTTAACTATAGGAGAGAACTCCTTAAGAAAAGCAAACTACAAAAATTTTTTTTAAATATATGACAAGCGATGATATTTTACATGACTTTTTATCTTATTTCATGATAGAAAAACAAAATTTACTTTTGGCTGCATGATACACTGTTTTTTGTCAAGTTAAACATTGAAAAGAAATTAAAATTCGCCAGCTTCAAATATCCAAATATTTATTTGCTGACGTGGATTATTTTCGTGTCCTAATAACATTATTAGTAACTGGCGAACCCGCGTAGGTTTAATGTCAATTCAATAAAACATCTATTTTAAGTACAGCAATTTAGTCAAACAAAATATTTAATGTTGATATAACTTTTTCATTTAAGAACCGATTGAAATAAAACAAACACTAAATGGTAAAAACTAATTGTGAAGCCGTTCGTGAGATTAGCGCGCTTAAATGTGCAGATAAACAGACAAACATTTTGAAAGTAATTATTTTGGGGTCTATTACATTGATAAATGTCCTGAATAACATTTTTTCTTATATATCTTACATGTAGTCTCGTATATATATATAATATGTAAACATTCTATACGGTGCTTTATAGTTGGACCACGATATTATCATACATATCCATACAAATATATAGGTATTATACATACATACATACATACACACATACATCGTATAAAAGTGCAACATACAGCAAATTCAAAACGTGGGATGGACGCGCGGGGAAAATAAATTGAAAAGCAATAGCGTCTATTCAGCTCCCGCGGGACTAGTGATGTGCTATGAAATGTCGTTGCTTTTTCTAATCTCATCACCATGTAACTATTTCAACATTATAAACTATATGTGACAGATACGAAGAGAAGTGACAGTTATGGGAAGTGGTTGACTGACAACATGCAGCCGGAACTACGCGGCGTAGAACCCTGAAATTTGGCATGTAGATTCATTTGGGAGGGTAGGAGCATTAAGAAAGGATTTCCAGAAATACTTATTGGAACGGAAATAAACTGAATTTTAAGTTTTAGAGATCCTGTAAAGATATATTCGGGTAACCCGACTCGACTCGTCTTCTTTTACGACACATTCTTACTAACCAGATGGCAACAAGGTTCATCAAAATAGGATTTGAACCCAATTAATCAAGGTAGGATTTAAAGCAACTGCTCTCCGCACTACTATAATATATTTGTATATTATTATGTATTCGAATATTTTATTTCAGTTTATAAAATATTGATAAGCTTACTATTTTTTGTGGCAAATAAAATTGCTGTAATAAGATAAGGTTTTGCAATTAAGTTCTAATTACGTTATAATTACAATAACATTATAATCAGATAAAGTCTCTTTCTTATAATATGTAAATATTTTTATTCTACAAATTTGTGTTTCCTTAATTACCAAGCAAAAATTCTATAGTGGGTTGAAAACAGGGAAGAGAATAGAGCCTTTAGGTTTTCTCTTTCACAAAACACATAGATGCGAGTACAAAAATGGTTTAACTGAATTAAATTACATTGTTTTCATTTGAACTGCTTGTTTGCGTGTACTTTAAAATATAAAATGAGAAATGTAGTTTTTTCCATTCCAAATAATAACTTTCTAAATGTAATAATTTCATAAGAGTGTTAAGACACTCCGTTTTCCACTTTCCGCCGAATTCTGGAGGCATTGTATGTTGAGTGGCGGAACTCAATGCCGCGCTTTGCCTCGCCACTTGGACGAAGAAATTAAAATATACTTACATTTAAATAAATATTTCATTTCCAAGAGTGGGGATCGAATTCACAACAAGTCGATTTTACAGTCTCACTTTGTGCGACTGCGCCACGACTAACCTCTAGAAGTCTTATATAATTATGTATAGATTTTAGATTTAAATTGCAATTACTAGGACTTAAGGACGATTTAAATTACTATTATAGGTACATACACAAGTAAGAGGACATTGTGGTGCAGGAGCACAAGCGTGCGACTATACATAAAGTGACGGTTATGGGTCCGATTCCCACTAGGAGGCATGAAATATTTAAGATTTTAATTTCCTCGTTCTGGTAATGAGGTAAGGTGCGGCGTTGAGTTTGCCACTCAACAAGCCATGCCTCAAGAATTCTCGAGTCTTAACAGAGTGTCTAGGCACTAGATTCCCATTTTTCCTTTGCCCATCCTGCTATGTACGGGATAATACAAGAACTAGAAAAAAAATATTTTAAATAATAAACAAGGGAAATTACACAAATATCACCAAAATATTTTCTATACAATTTTTTCTTACTTTTTTCTCGATATATCTCATACTAAAATCGCCTAAAAAGTAAACAATATTCATAATTTTCATATTTAATAATAAAAATCAATTCTACATTCACAACTGCCCATCACTAGGGTCAATTTCAATTTAATTCGAACAAAAGCGATGGTCTCCATTCATACAGTAGGTATCGCGTATTGTGGACACTGCTTGTTAATTTTAGTATTCATTGTTTATTTGTTATGTGTAAATGATAATGGGAATTTCATTATGGCTTTCTTTTATTATTCGGATTGAATTCAATATTTGAAATTGTTGGTAATATTGTCATTTTGAATGGTGGTAGTCAGTTCAAATGATATTCGTGGGTTTCTATTTAATTTTAAATAACACTTCCACTCAATCGTCCTTATACGATACTAAAAGATACGTGTGGTAGAGTCACGTCGCCAGCAATGGCAACATGCATGGGCAGACTCGACCGGATCATTACCACCCGCGGCATTTAAAACCGGCGTGAAGTAGTGGCTTTATGCCACTGCGTTTCGCATCAGGTAATGCTGGGCTCCGGAATCCAACCCACCTTACAGGCAGGCAACGCACCTGCAGCTCCTCTGGTGTTGCACGGGGTCGTGGGCGGCGGTGATCACTTACCATCAAGTAACCCAAACGCTCGTTTGCCTTGTCTTTTCCATAAAAAAAAACTAAAAGATCAAATACCGCTACGTAAAAATTTGCATACTTACGTTTTCTAAAAAAATACTAAAATTCAGTATCACGACCACCATCTTCCATCCAAATCCAAAATGGCGTCACGATGACGTCAATTAAATAAAAAAAACCAACTCTAATTAACAGATAAACAGGTAACCGACGTAAATCACCAGAGGCCGGCAACAAAGTGTTGTAATGAACTAATTATATTAATTTACTCACGAGTCGAACGCCTCGCGCGTTAGTGGTTTACCGCAGTTTAACTGCTAAAGACGATTTAACTGAACCACAGTTAACTCGCTAAGCCACTCGATTAGTTTGAATTAATAACATTTATATGACGATACCGTTGGAGCGGCACAGCGACTGTAATGCGAAGGCTGTAGGTTCAAATTTGGCTCGAGGAAATTATTTTTTTCATATCATCGCTCTGGTACATAGATAGAATGCGGCCTTCTACCAATCAATGTCTCGGAAATTAAGTGGAATGTGGGTTCCCTCTGCTTACTCTGCTATGGAATATAGCGATAACTTAATAAAACATATGATATTTTTGTTTTAAATAAAACTAATTTAACCGGATTAATCGCGTATATTTAAGATTTTACATTTTGGATTTCTTATGAGTAAAACATCAAGAAAAGCTAGGGAATTATTTGCCTGTAATTCTATTGTAAATTTAATATTGTCATTAGTTAATAATAAAAGTAATTAAGAAATCGTTGGCGGTAGTTTGATATTATAATTATGTTAACTGACAGACGAATGCCACCTCAGCCTACCCGCGACCACGGACTACTGCAAAGTCGAAACGTCGGGTTTCCAAAATGTAAAATCTTAAATATACGCGATTAATCCGGTTAAATTAGTTTTATTTAAAATGTGTAATAATCGTGAAAATCAAAGAACTTATGATATTTTTGTATTTTAATTAGTTATATATACGTTACGTATTTTTTTATGTTTAACTGAAGAAATTGTAGATGCGAATATCATTTTCACCAGTCAAATTCGTTTCCAAATATATTGTTGGACTTCAGCACCTAATGCAATACCGTTAAACGTGATGAAAGCAGTTGCAGTAAGGTAAACTAAGCATTATATAATTTAGACTAGTTTTTAGCTGTGTTATATACGTATGTATATACAATTTTATAATTTTATTGAAAAGTGGGGAACGGAAGTGTCTTGATGTGAACGGAGTGTCTCAATATTAGTTTCTCAGCTTCCGCTACTATGTGCGGGATAAAGCGTGAAACTGAAAAAAATACTAATAAAGAATAATTTATGTACATTTCAAATACGAGTATTTGTTGTTTTTAGCAGGATAGACATGATATATGAATATAATGAATGCTATACTCTGTCCAAAAAAATTACATAAGTGCTTCCCGAATTAAACTTAGAACAATTACATACATGCACGACCCAAGATCTACAAAAAAAATCATATAGAACACTCAAGTCAAACAATGTGAAATAAAACTCTTATATCAATGACAATAGCTTGAATCACATATATAAATACACATAAGTATATGTATATGAAACAACTTCTACATACGTTCCGTTGGCTGAACAGAGCGGCGCGTGCGCACACTTTGTGAACATATTACACCCATTCTATGATTGTTTTGTCTTTTACTTATAAAATACTGCAATTTCATCTTTACTGCTACAGCACTAAGTGTCACGCCGCTCTATATAGAGCCCGTGCCATAATAATTGGAGCCAAGATGGTTTTTTTTTCCACAATTGTTTGTAATAGCTCAATTTTATAGTGACATAGTTTTAGGTAAACTGACGTCGCGTCGGAGATTTGGCTCCGGTTGGTCTTTGTTTGGATTTAATTGCTGAAATTTTGTGTTCTTTTTGGACAAAAAAACATGTGATTTATGAGTTTTGTCGAAATGGATATAAAGTATGTAGTAATGACGTCGTTTTGTAATTTGAACGTGAATTTATATTTACTTATCTATCTCTACCTGTATATTTATATATACTTATCTTTTTTATACCTCTTGATTAATATACAAATATTAAGTATTCAAATAGGCAAAGATTTTTAAATCAGCCAGTGATATTAAAATGTCCATAGTAACAGTTCTACAGAAAGCTATTACCAGCTCAAAAGTCAGTTCTGATGAGAAGAACCGGCGAGAAATTCAAAGTACAAATAATAATCTACGAACGGATTAATGATTTTTCCTACATATCAGCGTCGAAGGAAGGAACCTAGTGTTAAAACTATTCGTTCTTCGGTTTTAATTCAATTTTCAAGACATATCCAGAACGTTAAAATTAAAAAAATGTAATCATTCCCTCGACCGGGAATTGAACTACCAACCACCGCGTCTATAGTCATAATATTTATAACTCTATTATTATTAATAATAATTAACTTACCGAGACAGTATTTTCGACACGCACCCATGAGAGACGCGTAGCTGTCGACTAATATCACAGGGTCTAACTCCGCTGTGGGCGAGCTCCACTATCCTCTGCCTTACAACGTCGGGTAAGGGTCGCCCGTTCACGAAGACACCACCAAGCTGGTTGACTCCGCCGTGGCCTGGGAAAAAGAATTTTTATTATTTTTTTATATGGGAATGATAGGATTGTATATTTTTAAAATGAAACTCTTTAGTCGTGACCACGGACTACTGCAAAGTGCTTGTGAAACGTCGGGTTTCCAAAAAATGTATAATATTAAAATATCGTTAACTTGAGTAGTTTCAATTAATATCTATGTTTGAAAATCGCTAATATCTAACATTTTAGATTAAAATAGAACATAGGCAGAAATAACCTAGTGCTAAGCTCCATTCTCAGCTCTCCGTCCAAATTGGAGATCTTGCGTGTTGATCAGTGAAACTAATGTTGATTGGTTTTTTTATCAGGAGTTCGATTTAAATTAAGGCAAAATGTTTTTATTTATAGATATTAGTCAAAAATTTGTTAAGTTTATTACAGTACAGTATTATAATTACAGATTCATATACATATTTTAATAGTCATTAAATAAATATATTTATGAGGTATTTCAGTATAGTTATTAAATTATAAATAAAAAAATTTGGCACTTAAAAAAGTTAAATTTAATTAAAGATAATAAAAAAATAAAGTAAAAAGCTATGACAATAACAGCCACCCCCAATTTCCTTTACGTGAATTCTGAAGCAAATATTCCGTGTTTTCCCGTTCCCGATCGGAATTTTGAGAAACATTTATTTCTGTATCTAGACTTCCCAAGGAAGTCTAGATAATTTCAACGTTATATATATACAATATATATAGCTCCCACTATACCTTTTTTGACAGTCGCTCAATAAAGGAAGAGTTTTATTTAATATTTATTATATATTTTATACTTAGTATTGGTTTATATATATATTTGTTTCGGCACAACGTTACAAATAAAAAAAAATATTAATAAAATTGAAATTGGGCAACAAAAGTGCCTTAATGGGAACGGAGTGTCTTATCACTAGGCTACCAGGTTCGTCTGCCTACACCTATATTTCCGGGATACAACGTGAAGCTAAATTAACAAAAGATTACATATTATTATATTTTTTCAACTAATTCATTCAGCGAATAACTAAGTACACAGAAATAACATAGTGCTACTTTTCTAAGCTTCTTGTTATATTCTGCATATAACATGGTAGATACACGGAGCGTCCTCAAAAAAATATTTTTAATAGATATATTAAAAATCTTGGTAAATATCATCCCGTACGACCGTGACCGGGTATCGACCGGGTCTACCCGGGCGTGGAGCACGACCGAGCACAGCCGGCCGATCGATGCTACGAACTCATCTTACTATTTTGGCAAGCCTCGCCGTGAGGTTTTCACGCTTTTGGCTTATACAGTACGTATATTATTTATATTGACATAATTCTCTTATGTTGTAAGTAGATCGTAGTGGTATAGTGTTTATTGTAAACGACGGTTGTGAGTTCGATTCTTAAATGAAAGTAACTCTTTAGTCAAAATGAGGCGTTGAGTTCCGCTAAATATGCAATACTTCGAAAATTGGGCGGAATAAGCAGAACCGTATATTAATAGATACTAGGTAGATGGATCTGGGCACTCTCAAATGCAGGGAAAAAAGTGAAGCTTGTTTGGAAATCAATATAAATGATTTTGTTCAATTTATTTACTATTAAAAATTATTTAAACAGTGTTAAGAATGTTTTAAGTTTTAATTCGAGGAACTTAATAGTAGAATGGAAGTTTTAGTACAAATTCCTGCTGAAACGGGAAGAGAAAGGATATTACGTCCCAGCCAACGGAAGTGCAGGCTACTGTCCATATTTTTATTAAAAAATAGTTCTAGAAACTAGAAATACATTTCATAAAAAGAAAACTCACATCTATGTTTGTATAAGAGATATGCATATTCCGGACGATATTTCAATATATTTGCATAGTCTATGACATTTTACTTTGGCGTAATATTTGGATTTTCTTTTTAAAAATTTAGTTTTATGAATGACTAAATCCATTTTTTTAATAATAGTTTGGTTTGATCGACTTCAACTGTATTTTTGAGGCAAAATCTAAATTAATAAATGTATAATAAAATAACAAATATAGTTCTATCTATTATTTAAAATAATTTGATATATTGTTATAATTAATCTTATATTGATTTTATAATAAACAATGTATTTAGTCTAAAAAAATATGACTGTCTCCATACACCACACAGCTTTCTAACAAAACACAAAATTTCAAATATTCTACCCCTTCAACTCAAAAAACCAAACAAATTTCAATTTTTATCCAGAAAATCATCACAGAGCCCCATTTCCCATGCAGTTCCAGCATCCAGTTACAACCTTTAAGACACCCGGGGGGTGCGCGAGGCGTGACGATCGATCGGTCACGCCCCATGCGCGCTCGATACACGCTATAAGAGGGTTTGTTTTCATCTCTACACATCGGTGATTTGCGAAAACTGGATGATATTGTATTGGAATTTTTTGGATGGACTGGAATTTTAGTTTCTAGGAAAATTGTAAAGCGGAGTTTGTTTGGTTTAGCGCGCTAATCTCAGGACTAAAGATTATTACACGATAGTCGCTTCGATTAATAGTAGAGTTATCTACATTTAGTTTATGTGATAACTTTTTAGCTTCACGTTGTATCGCGCACAGTAGCAAAGTAAGCAGAGGGAACCTAATTTTAACTCAATTCCTATAACAAAATAGAAGTGCTGTTCCCCATTTTCCATCTAATTTTAGAGGCATTGCGTGTTGAGTATCTGAACTTAACGTCCCGTAAAATAATAAATATTTCATTCCCCGGAATGGGAATCGAACCCACAGCCTATTGTGTCAGTGAATGCGCTCCATTACTACTGGCCATATGATAAAGATACATTTTGATAATCTTATATTGTTTTTTAAAATAACCTCTATATTCTTGTTACATGAAAAAATTAGGCTCAATAAAACATCACTTTTAATTGTAAAGTTGCTATGTAATTAAGTCCTTTCGGAGTAAGGATTTTTTCTAATAAATGTATTGCATTTTGAAAATATATTTTGTATTTTGAAATTTATGAAATCATTATGATTTTTTATAAAAAAACAAAAGTATAAAAACTATATCGTGATTTATACCTTTATGTTTCAAAATATTTGACTACAATAAAAAAGGCATTGATAATCACTATATGTACATTGTATAAAAAGCTGAAAAATTTAGTTCTTAATTTTAGAAGACGGAATTTCTTGTTACTAGCTTCCTTCTGCTTACTCTACTATATGCGAAAAATGCTATTTATTACGAAGAATTAAGATTTTTTGTTGCCAAGTACAGCGTTGAGTTCCGCCTCTCAACGCGCAATTCGCCTACAATTTAACGGATAATGGTGAACAGAAGTGTTTTAATATGGACGGAATGTCTTAACACTAGGTTCCCAGGTTTGGTTTCAAAGAAATTTACAAAATCACATGCGTATACAACTAAAATCACAATATAAAAGATAAAAAAAATTAGCTTCACGCTGTATCCCGCACACAGCAGGATAGGAAGAGGGAACCTAGTGTTAAGACACTCCGTTCCCCACTTTCTGCCGGATCCTGGAGGCATTGCATGTTGAGTGGCAGAACTCAACGCCGCGCTTAACCTCGACACCAGAGCGAAGAAATGGAAATATAAATTTAAGTAAATATTTCATCTCCTCGAGTGGGGATCGAACCCACAACCAGTCGGTTTTGCAGTCACACCTCGTGCCGCTGCGCCACGACCGGCCTCACAATATTACACTATATAATACAATAATATTCAGTTATAATAAGTACATATTTTATTACAACAACACGTAATGTTCAAGTGTTCTAGAACATTACGGCAGAATTATGTATCCACTTTCTCTACTAACATATGCCTATTATGTAAACAAACGTGTTTCTTATGTATTTACTTAAATAATAACTTAACTAATACTCAGACACTTCCGTTTCATTAATTTTCAAGTGATCAGAGCGAAAATTGGAAAATATTAAATATTTAACTCCGCTAAGTTGGAATCGAACCAATGACCGTCGCATTTACAGTCGCGTGCTAGTACACCTGCGCCACGATGGCCTCAAATGGAAATGGCTAAGAGTTGTGCATCATGCTCTTGGAATCTCTTAAGCTTATCTGTTGCAACTTTCAACTTTTTTGATTGTTACTGTGTCCATAATGTTCATATTGTGGTGTAATATGCCTATAGACTTTCAGTAGTTCCTGAGATTTGCGCTTTCAACGAAACAAACTTCAGCTTTATTATATTAGCAAACATTTTCAAAGATGAAAAACAAGATAATTAGTAAAAAAACCCATTAAATAAGAAAAAAACTCCCATAAAGCGTTCCCTTCTCATTAGTACAAGCATATTTCACAGACAAGAGCACCTCCGAGTTTCCGTGTCGCAGCTTCCGGTACGCCATCTTGTTATTACATTTAATTACTAGAGCGCTTCATTCATTCGAGCTAGCCTTATTTTACGAGATAGTTCGTGTTTTATAAATACGGTCGAGATAAATAATTATTTAGTTAGCTTCACGCTGTATCCCTCTTGTAGCGGGGTGATCTTGTCAGCAGAGTGAGTGGATAGAACCCACAACCGTCGCGTTTACAGTCAAAAGCAGTGCTGTCAGGCCACGAGTATTTTTCTCTCCTAAGTGTAAATAACACTTCAAAAATGTTAAAAAAGTATAGTTTTTTTAAGCATGAATATTATAAAAGTATATTCCTCCCAAGAAATAAACCACAAACGTCAAAGAAATGTTTTTTTTATTATTATTTTTTTTTACAAATACTGTATCCCGTACACTGCAGGGTAGACAGAGGGAACCTAGTGTTAAGACATTCCGTTCCCCACTTTCTGCCGAGTTATGGAGGCATAGCGTGTTGAGTGGCAGAATTCATCGCCGCGCTTTGCCTCGACACCAGAGCGAAGAAATGGAAATATAAATTTAAGTAAATATTTCATCTCTTCAAGTGGGGATCGAACGGTCGGTCACACTTTGTGCCACTGCGCCACAACTGGCCTCAACAAATACTTTATAAATACCATTTTTTTTTCTTTCTTCTTTCTTTTTTATTACCTTTTTTCTCTACTTAATCCTAAGAACACAGTATCCAGTAAAACAATTTATAAGCTACACCTGGCGATCTCCCCACTTCCGGTAGACAATCTTGTCATTACAGCTAATTACGGAACAGGGGAAGCTTTTTTTTGCATTCTTATTCCGAAAATCTTTTAGCATATTGCTGTAAAAATTGCATTTAATAAAGTTTATTTTGTAAATATAAGTATCATCCGTGAACGTGGTGGACACAGCGTCTAACTATTGACGTGTCGGTTGTGGGTTCGATTCCCACTCGAAGGAATGAGGATTTCCTAGCTATAAATAAGAAAAGCGTGGCGTTGAATTCCACTACAAGCGGATGGTATGTGGGAAACGGAGTATCTTAACACTAGGTTTGCTTTGCAATAATTTTTTTTTTTTCATATACCTATCCATTTTTTGTCGAAAAGTCAAGGCAAACATGCGGGACACCCGATAGTAAGTGATCATCATCATCCTCGATATCCTGTAACACCAGAGGATCTACAGGTCACAAATCTGTACAATTTTATTCTAGTCGATCGGAATTTTAGAAATATTTTTTTTTTTAGTTTCATGTTGTGTTCCGCACATAGCATCCAGGGAGAACCTGGAACCTAGTGTTGAGACACTCCAATCGCATTATAAAATTTTCGTTCCTCACTTTCCACCGAATTCTAGAGGCATTACGTGTTAAGTGGTGGGATTCAACGCCGCGTTTTGGCTCGTTTCATTTCTTGAAAATGTTAAATAATTCATTCCTCAAGTGGGAGTCGAACCTACAACCTGTCGTTTACGCGACTGGCCTCTAATTTAATACAAATTATTTGTTTATTATAATTATACGAAATATATATCAAATGTTTTACTGCCGAGGTCAGGAGGGATGGTCGCTTCCTCTTCCTGTACGGGTAGACCATTCGATTCGAGTGATTTTGATTCCCCTCTGTTTTACCCATCGCGTCGCTATAATGTAGGGTAAATGTACGGGAATTTCATGGTGTAAGTTAACCTATTGTGTGGAGAGATCAGGGTTATACTACTACTTTACTGTGTCTTTGCTTGCTTTGTAAATAATAATATATTTAAAAAAAACTGCTTTATTCTTTTCCTAAATTAAGAATTATTGTGTGTTTCTTTAGCTTAAATTCGATTTTTAAAGACTTTTGTAATTTCTCAGTGAGAATAAATTAAGAAATATTTTCTTAGATCGACGCTGTATCCCGCACATACCAGGACAGGCAGAGGGAACCTGGAAAGCCGGCATACTAACACTCCGTTCCCACTTTTCGCCACTTTTCTGTAGGCATTGTGAATTGAGTGGCAGTCTCAACACAGCAAATTGCTTCCTCTCTATTCTTATTACAAACCTAAATTTAATTTTATTGAATATTTTTTACAAACACACACACAAACACAACACACATACCCACACACACACACACATAGACACACACATATCAAAATTAAAATCCGTGAGAAAATGACTTAACAGCTTAATACTAAATCGTCAGATAATTAATTAAACGAGCGAGCAAGGTCAAAGGTAACTTCCGATGTGACCCTTCAAATGCATCGCTATTTAACCGACAGCAGTGGGTGTGCGCCCGCGCATGACGCGATATACGGCCTTGATCCTTACTAAATCAACTTGTTAAGTTGTATTTGAACTAGCTCTTACCGGTGGCTTCACCTGCGTAGTCAAATGAAAATAGCTAAGAGTTGTTTACATGCGACGACATTCTGAGGCCACGAGGCAACTCTGGCCGATATAGTAGGTTACTTCGAAATAATCATCTCAATGTGGTATAGCCTACAGTCCGATAATTGCATCCTTTTACATAGAAAATTAATTTAGATTTAGAATACAGCGTTGTGCCCCGCCACTTTACATATACTGTCTCAGAAATATTGTTACGTACGAGAAAATCCTACAGAACATTATATTATATATCTATCATCCTTTCGATTGTACGTCCTTTGACCTTTGACCGTTCTAGCCTCTTGCCACTAAGCCAGACGTTATCGTCAAACTACTTAAAAATACTCTTCCGTTTCCTATATCTATTCTGGTTATAACAAATAAATGTTTTACCTTCCCTCTCACTGTATTTAATTGAAATGAAAATAATAATTAAAACTGCTAAACAACGAAAAAATAACCTAAAACTCATACAAAATATAAACTTGTAGTGTAGGAATGTGTAACAATTAGAATACCAGCGCAGGTAGTTCATTCAGAGGGTGTGCGCCGGCGCATGACGGCTAGGGATATACTCATAATAAACATAAGGGAATATGAGATTTTTAATGCACTTAACATTTAAAGTAGTCGTAAATTCCATATATAGTTAGTTTAATTAGTTATTTTTATGTTTTTTAGTGCGGTAATAGTGTTGTGTAATATGTTTGTATGAGGTTGGTATGTAGAAATACATTGTTGCATGATCATATCGTGGAGCAGCGGCACAGTGTTTAAGTGTATATGCGTCGAATAGTGTGTTCGTATCCCATTTGGGAGATAGGAATTATTCGATACTTTCATTTCCTAGTTCTGGCAATAAGTCAAAGTGCGGTGTTGAGATCCGCCACTTAATACACAAAATGGACCGACTGTGTCTTTAGTTTGACATTAGTTTCTGCCCACCCTGATATTTGCGGTATACAGTGTGAAGCAAACAAAAAGAAATATATGTTTCAAGTTATTTGTGTCTTTTAAACATAGGTTAAAGGGGATTTAAGGCTATTTTTTTTGTTTATGATGAATTTAATTATTAATTAAATTAAAACTACTAAAACTTTGAGTGAAAATTCTGATTAGAAATTTTATTAGATTATTTTCAGATTCAGTAAAAGATTATTAGGACTCCAAGTAGTAAGAAATATATATATTTTCTTGTAGCTCTACGCTTTTTTTTTTTCAAAATATTCTTTATTCAAATAAACTTTTATAAGCACTTTTGAATCGTCGAATGAACATATAACAAAAAATAAAAAGCTACCACCGGTTCGGAAGGCAGTTCTGCTGAGAAGAGCCGGCAAGAAACTCAACAGTTGCTCTTTTCAAAGTCAATGATATAATATATAATTTTATTACATTAACTGGCAGCTATCCTGCATCACATTCAATAGACATTAATTCCATAAATATTCTTGAACAGTGTAATAAGCTTTACTTGTTAATATTTTTTTAAAGCTACTTTAAATTGTGGTAGTGGCAAACTTAGAATACACTGCGGAAGTTTATTATATACACGTATACTCAGACCCATAAAAGATTTATTAACTTTTTGGAGGCGAAAACGTGGCGTAACAAGTTTATCCAGCACAGTATGTTCCTAGGTTCTCTCAACCTACCCAGGTTGAGAGAACCCAGTAAGACACTTTATTCGGTACTTTCCGCCGAATTCTGGAGGCATTGCATGTTGAGTAGCGGAACTCAACGCCGCGAATTATAAATTTAAAGTATAGATTACGAAAAAAGCTGTCCATCTTTTTAATTTTTATATTTAATTCCTATTCATTTTAATTTTCCCACAAAATTTGTAAATTGAAACATGCACCTGCATTGACTCATCTATACAATTTTTAATCTAAAACTCTGATAAAATTCGTATAAATGTTTAAAAATAACATGCTAAATGTTCTTTACAAGATGGCGGGGCACAATGGCGTCGGGCTCACATCCGGTCACTATGGTAATATCGTTTCCTCTCGAAACCATTTTATTTATATTAGTTTTAGTCGAGGACGCAGCGGCACGTCTGGTTGTAAATGAGGCGGTTGTGGGTTCGATTTGTACTTGAGAATGTGAGAAAGACAGAGCGGCGTGGAGTTCCGTTCGTCTGTTTCAAAAAATAAGTGGTTCGTGGGGAAAGGAGTGTCTCAAGATTAAGTTTCCTCTACGTGAGGCTACAAAAAATTTAATATGTATGATAGTAGCTTTGTAACCTATTCTGTTTATATAGTGAAGAGCTTTTTATAGATTTTAACTAATATAATTGTATTTATATATTACGACATTTTCTGCACTGAACTTATCAGTGTACAAAATATCGTAAGCTAAATATTTCTATTATTTAGAAGGGATACAATGGTAGTAAATCCTTAGTAAAATAAATGTTTATATTTACGAAATACTGTTTCTGTTGCATTATGATTAAAACGACTCTACTATATGATACTTAAAACTATTCTCGCTTCTATAAAATGGCGTAAGTTTTGAATTTTCTAGAAAATCCCGATAGGCAGTAAAAATTTTAATTGCACCTACAATATAAAATATCTTTTCCTCATAGTTCGCAATTAATTCTTATTTATAATTTTATTACTACTAGATTATGAAGATAGTTTTATGATTAACGAACTTTACATAACTATATAACCGAACGCAATCAAACCAGTTATTTCAACACAAACTACCTTTCTAAAATCTCCTTACAAAATGAACGTGATATATGCGCCGGCGCAGGCCGTCAGCCAATCAGAGCTGGCGGTCAGGTGTGGGTGTGCGAGTGTGTTACGTATAACAATACAACACGTGTGTGCGTGTCATATGAAACCTCATATGTAATTTGTCTCAGGTTGCGACAAAATCATTTGCAAGTTTTGTCATTCGATTTTAAACCTTAACTTTTAGTTTTAGAGTTTAATTAAGGTTTTTTTTATACTTTTTCATAGCACATAAGGCGCGGCATCTTGCCGTACCTATGTTATATACATTGTGTACCATTGTTCAGACTAATTTTGTGATTTATGACTCAGTTTTTACCAGGAAGTCGTTTTTTATAGAACTCTATTGTTCGAGATGCTGTTGGTTTTTGAGTAAAAAATTCAAATAATTTGTCATTCAAAGTAGGTAGGTAGTGATTCATTCATAATTGTGGTATGACACTATAATAGTAATAGAAATAGAACTGATTGCTTACACATAATTTAACTGTACACGCGACTGATGGTGGGTTCGATCACAATAAAATATTTATTTAAATTTATAGTTCCATTTCTTTGCTCTGGTGTCGAGGTAAAGCGCGGCGTTCAGTTCTCCCGCCACTGAACACGCAATGCCGCCAGAAATCGTCGGAAAGTGGGAACAGAGTGTCTTAACACTAGGTTCCTTCTGCCTATATTGCTGTGTGCGGAATACAGCGGCAAGCTGCTTTAATTTTTATTTACTTACACAATAATTATTATATATTTTATTATAATTGTTATTTCCTGATGTGGCTGAGACTAAGTGTTAAAATGATATTAAGGTATAATTGTTATGTAGAAATTCTTTAAATTGACTAGGATATTTTAAGATATGGTAGATAGAGCAATACCTCATAAGTTTATTATAGTTATTTGTGAAATTTATTAGATATTGTAGTTCACTTACTCACTCATTATATTGTGGCCTTACACAACTTACGCATATAGAATAGGAGAGAACCTAGTGTTACGATTCAAAAGAGTCTTTAAGAAATATTAATTTACAGATATTAGTGGAAAGTATAAATGTGGCGGAGAAAACTCTACACTTTGAATTTTCAGATGGGGACATACAAAATCTCTTTAATATGACAATATATCAAGTTAGAAACTAAATCGTAAAAGTATATTTATTCAAAATGGTAACCATTATGTCCCAAAGAGCAATCGTCTCTTGCTAGCTAATGAGAAGACCTGACAAGAACTAGCAAGCTAGCAAATCTTTTCGAGACTGTAGTATATATCATACGAAAATTCAAAAGTGATTGCAAAAATCTATCTGAATAAGAGAATATTTTTTCGCAGGGGCACAAAGTATGACTGTAAAACCAACTGGTTGTGGGTTCGATCCCCATTCGAGGAGATGAAATATTTACTTCACTTCACTTGGCTTCATGCTTTGTACCTAGTTGGGCAGTCAGAGAGAACGGAGCGCCAAACACTACGCAAACGCTTCGCTCTGGCTTCGAGGCAAAGGGTGGCGTTGAGTTCTGCCACTTAACACCCAATGCCTCCAGAATTCGGCAGAAAGGGGTGAACGGAGTGTCTTAACACTAGGTTCCCTCTGCCTACCCTGCTGTGTGCGGGATACAGCGTGAAGCTGATTTTAGTAAGAGAAAAATTTAACAAGCTAGTAGGTACCTATTTGTCTATAGAACACTATCGTAAATGAAATTATAACGTAGTGATTTGTTTAAGCGGGCAGCGGCTCTTAGTCATACAACGGTGCCGTGAAGTTATCTTCGAGAATATTTATTAACATATACGTATATTATACTTATAGATTAAAAAAAATGTTTTTTATCAATTCATATGAATTTGATTAATATTTTTATTAACATTTACCTACTACTAAAATCAAAAAATTAAATCAGCTTCACGTTGTCTCCCACATAGTCAGAGTAGGCAGAGAGCACCTACTGTTAAGACACTCCGTTCCGCACTTTCCATAGGATTCTAAAGGCATTGTGTGTCGAGTGGCGGAATTTAACGTCGGATTTTTGCCTTGGAGCCAGAGCGAAGAAATTAAAATATAAATGTAAATAAATATTTCAATTCCTCGAGTGGGGATCAAACCCACAACCAGTCGATTTTTCAGTCACATTTTGTACCCCTGCGCCACGACTGGCCTACCACTAGGGTCCTGTAAATCTGAATGTTTATACCTAAGTTTACCTTTACAAGATCGCTAATAGTGATAAGGAAGCTTTTTGATTTCTTCCTTTGCAAAAATAATTTTTGTATTTTTCTCTTTCCTTGTAATCTTAATTTGAGTACATAATGAAGTATTTATCTGTAAATATATTTAAAAAAATACTTCTAGTATATAGAATATAGAGTCGTTTTCCATATTATCTGTCGGTTGATGACATTAATAATAAAGCTTATAAGTTTTTTGATGTAGAATAGTAGATTTAAGACGTAGCCCGATAAAAAACATACGGTTTAACTGACTGAACCCTTATATGGTATTTAAAAGAAACTGATTTAGGTCCCTTATTTTGTATTGATAAAGATTATATGTCGATGATACGTTATTTTCGACAGTTATGAGAACGTAATAAAGGTAAAAGGTATTATAAAAGGAACGTAAAATTAAATAATAATTTTAGTATCAATCGAAAAAAATACACTGGAAAAAGCATAAATATAATAGTGAGAAAGGTATGAAATTTAAAAGAGAGGTTGGTTTTCTTCCTGAATGTTGGGTCTTTTTGTTTAGATTAGAAATAGAACTAAATATTTCTAACTAGTCCAATTATTATATTCACTGACTATTAAACTAGGTATAGAGTGTAATTATAAATATATGGTAGCGAGTCCGATTTCCACTCAGGGGATGAATTATTTCCATTTTCTCGCCCTCGTAAGGAGACAAAGTTTCCCAATAATTAACAATAAGAAACGAGTAAGAGTACCTTAATACTAAGTTCCCTTTGCTTACCCTGCTAGGTATATGCGGGATACAACGTCAAAAAAAATCTATTGAGCTTTTAGAGCTTCTATTTGTTAACTTTAAAGCCCTAACTATATATAACAAATAACTATTTAAAGCTTTATATTACGACAAAAAATATAACTATAATTCATAAATCCCATAGCATCATATGCGTAAAATTTTATAAATGCCAATTTGATGCGGCCATATCGCTCCATCCCAATTTGCCTCTACGCACACATACACACATAGCCGGCCACGCCCACTCAGAGCCGGCCAATCAGAGCGCAGCTCTCGCCCTCCCGCGAAAACCCTGCGAACCCATTGGCCAGTTATAATTTGGAGGGAATTTTTGGCATCATAAAATCAGTGTCGCAGATGTGCGGTGATGGTACAATGTATTTTAGTATTTTATCGTGGTTTTTTATGTTTGTCGTTCTCTGTTATGATAATCTTGTTATGGATGGAGGGCTTTTTGCATAAAAGAGCTTATTTTTTAAGATAGAGATGCTCTTTTTTTAAATAATTACTTGGTATAAGCTCTTAGCGTTGAAAGGTGGTAAAGGTATTATGTTTATACTGTAGCGCTCCTTACAATATATGATTGTATAAATGATGGTTTTATGATTGTTATGATACGTGATCATCATTAAGGGATATCTAAATTTCGGCATATTCATTTAGAAAACGTATAAAACTTTGAACTCTACTTTTCCGAAATAAATATTTTTCTTTCCTAGATGTGGAATAATACTTTAAAAATGATAAAAATATTAATTATATTTTTTTGTTTTCTAAGTCTAATTATATAAGTACATCGGAAACTAAGTAAACGAACTAAGTCTCTTTGAAAATGTAACAGGGGTGAAATTGAAATTGAATACAAAAGCCTACCTAAGCCTAACCTACCTACCTAGAACCTAAGCCTTCACAGCCTTCTATACAAAACTTAAATTTTTATATTGAAATAATTGTAGCCAACTTTTCGCCGAATTCTGGAGGTCATGCATTCCTTGCAAGTTAAAATATTAAATATTTCATTTCCTTGAGCTAGAATCGAACTCACAACTTGTCCCGATTTGCCACGATTGTTCTTAATAAATAACATTTCATCTATAATCAGAGAGAGCATTGTAAATCTTTTAATTTCATTCAATGATAAATATATTAAATAAATAAATGCTTTCTAAGCCGTGTTTCCAATAGACCATACTCGTCAGTCCATAACGCTAGAGGTCCAAGCCAATTCATACTTACTATACAGTAGGTATCACTAATCGAGTTATTGTCTCTTCGCTAATTGAACTAGATCTAGATCTAGAAATAGATTTAGGCATGTGTCTATTTAGAGTTTACATTACATTACCTGCCCCACGATCAATAGGTATACAAATTTAACATACCATTTTTTTCATTCTTTTATGAAATATCGGTTAGTTGGTATGTATGTATAAAATCATAAATGTTACACTACATGCAATGACGTTGTCTGTTAATAGTTTTTGAATAGATAAAAACGTGAAGATTTTTTTGACCACCGACTACTGCAAAGTGTTTAAAACGTCGAGTTAAATTTATACCTAATTCTAAATATAAGAGATTAATACGGTTAAAGAAATGCGAAAATATCGCAAAAATCACTCTCAAGAGATACTAAAAATGAAACAACAGCTCTTATTTCAGAAAAACATAAATAACCCAAAGGTGTTGTCTTTCAGATACAAAGAGAGCAAAGTTCTATCTTTTTTTAAGCTTCACGGTATATCCCGTAAATAGCAGGATAGGCAGAGGGAACCCAGGAACCTAGTGTATAAACACTCCATTCCCATTAAAACATTTGGAAACAATTAAATAGTTCATTTCTTCGTGTAGGAATCGAACTTATAAACTGTCTATCCTCTATCTCCATATAAATAATACTTACAAGTGTAATATTCCATCATATTCTGATTGTATCTATATGCGGCGGACAGATCCACACCGCCGCCGGCCCTTAGCCCGAACAGGGCCGCGAATGTCGCCTTACTTTGACCCTCCAGTTTGAACACTAACACTTCACTCTCATTGACACTAACACTAACACTAAACACTTTTTGTGTTTAATATATGATTTGTGATGTCATCACTGTTTTTTTAAGTTAATTTGCTTGGTTCAACCATTGTTTTTTTTTATTTTCACTTTTAATTTAGTTTTTTATATCGAGCCTAGAGCTAGATAAGGCAAATTAAGAAAATGATGACAAAAATCAAATCCAAATATTTTCACCATATATTTAATTATTTTAAATCTATTTAAAATGATCTATCTACAATTTATTTTTAAACGTTTTCAACTAGCCTTCTACAGTTTCCACGAAACTTTCATTATAACAGTTAAAAAAGAAACAAAAACTCGAGTGATTACCGTGAAACATCTCGATAGAGTCGTTTAAGTCCATTGGTTTATTAAAGATTTTGGTTGATTTTCCACTTTTTGAACGGTTTTCCGCTTCAATAATAGCAGGTGGTTATTCTCACGATGGATCTCTTAATGAGGATGTCATTGTTAAATTATACTTTTTGTTGAATCTATGAGAAGTCCAATACATTTTATTGTAGAAGAAGAAGAAAATATATGTTTGGCTGTTATTTAATTATTTATATTATATGAAAATACTAAAGTCTCCTAGTTTTCGTCAATTATTAATGGCAAGGTATATGATATAATGCTTACAATATAATAAATAGCACAGAATATATATATATATATATATATATATATATATATATATATATATATATATATATATATATATATATATATATATATTTAAATTCGTTTGCATTGACGTAAAATTCTATTCTTTTTACGTTTCCTAAGATTTTGGGAAATTCTCTTTACTTCTCTCGCACACTTTTAAAGGAATCTAAACGCCAAAATTCAGCGTCCTACAATAATGGAAGCGTTTTATATACACATTATTTAAAAAATCATTTGATAAAAAAAAAATTCGCGAGGTTCGCTAGGAGTCTGGGATTTTCTCTTTAGTTTCTTCCCTAGGAGTCTGGGATTTTCGCTTTCAAAGGAACCTAAACGTTAAGCTACGAACGCTAACGAACTAAGTTAATTTAAATATTATGTAGGATCTACGGTATTGATTTTTATTCATAAAAGTCTTTCAGAATGTGAAAAAAGATTTCTTCCTTCAAATAAATTAAAATTATAATTTTTATGGGCATATTATTTTATTACCATTATTTTACCAATGTTTTAATTTTTTATGTTACTTTTTGTTCACCGTCACTGCCGTAAATAAATATGTCTGAATTTCTAAATCATTAAGTTATATAACTAAAAAAAAAACAACATTTCACTATCAAACATCAATAACACTATCACAACTCTAATCCCCTATTTATATCACTATCACTATACACTATATCACAACAAACTTAATTATGATTATAATATAATCACTATAATATAATAATTTAAGCCCAAAAATACGTGTTAATCGCTCCACTCGGTTGGCCAACTCAAATGATTTTGATCGCCGAACCGATGACAAATGGGTATCTACTTTCAGTTATTTAAGATATCGTGGGACTTCGTTTTAGTTGAAAAAATAATTTGAAACTATTATAACAGTTATAGTATTGAGAATAGTGTTCATTTTAGTTTTAGTTTTATTGTAATTTAATATATAGGAAGAGTTGGAATATATTTCTTTATTATGGTAGTTCTGTTTCTAAGGAGAAGTAGATTTTTTTGGGTATTTCATTTTTAGGCATTAGTATTGACTTTATGATAACTACAAGAAGATTGTCTAATTTTTTATTAGACTGAAAGTTAAAAGAGAATTTGTAATGTCACTTCGATTTGTTTCAAATTATCGTTTTTTATGGACTATATTTAAATTTTAATATCAATTTATAAATAGCTTGAATTTTTTTAGACCAGTGTTTTTTGTTTTAATATTATATATAATGTAAACACGTTTTTTACAATGCTTTAAATTTAGTTAAGTTTAAAAATAATAAATAAACCTAAAATAAGTAAGTATATATTTAAATTTAAATTTAAATTAAAGTTAAGTAAGAATTTGTTTTAGTTCTGAAATTTTTGCTAAAAATCTTAACTATTTAAAACAGTTTTGAGATAAAGACTAGAAAAATCTAGAAACCATCGATTTCCCGTCCGTCTCTACATAAGAAGCCTCTACATTTCATGTAAAATAAAGTAAATGTAAAATAATATGGTGTGTAATATAATAATATGTACACTATACAGCCGCTTTGATACACGCGTATCATATAACGAAATGGAAATGTTTATATATAAGTATATATGTATGTATGTATGTATGTGTGTCTATATCATATATCGCTTTTATTACTATGAACAATTCACAGGAGACTTATTCTCTTTTGAAGAAAAAATATATTAAATATGTACTTAGAGAAACAGAGAGTGGAGAAAATTGCTAAAAACATGCTACTAGTTTATTAATTAAATGTTGTTTTTGTATCGACGTATTTTTTTATTATTTCTAGACTTTTTTTAATACTTTAATTCGCTTTATATTTAAATAGTCTATAATTTACATATATATTTATAGTCAAAGTAAACCGACGGAAATAAAATTGATCTTTTTTTTTTTTGAATAATAGAATAGAATATATATTTTATCATACTGTACATTTCGCTAGAAGTTTTTGTGTTTGTGTATCAATTTTTTTAAATATTTAGTAATTTAAATTTAATTTAATTTTTACTAAACACTTTAATATAATATTTTTTTATAATATTTATATATTTAATTATTTTATCACATATCACTGTACCAAAAAAAACGATTCCATTCAAAACGCGTACTCTTAAAAAATCTCTACTAAACACACATAAAAATATCACCTATTTACCATTCACATTAAAACATCACAAAAAATACTAAAAACTATCGAAATTTTCACAAATCTAAACTAAAATTCCATATTTTTATAATATTTTAAGCGTAAATCTCGATTTTGAGGACCGTCTCGGCCGACCGCGCGCGACGATGTCAAAACACCCTCTAACGCGCACGTGGTGAGTCGCACCCCCTGGGGTGGAACTTGCCATTTTTTTGCATGATTTATTATAGAATTGAAGTATTTTAGTTATTAAATGATAGTTGTATCTTGTAGTAGACTTTTAAGATAATTATTTTTTTTAGTGTGGGTACCCACCCGCACTAAAAAAAATAAGTTACCTGAACCCACTTAGGGTGCTTATATATAATATTTTTTTTGGAGATATATTAAAAAATATTTCGAAAATAAATGTAGAAATGTTTTAAGTTTATTAAATTAGATTCTTAAAAAAGTTTTGTGATATGTCTATGAGAATAATTAAATATTTTAAAAAATATATTCGTTTGTAGAATAAAAGTAGTACCTACATTTTTTCCACCTGGCGCTTTTTCTCGCATAGCAGAGTAAGTAAAGGGAACCTATTACAACAATATAGAGGTCCAAATTCCACTTATTTTATCAAATATTGCGTGTTGGGTGGCAGAACTCCACTTTCTTATCAAAGCGGAGGAATTAAAATAATTTAAATATAATAATTTCTTATTAAGAAAACGTAACCGACCATGTCGGTTTCCAGGAGGCGCGGGTTCAAGTCCCATTACGTTCAAGTTTTTGTACGTTTTCTTAATATGTATTTTTCTATCTCAAGTGAAATAACACTTAAAAAAAATGTAAAAAAATATATAATAATTGCCTCAAGTGCGGATCGAACCCACAATCATACCGTTTACAGTCACCACTACGACGGATTCATAGCTTACATTGATAATTTTACAATTTAGTTAACAAATAACATGCTATAACACAAAATTAATTTTTCAAGTAAAAAAATATGGCTCATACATTAAATAGGTATCTACTGTATTGTACATAATTATAACAAGCAAAGTATTAGTCGATCAATTGAGTCATACAATTACATACATAATTGCACTTACGTGAAAGTACCGGTACTAAACTACATATTTTACCAGTATGGTAATGGTGAGCCTAGTTGGTTAGTTTTGGTTATATTATTATGTGGTTGTAGATGTTTCGAAAGTCAAAAGTTTCGATATAATTTGTAAGAGTTTCTGGAAATTTCGATATGTGACACAGTTATTTTATATAGCTACAGGCTGTGTTCTACGTATAGCAGGGTAGACACAAAAAACATAGTGTTAGGACACTCTGTTCAAAAGCGTGCTCGCTTGTCTTGTCATTAGATCGAGGAGAAAATAATTTATTCTACAGAATATAAATCGAATCTACAACCGTCACCACGATCTAACTGATTTATTTCCATTTTTTTTTGATACTACATCCAAAACCATACTTCTCTAAGTTTAACAATCCTTTGCCTATGTCCGAATTCGTGATATAGCGGACTGACGTAACTTAACGCCAAATTATACCTTATCAAATGAGAAAAAAATCATTACTCCAAGAGAGAATCGGAGCCACAATCATTGAATTTAATTTTAGCCACTGTCCTCCTACCTGCTTGAATTCATACTCTATCTTATACAATAAAAATATTTTTTTACCTTAATTTGAATAAGAACCCAGAACCGTTGCGTTTATATACGTACAGTTTAACTATTTTTTATATGTTATCTATAATATCGATTACCTTATCAAAGATATTGCTACAACGAGCACACATTTTAAACGTAGCGGGATTTGAACCCGCACTAAATGAAACCGAATGACTATCCTAGTGTTGGAAAGCAAATAGCTCGCTAATGGTGACTTATTCCGTTATTAATTTATAACAAAGCGATGTTAATGTATTGATTGACAAATTACACTTGGGATGTGTGGGTGACTACGAAATATGTGAACTTGGTACAATTATCTACTGTATACTTATATATATTTTATTTCACTTTATGTTTATATAAATTTTTAAAGTGTTATTCCACACTTTGGAAAGAAAAATACTTATTAAGAATAGAATATTTTCTAAGTTCAGTATTTTGCGTCTGCTTTTTGTCTGGCAGTCTTACAGTAACGAAGATGATTTTTTATTATACAAAATGGCCGGAGTGCAATTGACCCGGTTAAAATCGTACATTAGTTTCACTAACTATTTTTGTCTACATATTTTGCATTTTATCTATTTTCTTAATACCCATATTATTAACAAACACTTCAATTCACTCCAAATCCACTACTTAACAGTTGAATAAATTAGAAAGGGTTTTTTAAGAAAACAAATAAACAAGCTATCAAAGTTTTAAGCCCAGGTCCACATAATACGTAGCTATGTCTATATATGTATAGCTTTACATAGCGCTGTATAGCATTAGATAGTATTAGAGCTTATTCGATGAACCTTTGATGAACTCTATGCTTCATTAGTCTATATCCTGTTAATATGTATGTTCCAAAACTATACAGTATATATTTATATATATTGATCTGAAACTAGTAGTAAATAGGTATTTGTTTGCTTCACGCTGTATCCTGTCCATAGTAGAGGGAACCTGGGAACCTAGTGTTGAAACACTCCAATCCCATGAGACATTTCCGTTTCCCACTTTACGTCGGATTCTAGAGGTATTGCGTGTTGAGTGGCGGTAATCAATGCCGCTCTTTGCCTCGTTACCAGTTGCGTTAATAGTCGCACGTATACAGTCGCACGAGTAGTTAGTAGTATACAGTTATGTATGTTTTCTTGGCTACCCCCCCCAGGGATAAAGCATGAAGCTGAATATATATTCTATATTTTTATTACAAACTTAAGTTCAAAATATATTTTTGATCTTAATAAAAAATTAAGATCAAAAATATAACATTTTCCTTGTAATTTTTTTAATCAAATAATTTTCAGATTTTTTTATTATTTTTTTATAAATATACTAAGCAAAATAAACAGTTTATAAAAAGAATTAAATAATATTGCAAAACCTAAGTTCCCATATTTAGTTTTTATCAACTTGTACCGCCATCTATGTTACTTACTAAGAACTTTCGCCGGAAAGCTTTGCAAGAAGCGAACTTTGGTTTTCTTCTTTTCTAGTCGTAGTAGACTTTAAGATGCAAAAATATGGTTTTTGTAGCTCTCGTAGCAATTACAGATTTTTTTTATTAAGGCCAGTCGTGGAGCAAGGACACAACCGTGGAACTGTAAACGCGATGGGGTGTGGGTTCGATTTAATTAAATATTTAATATTTTCATTCCATTGAGTTGAGCAACTTAGTATCGAAAAATAGCTTTTAGTAAGCATACGAAAGATTTTTTTTTCCATATAATTTTAAAATACTCCCATAACATAATACATTTGTAAATCAAGAATTCATATAAAATGTCAGTCAGTATAATCAATTGGATATGAACCTGCGCTCAATATATTTCAATAAATTTACTTAAAAATAGTAACATTAATAACGTATTACCTTATTATAGTATCTATTGCATTAAAAATCATTTCAGTCAAATCATAAACTTCCTGCAAATGTAACATTTGCGAACGAATATAAAAATAGTTTAGTTTCGACTTTAAAGTTTCAATAATAAAGTCTCTTTTTGCATATAATAACTTTTCTACTTAAGTCATTTAGGAAATCAAGCTGAAGCTTACTAAACGTTGGTAAAAATTTTATAGAGTAGGTAATATCAATTGCCAAGCAAAAGTGAACGTATATGGATATTTTAGATTTCGGATTCAAATTCTACTTTGGAGAATATTTACATTTTTCTACTAATATTATAAAACAGAAGAGTTTGTTTGCTTAAATGTCTCATTATCTTAGAAATTATTGAATTTTGATTTTTTTTGTATTGACATCACGTAATTTTTATTTTTTAAGTTAAATTCTAGGTACCTACCACTCCTCCGTACGTCAAACTTTATTGTGTGTTATAGAACAATTGCTATATAAGTATAGGTACTTATATACGAGTACAAGATAAATGATGAAAAATAAATTTAGAATTTCCATCTGCACTTTTAAAAGTCTACAATCAGAAAATCTGTATCAATGTTTAAAAGTATATAAGGTTACGTACTATAAATAATATGTTTTTTAATACTTTGTCTTTTTGTATTCCGCTTGTAGCACGGAAGGCAGAGGGAACCTCACAGTAAGATACTGCGTTCTCTTATTTCCTCCCCTTTTTAGGGTTACGTACGTAAAGAGTAAACGGGATCCTGTCTGTCTGTCTGTCTGTTGGTTTACCTGTCACCAAGATGTATGTATGTCATGAACTGTATTTCTATCAGAGGGTGTACAGATACGCCACGACGTATATATATATCCTGATAATACTAGCTATTTAGATCATTATTAACCTCGCAAATAATTACATAAATCACAAAAAAAAATTAATTAAGATTAAAATTTCATTGTAATCTAATGGTGTTTAAGACATTTCAAAACGTAAAACCAATTTTGAACATTCAAAACTGTGCTAAGCCTAAAATCCAAAGATATTTTAATATGATAACCAAATATAAGCCTTGTTGTCTAATTATAAGGTTTACTTTTTATTAACGAAATATGAGTGTTAGGATATTTTAAGAATCTGCTGTAAGACGATCAGCGCGGACACTTTAGTGTAATTGGTCAATGAGCTGTCAAAATTTAAATTGAGGCGGTTCTTTAGGACGGATTAGTTTTTGTATAGTTGTCTCTTTCTATTTATTTTTTGTACGTACGTATGTACGTATATAGGCTGACTGTGAACGCTAAAGTAGTAGGTTCGATTTCTACTCGGAAGAATAATTAGTTCTATTTTTCTCGCTCTGGTTACAAGACAAAGCGGGGCGTTGAGTTACGCTACTTAATAATGTCTTAAAATTTGATGAAAAAAGGAACGGAGACTATCTTAGCAATATATTTTCTCTGCCTATCCTACTATGTAAAAAAAATACACTTGACGACGTAAAGTAATAATAATATTTAAAATGTTTTGATTTTCATACTTTGGTAAACATTCAGTGGCGTTGAGTTCCGCTGCTCAGCAGCTTCATGATTAGACGGAACGCAACACCGCGCTAACTGATATTAAAGATACAAAAAAATTACATTAAAAAATCTTAATCCTTGTATTCATACTTCAAAATTCAAAACGAACATCTACTTGTCATCGTGTTAGTTCCACCCCGGCATCAAACCAGTGACCTTACCCGTTAAAATGTTATCCTTTACGCTCGTTTTTTTGACGAGTCCTTTGATGGTTTTGATGAGACTTTCACTTTTTAACATATTGGTAAAAAGTAAAACGAGTTTTTGGATAAGCAGAAACTAAGACTCTATCTATGTTTAATATAAAAAGGTTGTGTTCGATTCCCAGTGAGGTTAAATATTTAGAACTTATAATTATAAAAAATAATATTTTATTTTATTCAAGCAGATAGGCCTTTACAACAATGTTCAAAATGTAAAATAATATAAAAATATCAGTATTACCTACTGATATTTACGTGAAGAAATAATTCAAAAAACCAATCATCAAAATATAAATGTTTTTACTAAATGCTTTATGATTGTAGTACTAAATAAAATAAAAAGCTATCAAATATCGAAAAGCGTAAAAAAATATTATATATATATTAAAAAAACACCATACTATGTATACTTTATATGCCTATGTCAATAGTAATATATTTATATATATATTTTTTAATTTCATAATGCATCCTGCACATACTTAATCCGTTGCCCAATTTTTACCCAGTTTTAGATACAATGTTTGATATAATATATTGAATAGCGGAAATCAACTTTTTGCTTTGTTTTTTTACCAGAAAAAAGAAATGAAAGTGATAATTCCCCCAACTGTAAATCGAACCCACAACTTTCGTAAACGCGACGTTAAACGCACCACTGCGCCACGTCCAACTAAAATTAAAAAGTAAATACCTTCTTGTATTATAATAGATACCTTTTGCATTATTGCAAAAGATATCACAATAATTCAAATCTCAATTTAACCCATCCCAAAAACAAGTCAAAGTAACTTGACCAACAAAATAATAAACCGCGTAATACTTTCCTTTAAAGAAAATAAATATATACCTATAATATAGAAAAAACGATAAAACAAAGATAAAACAAGAATCGTGTGTAAGGTGAAATCGAACTGGTTCCCAGGGAAGTTGCGGTGTGGTGTAGATTACATTACTAAACTATTAGGATTGAGTTTTGTAGTGTAGAACCTTGTCTTATTGGGATTATCCTTTTATTTTATTCAAATTTAAAATATTATTAAGTCTATAAAAGATTTTTAAGACCCTTCGGTTCTCCACCTTCTGCTGAATTCTGAATGTGTTGAGTGGCGGTAGTGATAGCCTTGTTACCAGAGCGAAGAAACGAAAATATTAAATTTTTCGTTCCCTCGAGTGGGAATCGAATCCACAACCGTCGTGTCTACAGTCGCATGCTCGTGCACCTGCGCCATGACAACCTCAATTCAAATATTATGTATGTAAATTATATATGTGAAACATAGATATTATTTAGTGACGAAACACTATGTTTATTTGCAAATTGTGTATTTAGTATCTGAACTCTTTCGATTACAAATATGTGCGTGGAGAACGGAATACCTAATCACTAGAACCCACGGCCCCTGCTACATGCGGGATACAGCGTGCAACTAAAAAAAATGTTATACTTTTTAACTTTCACTAAAATCACAATACTAAAAGTTCAATCGTTTTTCGACGTCATAATGGCACCCTTTTCCATCAGTCACGTACTAGCCCACTGCTGCTGGTGGCTACAACCTACTGTTTTTTCATACGTTTCGCTTTCCGTGCTGCGCGTGAGCAACTCTTTGAGCGGATACGTAAAAAAGATAGATACTTTTAGTTTATTAAGATTTTTAATGTTTTTATGTTTCGTTTGCAGTTTTTGTTTTGTATTTTTTTTTTGCTTACGCTGTATCCCATACATAGCAGGGTACGCTCAGGGAACCTAGTAAACTAGTGTTAAGATATATAGTTTTCATTAACGTAGTTCTCCATTTTCCATCAAATTCTGGAGGTGTGTGTTGAGAGGTGAAACTAAATGCCGCGCTATGCCCCGTTACCAGAGCAAAGAAATTAAAATATTTTATTTCCTCGAGTGGCAATCGAATCCACAACCTGTCGCGTTTAGATTCACACGTTTGTGCTTTCGCGCCACGACTGCCATCTGTCTGTTATTTTATTTTTCTTTTTCTTTATTAATTTTTCTAGTCGAAAAGAAGATAGAATATAGTGCTAGGTCACTTTTGTTGAGTTGGAATTTGGATATGTTATATTTTATTAGGCTCACGGAATGTATTCTATAGAAGGGTAATTTTAGTTTATTCTTTATTATAAATATATTTAATATTAATATTTCCAAATTTTATTGCTTGAAAAAAAAAATTCAAGGCCAGTCGTGGCGCAGGTGCACAGTGTGACTAGAATCGCTACAGGTTGTGAGTTCGATGCCGTTTGTCAGCTAGCACAGGTTAATGAAATTAATTCATTTGGAGTGTAAATCGAACCCACAACCGTCGCGTTTACAGTCAACTTGTCGCACTGTGCGAAGATGTCCTCCGATTATATTTATTCAACATTTTAATTGTTGGCACTTCCGCTTGCATTATAAAATAAATCCAATGTTATTTAGACTAGCCTTCGCCGAAAACCGTTAACTCAATTAACTATTAACATCATCAATGTAATTAAAAAACCTCTAAGAAAATTTCAACAATTAGTCAAACCGAATTTTATAAAACTAAGCATAAATCACGTAAAATAGCAAATTTCGTACCGCGAAGACTGCAATTACACTATCCATTTTTGAGACTTTCAATTTGTAACGCATTGATAGGTATATTACCTATTTACCTATTGACTCTACAGTGACGGTTGCGGGTTCGTTTCCCATTTGAGGTATTGATTTTTTTTTCATTTAGCCAATTTAGTCTTTGAAACAAGCCAAAAGAGGAACCAGAAAGATTGAAAAAAATATATTCTTTATTCCATTACCGTGTAAAAATTCAGATTTTGGCTGCCTGATCAAATATAATTTATAACTAGTATTTTCTATGACAAACTATGCAACAAAAAAAATATTTCAAACTAACATTTCCTGAGATTAGAGCGTTAAACCAAACAAACTTTTTAACTATAATATTGGTATAAATTTCTCATATAAATCGGAAGGTGTTAAAGAAACCGACCATATCAAATGCATTATCAGGGAAACCGGTTATATGACACGTGATGAAGCGCAGCTAGGCTGATTTTTTGTGGTATAGACAACCTGCATTGGTATAGACAACCAATACTAAATAAAAATGAAAATACTAAATAAAAATCGTATACATTTTAATTTTTTTTTCTGCATTTTGCATAAAATGTTAGAACTCGGTTAGAAATCACTATGTTATTATTTATTTTAAAATTTGAAGCGCGGCGTTAAATTCACTCAAGCTTCTGGTCAGTTTTCTAAGCATATCGGAGAACTAAGTGTCTAAGTCTTAATTATTAATAATTATATAATTAAAAAAAATAACATTCTTAACATTTTTAAAGTGTTATTCCACACTTAGGAAAGTACTTACTTACTTATAGATACATAAGTATTTTAATACGTTTTCTAAATAAGTAAAAAAAATACAAAAATTTAAAAATATAATTGCAGTACTTACAAAATTTTTCAAGAAATAAAAATGGGGTAACTCTTTAACCACTCCACAAAGCAAATATAATGAAGGGAATTAAATATAATATTTCCAATTTTAACATTATTCTAAAGTTCGAGGCCGGTCATGGCGCAGCGGCACGAGGTGTAACTGCAAAACCGACTGGTTGTGGGTTCGATCCCCACTCGAGGAGATGAAATATTTACTTAAATTTATATTTCCATTTCTTCGCTCTGGTGTCGAGGTTAAGCGCGGCGTTGAGTTCTGCCACTCAACACGCAATGCCTCCAGAATTCGGCAGAAAGAGGGGAACGGAGTGTCATAACACTAGGTTCCCTCTGCCTACCCTGCTGTGTGCGGGATACAGCGTGAAGCTAATTTAATTTTTATTTTTTATTTTAAAGTTCCAAACTGGTATTCCGTGTGTTTTACTAGTTCATTCAAGCCACGTCGTGTAACGAGTGAATGGAGCGTTTTTTTGGCAGTAGGTACACTTGACTAAATCGCTGTGAAATTACTTGCCCGCCGGCGGACGTTTTGTTTCTATAATGTCGGGTGCGAGTTATAGCGGTTACAGTTTCTCGCTTTATACCGCGAATAGCGGTAGGCAGAGAGTACATGCTATCTGAAAATCCGAAACCGAGTAACGCCGCGCCGGTGACATAAAAATAACTCATCTTTGAGTGCCAAATTATGGTTGGCTCAATCAATTAAAAAAACTTTTTTTAAATAAATTCAAGTACAAAGTAAATAGAGCGCCTGGGCTATATTCAAGAGATGTGAGTTTTAACTTTGAAATTATAAATTTGCAAAGATATATAAAATCACATAAACTGAAAACACTGCTTCGTGCTGTAAAATTTAAGTTTTATGGCATAATGATAAGCAAAAAATAAATTATTTTTTTTAGGATTCTGTACTTCAAACGAATCAGAATTTTTGTGATATCGTTTTTCTGTTCCTATGTCACGTTTTTTTACAAATTTGGCATTTTTTTTATTTCTTGAATATATGTCCTCAAGACTTTTCTAACATAATACAAACTCACTACATTATGTTCTAACGAATAAAAATACAAAAATATGTAATATCTACAAATCGCTATGACAGTTATAATCGCTACCATTCATGAATCCGCTATAACTCAAACCAGTACCGCATTTTTTCCTGTATTGATACAGAAGCTGACTCATCTCTTATATAATGTGGGGGACGACTGTGTGAAAGTTGATGTCTTAGGTCATAGTCGTGTATTGAGCTGTGGAGAACGGAGTGTCTTGTAGAGAGATCTGAGACACTACGTTTTTGACTTTTTGCTACAACACATTTTCTGGCGAAACTCAATCCACGGCTTTATCTGGACAATCGGAGAGCAAAATAATGTTTTTGTAATATATGCATTTCCTAATAATGCACACAGCAGGGTAGGCAGAGGGAACCTAGTGTTAAGACACTCCGTTCCCTACTTTCTGCCGAATTCTGGAGGCATTGCGTGTTGAGTGGCAGAACTCAACGCCGCGCTTAACCTCGACACCAGAGCGAAGAAATGGAAATATAAATTTAAGTAAATATTTCATCTCCTCGAGTGGGGATCGAACCCACAACCAGTCGGTTTTGCAGTCACACCTCGTGCCGCTGCGCCACGACCGGCCTCAATACCTACCTAATACTATCAAAGTGCAAATTTTCGCACATTTAAACTAAGTATATCTGTGTGCTTATATAAAATGCTTATACGTTGCTAATCGACAGATTTGTGATAGAGAAACAACGCACAGACAAAACTTTAAAGTGTATCTTGAAGAGCATGAGGGAGTCCTAAGACAGGGATAAAATGAAATTTAGCGTTCATAATAATAAAACAATTAACTAGTATTATTGTAATATTGCAGAAGTTAAAATGTGTCTGGTGCTTGGCAAGTTCTATTTTAATTTTATACTTCTACAACTATTAATTATACATAAGAAAAAAATTATTACATAAATATTTTGATTTATTGTGCTATCGTAATGGTACACTAATTTTTTCAATTAAAAAAATATTATTAGCGTTCCGTACTCAATGGATAAAACGGAATCCTAAAGAGAAAACGTAGATGCCTGCCTGTCCGTCTGTCACTAGGATGTATGTATCTCTTAAGCCGTGATAGTTAGACAGTAGAAACTTTCACAGAAGATTTATTTATATATCAACAAACACTTAAAAAACAATAAGTAAATAATATTGTAAAGGAGGCCCCATACAACCAAAGTTTTTGTTTTTGCCAGTTTTATAGATACTGAACTCTTCGTGCCTGTATCAGACTCGCACTTGGTCAATCTTGGTATAGATGTTAAATAAATAATAATTTTAAAAAATATTATCGTATAAACGCCATTACGGCGAAGTGAGAAAGTAAATGTCATGATCGTAGGTTCATCTCTGCTCTCAGCAAAATGAATTATACACTGGGTTCCCTTGCCCATCCTGCTAAATAAAAAAAAACACGAAGCGACTATGGGTACTATAGGTAACAAGATAAAGCTAAGCTATTTGTGGTTTCTTCTAGATTTAAAAAAATATATATTTAATTAATATTTTTAAATTTCTAAACGAGGTCTATACAAAACGCCGAACGAACGCCAGAGACGTACTACGTACAATTAATAGCTAGTATAATTAAACAGTAAACAGAAACCAATAACGAAAAGTATTATCCAATTATAAAAAAAGAAGTAATGCTATAATTGCCAACGTCCAATATTCTCCGTCTCGCGGCGAAGTGGACGCGGTGAAAGTAGAATACAAATACTAATTATAATCTTATATAATGATGTATAAATGTTTTGTATATTAAAATTTGTGTTATGGTTATTAAAATAATATGTGTTTTGTTGTGTTTTTTCTTTGTAAAATCGACTGGTTGTGAGTTCAATCCCCACTCGACACTTCATTTCTTCGCTCTGGTGTCGAGGCAAAGCGCGGCGTTGAGTTCTGCCACTCAACACGCAATGCCTCCAGAACTCGGCGGAAAGTGGGGAACGGAGTGTCTTAACACTAGGTTCACTGATTTAATTTATTTTTTGTGTTTCCAGTGTAAAAATAGGTTATCTTTGAATCACTAATTATTACTGTTATTTATTTTATTTACACACCGTGAAACTAAATTTAAAAAAAAAAACATAATCATAAGGCCATTCGTGACGCAGGGGCACCATATTAGTATATATATATATGTATAAAGCATCGAGGCAAAGCGCGGCTTTGAGTTCCTCCGCTCAATACGCAATCTCTCCAGAATACGGCGGTAAAATGGAGAGAGGAGTGTCTTAACACTAGGCTCCCCCTGTCTATCCAGTTAAAGTATCAAGCTGAAAAAAGAAAATATAAATCATATAATATACTGGTATGTTGTACTCACCATCTCCACTCTGGTTGCTGCTGTGCGCGTGGTACTGCTCGTCTGCAAATTCATACTCTATGTCAGATTAGACACATCTGCTCTCGACTCTATTATTGTCATATAAAATAAAAAAATTAAATTAGCCTCACGCTGTATCCCGCACACAGCAGGGTAGGCAGAGGGAACCTAGTGTTAAGACACTCCGTTCCCCACTTTCTGCCGAATTCTGGAGGCATTGCGTGTTGAGTGGCAGAACTCAACGCCGCGCTTAGCCTCGACACCAGAGCGAAGAAATGGAAATATAAATTTAAGTAAATATTTCATCTCCTCGGGTGGGGCAGTCACAGTGCAGTCACACCTCGTGCCGCTGCGCCACGATTCTACTCCTGTGGCATACATATTTCTAATAATTATATTGTCATATAATTATTAGAAATATGTATGCCACAGGAGTTTAGGTTTAGGTAGTTATGAGCGAACAAAACTTAAGTTATATTATGCTCAACGGACACGGTCGAAACGTCATAATTAAAGAACTGATCTGATCAATTAAAATTAATTATTGTTTCGTAAATGTGATATTTACGGAACATTAATTAATTTTACACAAGTTTTAAATTCAAGAGACCGTCGTGGCGCTGTGGTACAAGGGCGTGACTGTAACGCGACGGTCGTGGATTCTATCCACACTCGAGGGAATGAATTGTAATTTCTTAATATTTGCATTTCTTCGCTCTGGCTCCAAGGCAAAAAACCTGTGCTGAGTTCACCGCTCAACGCGAAATGCCTCGAATAAATCGGCGTAAAGTGGGGAACGGAGTGTCTTAACACTAGATATCCTCTGCCTATCCTGTATACGAGATACAGCGTGAAGCTGATTTATTTTTTACTTAAACTAGATTCCCTCAGCCTATCCTTATGTATATGGGATACAGCGTAAAGCCGATTGTTTTTTATTTACATTCAAATATAATATAGCCAATATGTATAAAATAATATGTTGAACAACAGTATATAAATTATAACAATTCTCTTACCTCCATTCCTGTGATCAGTGCTGATCAGCTCCTGGCTTTGTATGGGCGCATGTATGAGGATCTTCTGCTGCGGACTGTGAGGATCCAAGCCTTCGACTTCTAACAGAGGCGCATGCGTCTCATATCCATGGACTACCAACGGAGGCGCATGTAAATCCATGTTTAATATCACTTTTAAACAAATTTCTGGCACAAAATCGTCGGAAATTTTGTATATTTTTTAATTGGCACTACTATTAGAGCTAAGAGGATTTTTTTTGGAGTATTATTAGTTTTGTTGTCAGTTTTGCGTCTGCGTTTGAACACAATCACATCGTAGCTGTCACCTTAACCGTTTACGTATCTTCACTTTTTCTTCGCACATTTTAAACACTTTGTCTGGAAAGAGAGAAACAGTATTTAGCTTTCAATTTGAATCAGATAAGAATAATTATAAAATGACAAATAGTTTATTAGTAAATGGTTTACATTCAGAACTCATTATTATTTTACAGTCATTGTTCGAAAAATAAACTAGTTTAAAATTTGATATTTGTGAAATGCTTGAATTTAGTTAAAAAAACACAGCTGAAGCTGTTGTTGCGTTCTGCGCCACACGGCTGACGCAACCGTTGTTGGTGCAATTTTAATTTAGGAGGAATGTTTAAACTTTTTGTTACTCGTTTTGGCAAGAGGATGAAGTTCGGCGTTGGGTTCCACCACTCGGACTCGTGACGGTCCAATAGAGAAAGGAGTGTCTACGAGGTTTTCTCTGCCTACCCTGCTATGGAATATGTTGAAGGGAAGAAGCAATAATAGGAGAGTGGAAATAAAAAAGACACTATTGTATAGCTAAGTGTTGTAATTTTGTTTAACATCTACAATTTAAGTTTTCATACATTAAAGTGAATGCCAGCATATAAATCACGGGGTTCCGTTTAGCGAAATGTGTATATTTGTTTAAACAAACAGCTTCGTGCGCTGCGTCCTATTGTTTTCTGTTTTGTTACGTGACGTTACTATGTTGTGGATATTCTCAATTAAAAATTATAGCGATTATATGGAAAATTTACTAAGACATAGTTATTTTAATTGTAGAGAGTAAATACGTTTAGGAAAACTTATGAAATAATAATAGTTTTTTTAAAAAACGTATAAAAAAATTAAGTAGAAGGGACTACTATACATTTATTGAACGTACGGCTTCCAATCGCGGCTTCAAATCCTGTCAGGTTATTTTTTTATACGTTTTCTGAAACAGTTATTATAGTTTTAATTGGCGAATTGGCGTATTGGATCAACTTCTGAATATAAACGTGATAGTTGTAGGTTCAATTCTCACTAGTATACAAAATGATTGATTGAAAATCGAATGGTGAATGGAGACAAAGAATGTGAAGGAAAAAACGCCTCTTTTTCAAATTCAATTCTAAAATTAAAATGTTCTTTACTCAAATACATTCCAGCAATCATTTTAAAACCGTCGAATAAACATAGCCAGAAGTCACTTCTGCTGAGTATCTGTAAACGCTACTGCCAAATTTTTCATGATGATGAAAAAAATACTATTTAAAAAGCACATCAATTATTCGTAACTTCATGGTTTTGTTAAAGTAACCTATCTTCACTATAGGAAAAGGTTTTCATATTCAAATGTGGACTATGTAAATATATTAAGGTTGAACATTTCTAAGTCCGTACAGTCAAATATTATAAAGCTGAAAAGTTTGTTTGTCGAATTAACGAAATAATCTCAGGAACTACTGTTTCGCATTGAAGAATTCCTTTTGTTTTGGAAAGTTTATTTATGGAGGACGGCTATGTTCCATCATATTATATGTCTTGATGTAGCTTACTGTACTTGCGGTCAGGGTTATCTTAGAATGTGTCATATAATATACACAATTAATATTTTAAATTTGAGGAAGGATCGGTGGCAGGAGGGTGAAGTGGCAGTAGCCGAGGTTACTGTGACCACAAGTACAGTGGATTATATGGAAACTATATATATATAACCTAAAGCTTCCCTCAATAAATTGACTGTATAAATAAGATATTCCTAATTCAAAAAAGTTGTTGCTAAGATTTGCGCGATCAACCAAACAAACATTTTCGCTAAATAATATTAGGTTTAGAGGTTAGCGCTTAGCTGTTGGATCAAGAACCGCATGCAGAAGGCAGTCTTACTTGAGACAGCGCGTACTGTGAGGCACCTCCTCTCTCTGGAGCTCTATTCACCGATAGCTCGAAGATCCTTTGAACTACCGTCGAGATTATATTTTCATTGTTATTTTTAAATTTAGGTTTTTTTTGTAATTAATTTATGTTATAAAAATGTACAATTTAATTATCTTTCATAATAAAAGTACCTTTACAGTGCTTAAAGCTTAGAAATATCCAACTACAAAAAGGAAAAATAAACATTTATAGAACCCTACACGCATTTACTACGGGAAGTTGTTTGAATTATTTATAAGAAGGTACTTAGTTTTGCACTAATCCACAAAAAATATAATCGAGGAAACATTAATATGAAATATTATACCTAATGTTAACGGCCGACAACCCTTGTTAAAAAATATATATTGGGTAAATTACATAAGTATTTACTATAATTGAGGTTGTCGTGGTGCAGTAAGACTGATAGTAAACGCGACGGTTTTTGGTAGGATTCCCACTTGGGGGATTTTAATATTAAATAAATCTCTGTTTTGATAGCAAGGCGCGGTGTTGAGTTTCCCCATTGAACGCGCAAAGTAGTTAAAGGAAATGTTGTAATGGATAATGGAGTGTCTTAAAAATAGGCTAGCAGGTTCCCTCTGCTATGTGCGAGATACAGCGTAAAGTTGAAAAAAACTTAAAATAAAAAAGAAAAAAATAAATTGTTTCTGTCTAAAAGGTAGAGAAACCGAGTGTCAACTTATATATATATAATATATTATATATTCTAATTAAGTGCAAAAATTCTAACATTTTTTATAACAACATATATTTTAAATCATAATTATTATATTGTCAACGTATCGCGATTCGTCACTCATTCGTTCATTGTATACAGTTTTCCCAGAGCCTTGTCAGCTTAACCTTTGTGAATATTATTTTAATTTTGAGCCATAAGAGTAAATGACGAAGAAAAACGTTGTGTTTATATTTTGATGTTTTTTTTTATTAAATAATGTATGTTTGTACGTAAAAATTACGAAAATGTTTTCAATTTTGTAATTATTGCTTAACTAATTGCTTAATTTATTGCATTTTAAATAGTTTTCGTATTTTTCTTGTAAAATTATCAAAATTGGATAGCTTCCAAATGATTTCAAAATGGACTTGGAACCAACAACGATATTACAAATTAAAAGAACTATGCTGAATAAGTATATAGGTATATATATTGTTTATTACGTAAAAATCACAACAATATTGTCAGTTTTGTGTTTTTTGCTTAACTAATTGTTTAATTTATTGCATTTTAAATAATTTACATATTTTTCTTGTAAAATTATGAAAATTGGATAACTCCCAATTGATTCCAAAATAGGATTCGAACCAACAACCAAAAATTAAAAATACTAAGCTGAATAAGTATATAGGTATATACAAATCCATTTCAATATAAAACAAACATAAAATGATTATTCAAAGGCTTGTTCAAACGTTTCATTCACACGGCGATGGGTATCGTTACACTGTATCCGGTTTTAGTTTCAACTTGTATTACTGACGATTATAGTTTGTAAATAAGTTGTAGCTTCTACAGGCGGCTTCGTCCGCGTGGTCGATGACACATATGACACGAAAATAACTAGGATTTGTGTATGACACATGACATGTTCTCGGTGCCCGAGGTGAGTCTGACCACAGGTACAGTTGATTAAATAATCTCTTGATTCTCTCAATAAAATATCTGTCAAGGAAAATTATTAACGCGTTTAACCAAAAAAAAGCCAAAATATGGAGTTGTGGATTAGAATCCATTCACATAATTATATATAGTGTAGGGAACTATTATATATATTTATAGTTTATTTAATGTGTGTCATTTATCTATTTCAATATTGTAATTTATTTATTTATCATTTATATACATACATACGCTTAATAGAATTTATATATAATTATTATAACAAGTATTCGTATTTAGTATATTTGTATGAAAGCGCTCACTGCCGTCGACTGAACCGATAAGGTGTCGTAAGATTTACGCCTACCCCCTTGTCGTATATAATATACCTTATATTTAATTATCACAGTCGTTGCTTGCCACTCGATGCGCTTCCCATACGATCCTTTGTATTATCTAGTACTTTATTCTAAATTCGTGTCTTTCGTGTTCTATTATATATATATATATATATATATATATATATATATATGTTTGTTGTTGACTTTCTTATATACCGTACCGTGATTGTTAATTGTGATTTGTGTTATCACTGTAATGTATGTACATTTAAAGTGGTGTTGATTAAACTTAGTGCTATTCGTAAGTAGACTTTTATTCTCCCATCATCAACACTACATATAGGTATACTTTTTATTTTTTAGTACATACTTTAACGTATCCATAAATAAACTTAAAAAATATAATTTATTATATTTAGATATATTATAAATATAATATAATGATACATTTGATCTAATCTTTAAAAACAGTTAACGCACTAACTGAATTGTTTTCTGACTCTACATAGATCATTGTGGGTTCGATTCTCGCATAAAGGCGTTAAGTTTGACCACTCAACAGGTAATATCTCGCAAATAGTGCTGTGCGTGGGATGCGGTATGTCTTACACTAGGTTCCCTCGGTTAGTGCTATACGCATGTATAGCGGGGAGGTAAAAAAAAATAAAAGATTGTTTTTTTGAAAAGGAGTAACAAGTGTCATCTGCTTATATTGAAAAAGAATAAAAAAATATTAATAATGATATAATGACGTGAGAACACCGCGTTACGTCGACACCCATACACAAGTGACTTTTAATGATATACCATTAAAAGATTTACGCTTCTACACGTGAAAATAAAATATCTTATAATATATTAGTTTCATGAGACCGTTTTGGCATAGTGGGACAGCGTATGACTGTAGGTTCGATTCCTAGTTGGGAAAATCATTATACAAACAGCTTCACGCTTAGAATGTATATTTAAATAATTTTAATTCTCTCGTAATTTTCATTTCCTCTTCTCACCTCTGGTTCTCACCAGAGGCGTTGGTTTCTATCAATAAACACGCAATGTGTCGATTTCTAGATTCTCTATGCTTGTGAAAAAAGTGAGAAACTTAAAAAATATTTAAAATATTATGTGGAAGTAAAATAAAATAATAAGGTACTAACACTAGATTCCCAGGTTATCTCTGGCTACTTGAAAAAAAATCTATTTCGGCGTATTTATATTTATAGTATGTATATTGTATTAGTTATAAAAAAAAGTTATCAATTCGATTAAAAGTCAAGATCGTCGTGGCGACCGTTGAGTTCTACAACATACACACACAGACACAATATATCGATAATAGGATGGTTAAAAATGGCGAAAGTGTCTTAACACTACTTTTCCTCTGCCTACTCTCGGTTCGGGAATAAAGCACGAAGCGGTGTCGAGAATTAAAAACTTTTCACTGCCTTCTACGAAAAATATATCATGCTATATATAAAAAAAATACAGCAGATTCAAATAAAGACATGACTAATCATTAAAAAAACAGTCATCCACACATATTCTATAGGTATGAGCGTATGTACGTACATACAATATTATATAGTTATTTATTTATCGCAATCAAGATGGCCGATTCTCACATGGACAAAAACAGCGGCATTGAACTGTGAGCAATTGTTTCAACCGAAATGTTAGACAAAGGCATATTTAATTATGGCTAGTGTAGCCATGGTTTAGGGATTATACTTTTTAGGTTAGGTATAATCGGGTCGATGAATTGTATCTGACTTTAAAAGCGTTGTGGGTTAGATTTTTAGTCGGGGGAGTGTACTATTTGTATAATAAAATAAAACGCAGCTATGACTTCCGCCACTCTAAGCAAATGCTTCAAATTATGATGGAGAGCAAAAAATGAAATGCTTTGACATTAGGTTCCGTTGAAGTACCTAAAAAATATATCAAACAAATTCCTTAGACATACATGTCTAAAAGTATAAGGTGGTAATAGATTTGAAATTAATTCGCAAGAATCTTTATATATCTATTTTAAAGTATGTCGTTGCGTTAGCTAAAAAGTTGCCCTTTGTTACTAAGTATATAATGGAAAACGGAGTAATCTTCTATTATTGGAGTATTTAAATGAAAAATTCTAAAGGGGAATTATTTTCTTTACCTTTTTAATGTTTAAAAATATTTATAAATAACTAAGAGTTAGGTAGATATCATTAACAAAAATCATTAATAAATGCAAAATTATTCAGTTAATTTAAAACTGTAGACACATTTGAATTTATTAGCTAATCTTTTAACTAAAAATAGTTTTTTAAAAACCGTACCTAACTTTTTAATTCAAGGTTCAAAGTTTTGCACGTGTTTAAATCACGTTATTATTTTTGTTTATGAATTTTCTACACAAAAAAACTTTCTACATTCTAAAAATGTTTCATCTGTACCAACAAATTCTATACCCATATGTTGTGTTTTAGTTTTACTACCACACTTTGCCTCGTTACCAAAGCGGCAATGAAATATTTAATTTCATTGCCTCGAGTGGAAATCGAACTCACAACCTATCGCGTTACAATCATATGCCTGTGCATCTGCGCCAAAACTGTCCTCAACGCAAATAATGTTTGTTATTATAGTAAATTAAATATTAATTAAAGCTTTTTATAACACGAATCATTCTTATAATCTAAAATATAATAATAAAAAGATCAATTTCCATAATTATCAACAATTATTTTTGTCTCGCGTTTGTACTGCACCATAGTCACCCTACCCACTACATGTTTCAGTCGAAACCTGTCTTTATTTATGACGTGAGTTTTCAAGGGCAATGTTAATGGATTTTTTTAAAATACGCTTGATTTGCAATTAAACTGTCAAAATGAAGTGATGTTATATTCATAATGTATGTATGTATTGTTATATAGCTGACTAGGTATCAAAATCTAGATACTAAATTAACTAGGTATTAAATTTTATGTACCAAAATGTAAGTATAATATTTATTATCTAGTTTTACTACCTAGGCATTGACGCCTCTCAGGTAGTTGCGAGGCAGGTATATTAATAATGCTATTAATAGGTAATACTATCTTTCCCATACCGTTTCATATATCTGATTAGCATACATATTATAATGTACTGATATAGAATAAAAAAAATATTTTCTTATTCTGGCACTGTGCCTCGAGAATTCGTCGAAAAGTGGGTCTTGGAAGAGTTTAATAGTGTCTTAACACTACGTTCCCTTCTTCCATCTGTTTATCCTGCTATATGCGGGACGCAGCGTAAAGCTAAAAATGAAAATTATAAAGGTGTTTGTTAGTTAACCTTTATAATTTTCATATTTAACTATCTATACATAAGGCCGTTGTGAGGTAGCGTAGTGTGACTTTGTGTTTGGAATACAACGTAATGCCAATAATCATAAAAATGGGGAACCGAGTGTCTTAACGCTAGGTTCCCTCTGCCTAACCTGATGTGTGTGACATACAACGTAAAGATTAAAAAATAAAAAAGAAAAAAAAAAAACTTTCAATCACAAATTATTATTTTATCAAAAAATCACCTACTTTGTAATTCTAGGGGTTCAAAATGAATATTTAAATAGGAACGTTTTCCACTTGTTGATAATTCAAATCACAGTATAAATTATTAGTGATTGTCGGTCACGCGATGGTGTTTGACCATCGTTATGTGAGGGTTGAAGGGGGACTCTACGGGAATTTTCACATTAGTACCTTTAAATTTAAATACAGGAAGTGGAGTTAAACAATTTAGATTGTTAAATTTTAATTTGTAATCTTTAATTTAAGGCCGTCGTGATACAGGGGCACAAGCGTGCGACTTCAAGCGCGACGGTTGTGGGTTCAATACCCACTCGGGGAATGAAATATTTGATATTTTATAATTTATCGGAAAGTGGGGTATCGTTAACACTAATTTAGCAGGTTCTCTCTACCTACAATGCTATTTTGCGTCTCATTCAATTCGCAGATTTTAATAATAAAAAAAAATAAAGGACATTCTTTTGCAATATAGACAGCCGATAAACCTTATACACGATATTCTTGACTTCTTGCTAGTATATAAAAAGGCCATTTTTTAACTATTGACAACTTAAGTTTAATGTTCAAAAAAGTATATTAAGATGTGCTTTTACCACTCATTACTTTAATTTTTGTTTATGTTTGATTTTAGCGTTTTCTATTTTCTAAAGTGAATTTGAACCCACATCCATGATGCGCACGCTTTTAACAATAACAATTCCGCATTCCCTTACACACTTCACCCCTTGACCTCTTTTTAAGCGTAAATGTACCATAAAATTGCTATTATTTACAAAATAAGTTATTTTTACATTTTTGTTAGTTGTCGTCACGCTTCACTCGTAATTGGAGGGTTAATGGGAATTTCTATATAACTCACCTGTTAATTTAACAAAATTACTTTTGCACTTATAATGAAGAACCATGTTTGTGTCTTTCACCAGTTAAAGAACTTAGAAATCTAATATCTCTATATTGTTTTCTTTCTTAGTCTGGGTCTGTCTGGGTTATTCATGCTTACTCCAGAATTTTTCGTATCAAAAGATCCTAATTAAAAAAAATCTTTACACAAAAAAAACATCTGTAACAGTAACAGTGTAAGAGACAGAATGATATAGGGTAGGTAGAGGTTAAGATACTCCGTTTTCCAATTTCCACCGAGTTGTGTCGACACCAGAGCGAAAAAATGGAAATATAAATTTAAATAAATATTTAATTTCGAGTGCGTATCAAACCTACAACCAGTCGTACATTCAGACTTTGTTCCCCTGCGCCGCGACTGGTCTCAATTTTTTTTTAATTTTCTGTTCTATTCTTAATTTTTTTTATGTAATATGAGAATTATCTACGATTTCCTATATTTAAAAATCTATTTTACTATTAAAAATTCCACATTTCATAACTGATGAAAGTATTTTTCCTTTCAAACGTATTACAATATGATATAACGTGAACGTTCCCACGACCCCGACATTGGAGTGTTGGAGGCGTGGGAGAAAGACACTTTGTGGGTTATGTTCTTGACATAAAAGAACTAGATCTTTGCTTTCTTATGTAAGTGAACTATTTGCTTCGATTTGTTTTTTTTTATGTTTAATTTGATATTAAATGTTTAAGTTATTTTTTTTAGATTCACGCTGTATCCCGCATAGAGTAGGCTAGCCAGAGAGAGCCTTATGTAGACACTCCGTTCCCTACTTTCCACTAAATTATCGCAACATCGCGTTTTGATTGGCTGAACCCTAAAGCCGTATTTTGTCTTGTTACCATAGCGTGAAAATTATTTAAATATAAACAATTTCCAGAGAAGGAAGCAAACATAAAACCGCGGTATTCACAGTCAAAGACTGCCCCACTGTGTCACAGCGATCTTAAAATATTAATAATTTATTTCAAATGTGACTAATTCCACCGCTATTACTACTACTTAGTCCTATTTTTTACTATTATTATATTAGTTGAAGAGATTTCAAAACGAACGAAAGAATAAAAAAAAAATGATTGAGCTACCTATAATTTGTTGCACATTGAAATTCATTCCAATTTAAAAAAATAAAAGAAATACTTAAAGATTTAGTAATGAGACCGTCGTGGTGCAGCGGCTGACAGTAAACACGGCGGTTATGGGTGCAATTCGAACTCGGGAGATTTATATTTCCTCGCTCTGGTAAGAACATAAAGCGCAGCGTTGAGTTCCGCAACTCATATAAGTAAAACTGAGAATGGTTAAATATAAAAGGCTCTTAGAGCGACACGATTCATGTAAACATCAATCCTCACAAGCAAGCCCTCTGTCGTGGTACAAAAAAAAAAACTAAACGTCGTTTATTGAACAATAATTATCTATTGTATAATTAATTTTTTCCCATCATTGTCTGCCAGGCTATTAGCCGGGGTGAATGACCTGCGATCACTTACTGATAATGTACATTATCGTTATCAATATGTGATTATTTATTACCTGATCAATCATTTTTTTTTTATATTTTAAAGCTTACTTTTATTTCGGTTTACGAATAGATTTAAAATATACCTACCTAGTTCTATTTTATTATGTGGCTGAAGAATTTGTTTGCTTTAACGTGCTAATCTCAGAAACTGCCAGCTCTAAGCAAAATAATATTTTTTTGTTATATAGTTCAGATGAAGGCTATAGACTGCATACCACGTTACGAATGGGAACGAAGTAACATTGTTTAGGAAAATTAAGAGACAGAATGATGTAGCATTCTTAGTTGTTTCCATTGAGCCAAACGGGTAATGCATGCACCGATCACGCATATATGCGGGATGCAGCGTGAAAAACAAATAAAAAATAAAAAATGTATAATATTTTTAATGACAACATTCAGATTCATATAAATTATGGATAGGTATGTGTTTTAGGAGTTAGTGACTGGGATTACATGATGTCTATAGTCCATAACCAAAGACAAAATAACCATAAGAATAAATAAAAAAGAACAAATAAAATAAAAGGTTCTACAAATTAAGGCATCACGATTCTGCCAAAAGAGGAAAAGGCGTAAAAACAAAACCAAAAGAAACTATAACTATTTTTTTTAACATTTTTAAAGTGCTATTCCATATTTAGGACACGCGCCTCCTGGAAAGCGATCCGTCCAGGTTCCAGGAGGCGCGGGTTCGAGTCCCGCTACGTTCAAACGTTACGTTACGATACGTTTTCTAAATAAGTATTAAACTACAACTATTCATGATTTTTTTTTCAAAAATTCAAGTATTCTGTGGTTTTTTTACATACATTTTAATTCACAATCAAAATTTGTATTTTTTAATAAAAATGCTCTTAAGTATAGAACCGTGACTGACTTAAGATTTGACAAGTATATTTTTTCATTAATCCATTGAAAAAACTGTGCTGTCTATTATTAACTGGTAATATTTCTTCATAGCTTTGGATTTTGTGACTTTTTGTGGATCTTGTTAAGCACTAATATTAGAGATCTGTAGTAACACTTTACGTATTGATGTTATAATAAAAGAAAAAAGAATATAGAAGTAAAAATAATAAAATCATAGTAGGTAACATATATTTATATATTAAGTATAATATACTTAATATAATTTTATAAATTTTAAATCGTCGTAGTGCAGTGACACAAGCGTGTATCTGTAAACGCCACGTATGTTGGTTCGATCCCACTCGGGCGAATGAAATATTTCATATTTTCATTGCATCGCTCAAGTAACAAGACAAAATATGACGGAAATAAGGGAACGCAGTACAACAACAAAAAGCATCTTAGTATGAACAATAATAAAAAAAAAGACAAGAAATTTCAACTATCACTTTCTTTCTAACCGTCAAATACACCAAATGTCAAATCCAACCTACCCCAAGATGTAAATTGCTATAGCTTAATAAAAAAAACACATAGTCGTTGAACTCGCAGGTCGTTATACCCACCTGCACGGGGGTGGCACCTGACGTAACGGACACGTGCTTCGCGCCAAAACGGGATTAGCTGTCAAGATTTTGTGTTTATCTGTTGTCATTTTTTGCACAGATTATACATATATGTATATTAGTTATAGAGATAAGAAATTTGTGGGTTTGTTCAAAAAATGATACGGGCTGTTTTGTTCTTGGTTCTTTAAAAGTATTTTTTTTATTAATGATATTTATTTTTTATATGTACTTTTGGGTGTAAATAGGCTTTATATGACATTGCTTAAATTATTTCCGGGTGGCAAAAAAAATACTAGACGAATTATTAGAATTTAATGGATTTTAAATTTCAAATTTAAATTCTTAAATTATAAAATTTACATCTAAATATTTCAAGTTAAGTCCAAAAGTTTTATGTAAATTATTTAATATATTTAAATAAAAATGCTGCTGCAGTTCGATAAGGCAAGAACGACACTTTAATATCCATACCCGTATAGATATTTAAGAGTCTTGATCTTCTTTAACAAAAAATAAATAAAAAAATAAACTAAGCACAACATTGGGACTAAGAATATTATCTCTAGCTATCTATAATTCTATATTAATATTATAAAGCTTAAGTAATACTGGTACGAATTAAAAACTTTTACTACATTGGAGAGAGCCTTTAACAAGGAAGGCCATAGGCCCATGTACCTGTAGTCAGAGCTACCTCTTGCACTTAGAACGTGTCATATATCATATACAACGTGTACTTTAGTTATCCTTCCTTCTGATCACATAACCCAGGCCAGGCCCAGGCCCTCGTGGCGCAGACTGTAACCCGACGTTGTGGTGTGATTTCCACTCGGAGTATTGAATTATTATTTAGGAATATTTACATTTCTTCGCTCTCGTACCAGGGCAAAATGTGCGATGTTGAGTCCTGCCACTCAACACGCAAAGTCTCGAAAATTCTGCGGAAAGTAGGCAACGGAGTGTTTTAACACTACGTTCTCTCTGCCTACTCTGCTATATGTGAGACACCGCGCGAAGCTAAAAAAGAACACATAAAAGCTACTTTTTAAAACTAAATAAACAAGTGTATCAGCTAACGTCATATTATATAAACTATAAAAAAATTAACAAAAACGTTAATCTTTTAGCCCTTTTATCTGCGCTTTTATAAAATACTTCCTAAGATAGTAAACATAAAGTGATTAAGCGACACCTGATGTAACGGAATCGGCGCACGCGCCTAAGAGGTAGCCGGGGATACTTTTGACAAAAAAAAAAACCATTTATTATATATAAAAACTATTGAAATATTGTATTCGTACCGTGTGGAGATATATCCTTGTTCGTGTATAGAAAGATTTTATAATTTTAAACGTTTTTTTTTAAATTAATATTTAAAAATATATATTTTTCTTATTAAAAAAAAACAGATTTATATTTGTAGATTAAACCTTCAGTATTATACATCGTCGTTATAGACATTGTTTTTATTTAGATCATAGAATATTATAATAATGGAGATCGGAGTGTCTTAGCATTAGGACCCCAGGTTCCCCCTGCTTGTCCTGCTGTGTGCAGGTTAGCAGTTTAGGGATTAGGTGAGCAGTTAATTTAGGTAAAGCTAAAAAATAGTTAGAATATATCTACCAGCCACAAGATACAAACGTATAAAAATTTTAACGTTAGATTTCAACTTGCATCTACAGGATAAATGATAATCTACGAACACCTGATATAACGTAATCCGCGCACGTGCCATAGGGCTGCCACGGAGATATAGACATTGTTAACATTGTCTTAAATATTATTTACTAAAATTTAATGTTTTTACTTTGAATATTTTAACAGCCCGGAGTACACACAGAACAACACACGGCACAGCTTCTAAGTGTGAATATGATCGCTCTGGGTTCGATTCTCACTCGATGGAATTTATTTATTTTCATTTGGTAACAAGACAAAGCGTGGTGTTAAGGTTTAGCTTCACGCTGTATCCCGCACACAGCAGGGTAGGCAGAGGGAACCTAGTGTTAAGACACTGCGACATTCTGCCGAATTGTGGAGGCATTGCGTGTTGAGTGGCAGAACTCAACGCCGCGATTGATGATTGAGGTTAATACACAATATCTGGAAAATTGGCCGGAAAGTGAATAATTTAGTCTTTAACACTAAAAATAGGTTCCCTATGTCTACCCTATATGGGATACAGAGTGTACATTTTTTAATTAATTAATAATATCATAATTTATTAGTGATTTTGATAAAGACGTTTTGAAAAAAATTTTTATCAAAAATAACCTTTGTTTTATTAGGTTCTTAATGTGCACAATTTACTACTTAAAAAATTGAAGAGTTGCTCTTCAAGTAAATGTTTGCTAAGATATTTCGATCTAATAAAATGCTGTTAATAAATTTTACTTCGTGATTTTTTTTAAATATTGTCTGTACAAAATGTACCAACCATGATTATTTAAACTTAATTGAAACTAAAGCATTCCATGCAAAATTATTTCCCACATAAATTCACCACCTGTTACCTGTTGCCATACATACGTACAGACTACAGTGCGTTAAATTATTTAAATATATTCAAATTGTTTTAGTGACAGCCCTGAGGGGTAGATTCCTATAATTATACATTATTTATGTATCTGAATTGACTTCAAAAATTGAGTTATTTTAACGGAATTCTGTTTTTTATGTTTATATTTATTACATTATATATAATAATTAAAATTACTCAAGCTATGAGTAATTTTAATTATTATTTTTAATTTGCTTCCCACTTTGTTTTAATGTTAAGACACTCCATTTCTCACTTTTGCCCAATCTTCAAGACTTTGATTGAAAATTATAATGTATATTCTTTTTTTACCCAAATGGTATTTGAAGCTGCACTCATTGCCTTTAGACCCCTTCTAACGGCTTTTTGAATGGTATAGATAAGATATATTATAAAACAGCTACCAAGTCAACCCCTAAAGCGATCTGTGCACATGTTGCTTTAGAAAATTACTTTTTTTATTTTATTCAAATAAACGGCACGTGGATATCACGCTGTATAATAGAGGTCACTTCCGGTTTAATAGTTATAAATATATAGATGCATAAAAGATGTATAAATATATATTTTAGTGAAAGTATATACTTTTATACGTATAAGCCTATTTAGAATTGAATAAAAAAATATTATCATTGAAAAAAAATATATTTAAAATATATATATTATATTTTTAAAAACATTCTTATTATTAAAAAAATATCGCACAGAATATGTTTTAAAACGAAAAACCTATCGATCAATATAAAAAAAATGCAAAAGGCAATGGCGATGCAAAATAAAAGTCTAAAATTATTTATAATAATTAAAATAAAACTGATGAATATTTAGAAAATACACTATTACATTTAAATTATGAAATTTTTGTACAAATGATATGCATCTAATTCAACTGTTATTTAAAATACATATTAATAGTTTATAAAAATGCAATATTACCGAACCTTTCTTTTAAAACATATGTTTAATACATTATTTCGTTGTTTTTTTGTGTTTTATTCAAATACTTAGCACGTGTACGGGCAGTCGCTTCCTGCGATGACAATGAAAGATAAAAAAAACGTAATTACCACTCTGTAACGGAATGGGGATTTGGCGGGAAACTATTGACAGGTTTTTGTCAGTTTTTAAGCTTAGATGAAGGACGCTCAAAATACAATGGATATTACACAAAAATGTCACTTCTCACTTTTTCCAGTATATAGCAGGGTATACCAGGACATTACCTAGTGTTAAGACACTCAGTTTCTCACTTTCCGCCTATTTTGCGAGATGTTATATGTTGAGTCATAAAAAAAAGCGAAACTTAAAACCACGGTTAATATTTGTACACAACATCTTAAGAACTTACGCCCAATTTTCCATCCTAAGCAACGTTGTGTTGAGAGCTACTCAAAACGCAATGCCTTCGGAATTCAGAGGTAATTCGGGAACAGAAGTGTCTTAATGGGAACGGAGTTCTTAAAACTAGGTTCTTAGGTTCCCTCTGCCTATCATGCGATGTGGATTAAAAAAATTCTTAAGCAATATTCCCACACAGGTCATCACACTTAGATGACCTGCCAACAGGTGTCGAGGTCCGTTACAATTACAAAGCAACCCCTTCTAACCCCTTCAAGTTACTTCTTAAGTCCTTCATCACAAGGTATAGTTTATAAAACTTAAACATTTGATCTATAAGGAAGTTTGTTATTTTCTTTTATAAGTGCTTTTTAAGTAAACTGCCGTTTTTGAATGACTTGTCGTGTATAGTATTTCACATGATCATTGTGGGTTTAAATTCTACAGCAATTTTTAAATTTAACAAAATTTTGGCATAGGTGTAAATTGTGGTGTTGAGTTTCGCTACTCAACACAATGTACATACGTGATCATAAAAAAAATATATTTAGTACTTTATGGACAACTGCCAGATAACGTACAGACTGGATTTATAATGTTGAAATTTGCCATGTATGGATATTTTTCTAAATTCTTATAAGAACTGTTTTATTATTTTACTTCTTAAATACCATATAAACAAAATGATAGCCAACAACTAGATAATATGAAAAATAATAATGTGATACGACTAATATTATAAATAGATATAAATGTATAAAATAAGTATTAATTTAACAAATAAGTAATATAATAACATAATAAATAGATAATAATAAAAAACAATGATTTTGGCTCCAGGCGTATAATAGACCTAATTCGTCAAATTATAGTCTAGCTCAAGTCTAGTCGGTCCCGAGGTTACTAACTTACAATACCGTTGTAAATGACGGGTGGTTTGACATTACTGTCATCTATATCTGTACTTATCTATACTAATATTATTAAATTAAAGAGTTTGTTTGGTCGGACGCGCAAATCTCATGAACTATTTATTCAAATTGTTTTTGTTTTGGGTAGTCCATATATTGAAGAAGGCTATAGGCTATATCAATCATGTTAATAGTCCTTAGAATTAGAATTGACCCTACTATCATCGTGTACATCCAAGTACCTGTTATACAATGAAGTGAAAATACTAAAAAAATATTTTATAATACAGTACAATATTACTTCCATATATATTTTTTTACAAAACCGATTCATAATCGATTTTATAAGATCACATTCGATTGTAATGTAAGAATATAAAATATGAATGAGATTCCCCATCCGTAGTTGCGGTTAGGGGTACACTACACGAGGGTACAGGTGCGGTTTGACCTACTAACAGTACAAACAGACAAAATCATATTTTTTCCATAAATTGTAATATCTATACTTACTTCTTCGACTTCTTCGGTCCTTTTGTTGGACAAAAAGGACCTTCGTGACGAAGCGGTACGTACTGCCTATAAACGCGACGGTTGTAAGTTAGATTTCCTTTCAGGGGAATTCGTTATTGTTTTCGAAAAATGAATTATAATGTTTCATTTATTCGACATACATATTGAAAGTTAAGTGGAAAGGGTGTTAAGTGGGGAACAGAGTCTCTTGACACTAGGTTCCCTCTACGTCCCCTACTATATTCAAGATATACTGTAAAGCTCAAATACTTTAAAATAATTCAATATAGAGATGTTTTAAATCAATGTTTCGATTTTGTCTTACGATCAAACAACACAATAATATCTCTATCGATCAGACCCCAAATAGAACAACTAAAAAATAATAAATAAAATCGAAATTCAATATTGGATTTTCTAATTCCAAGTAGAAGCTGCCGTTTCGATTGACTAGTGATGTACTTTTACAGACATAGGTATACACATACACTTGATAATATTTTTATCTATCGATATTATTTTTTTATATATATTTGTATGAGAAACATTGAATCGATTGAATCGTTTCCATTTTTAGTCCACTACAAGACGTAGAAGAGAGGCTGAACCAAACACAATTGAATTTCTTAGCTTGTTTATTATAAATAATTAAATTAATTAATTAATCAATTGATCAGCTTCACGCTGTATCCCGCACACAGGGTAGACAGAGGGAACGTAGTGTTAAGGCACTCCGTTCCCCACTTTCCGCCGAATTTTGGAGGCATAGCGTGTTAAGTGGCGGAATGAATGAAATATGTAATTACGTTCAATGTTACGCGTTGTTTTAAAAGATACGCCAGCTAAAGATTAATTGGAAACATATTTATAAATTAATATAATAGTTTTTCAAAATTTTTTTACAGTCTGTAATTTTATCATCGAACGACTGATCTTCTTGGAAATCCTTGAACTTGAGGCTTATGTCCAGCAGTGGGCGTACATAAATTTGGGATATTAATGATGATAATCATTATATCTTCATACAAAAAAGATTTCTTTCGATTCGATAGAGTCTATAAAAATACAACACTAGTCCAAACCGCAGCGATTAGCGGTCTGTTTACCATTTTCAATCATTATGGCCACTGTAATAAATGTTCGCACAAACTTACAAACAAACTGTTACATTGTTGTAATAAAACTATTTGTTTCTCTACATTTTTCTTATTATAAAGCAGAGAGAATAGAGTGATTTCTAGGTTACTTTTTATTATATTAAAAAAATTATATGTTTTGACGAAATTTAAAGCACAATTAAAAGAACTTTTCTTTCGCCCGCGCCTCCTAGAAACCGACCAGCGGCGTGAACGTATGGCTCAGTGGTCAGAGCGCCTGGTCGGTTTCTAGGAGGCGCGGGTTCGAGTCCCGCTACGTTCAAATTTTTATACATTTTCTAAATAAGTATTGTTCTTGCCTAAGTGTGGATTAACACTTTAAAAAAATGTTAAGAATTGCAATTTGGGCTTGTGTCGATCAAAATCTAATAATTAATTATTTTCCCCAATTAGAAATCGAAATCAGAACCACTGCGTCAGGTTGGCATCAAATGTTAAAAAAAACAGCTTCACGCACACGGTAGCGGTAGGCAGAGGAAACCTAGTGTTAAGATACTCCATTCCCCACTTTCCGCCCAAATCTGAAGGCATTGCGTGTTGAATGGAGGAACTCAACGCCGCGCTTTGCCTCGACACCAGAGCAAAGAAATGAAAATATACATTTAAATAAACATTAAATGTCATCGAGTGAGGATCGCACCCACAACCAGTCGATTTTGCAATCACACTTTGTGTCTCTGCGCCACGACTTGCGCCTGGTGTTTTTTATAAAATTAATATAATTTCACCTATGCAACTTATATATGTAACAAACCCAATTTTAAATAACCCATTTAAGTAGTGACTATTATCGATATTACTTGACGTAATTTCTACTAATAGTGGTTTCAAATATAAATGTTAATAGAGTCGTTATTTAAAATCTATGGTAGAATTCAAGTAAGGTAGAACACAAGTACACCAGGTTTTTTCCCTCAAACGGAATGTTCACGCGTTAGCTTTTTTGTGGTAATTCTCATTTTGTCGACCTTTTCGTCACTTTGATCGAATGACTACTCCTCAAATCGTATTTTATTTTATCACACTCTGTTATGATAAGAAGCGGCGTTCAATTACGCCACTTAACCAATGTCTTCAATTCAGAGAATGGAGTGTCTTGACATTATATTTCCTCTGTTTGCGTTAGATAATGGTAAATTTTTAAATCACATTAAGGTAATTAAAAAAAAACAGCATCTTTCATAAAAATAAAAAGTAATGTAATAATTACACTGTCATATATGTATGTGGATAGCGGATACAAATCCTGTGAAAAATATTAACGAACACGCATACACACCTACTATGGTTTTTATGAATATTTTTTTACTATCGATAAAGTAAGTAGTGATGTCATGTTCCTCATTTCATTGTTAATTGTATTGTAAGAAAATATTATATTTTATAGTTTTTATTGCATATATTTTTTTCGTTCTTTTTATATCTGAGACGCTTCAGTCAACTTAGTCTAGGAGATTAGAATCTAGGATTTCCTTCCGTAAACAAATGCAACATTTACCTATAGTTTTTTTAAAAGGTGTCAAATTAGTCAAACATTTTCGTAGAATCACGCTTTACTCTGTATGTAGCACCCTGCTAGGCTAGGTAGGTAGAGAGAATCTAGTGTTAAAATTCTCCGTTCACCACATTCCGTCCCATTTTTGGGACATTCCATTTTAAATGGTGCAATATAACACCGTGCTATGTCTTATTATCAGAGCGAGAAAATGAAAATAGTCTATTTCTCTGAGTGGGAATCGACACCAAAGCCCAGGTGTATACAATCAGAAATGATGAAATGCTGATGCACTACGACGATCTCATGAATCAAAATTGTTAGTAATTATCTTACCAAACAAAAAAAATAACTGATAACAACAAAAAATAACAAGCTTAATCATTTCAATCTCAATTAAAAAGCCACATAACAAAAAAATACTGCCCGGCATATCCTAGGGGGAATCCATTTTATTCGCTCCCATTTCCCATGGAGCTGACAATGCAGGACAAAATGGCGGACGGTGACGTCACCGGAAACGACTCCGTTTTAAATTTGGAACGGTCGAGCGAGCAATGGCGGAACATCCGGCGAAGACGTTACAATGAGTGCGCGCGCGACGGTAAAATTATAGATCGATTATGTATTGATCTAGTTCTAAAGTGAGGTATTGTTAGATGATTTGTTTCAGTTTTTGATATATTTCACTATATTTATGACACTTTCATATTTTTTTTCTTGTAAATAAGATGTATAATAAAAATCTTTTTGAGAAATAAGTGATTTCCTGCTATTTTAACGGTGTCATAATGTTATTGCTTAAAGAATATTCTTGATCAGTTTGAACAAACAGCATCATCAAAAGTGGCAAAAATAAAATAATTTAACTTTTCCTTACATTTCCTTACCAATTTTTTAAAATGTTTTTCACTTTCACGCAGAAACTACTAAACGAATTAAAATTAAATTCTAATTTATTTAATAATTTGTATAGATCGCTAGTATTATATAGTTCGCGGTTCACATTTGTAATATACAAATTGATTTTTTTGTCTTTAAGATGTATATATTCCGAATATGGCAGTTGAAAAGAGGGAATATTTTATTAAGGCACTCTGTTTCCCATCCACGTCTAATTTACAAGGTGTTGCATCTTGCGGAGCGGATCTTTGTCCGGCTGAAGGCCTATTGATCGTTCATTTACGTTATTAGTATAAATAAAATAAAATTTAGACTAAGAAAACGCTTTTAAGAGAAACTAAGTTGAACGTTTTAAATATTAGAGAATTCACAACGCATAAGACCTTGTGTTAATTTCGAATTCATATTTTTTTCAGCTTCACGCTTTATTCCGCGGAGGTGGCGGAGTTCAACACCGCGCTTTATCTTATCAGAGTGGAAAAATTAAAATAATTCAATCCCCCCAATGAGGATCGAACTCACAACTGTTGTTTTACATTAGGACGTCCAAATCAGGTCTTTTGCTCTAATGGGAAATTTGTTCCTTGATTGCTTAATTGATTAATCCATAATTTTTAGTTTTGCATAATAATGATTTTTCGGGTTTTTATTTAAAATAATGTAAATACATACAAAGATATCTCTATAAGATTACCGTTTTCAACCTATTTGCGTCACCTCACTCAAGGTTAGTTGAACCGATAAAAACTTTGTTTCATTATATAGATTTTATAAGGCTAGCATTTTAATACTAGGCCAGTCGTGGTGCAAGTGTGTGACTGGTTACGGGTTCGATCCCTACTCGAGGACATGAAATATTTATTTAAATGTATATTTTCATTTCAACGCTCTGGTGCGGCATTGAGTTCCGCCTTGCAGAATCCAGCGGAAAATGGGGGAATGGAGTGTCTTGACATTAGATTCCCTCTGCCTAAGTTGCTATATGTACAGCGTAAAAAAATAATAATTGATATTTCTAATAAAAAAATTAACAAAAATCTTCAAATATTTTTAGTGAAATTACGTAATTGATTAAATAGTCAATGTCGTTTTACTCTAAAATCAATAAAATAGCTCAATTGTTAAAAAAAATACAACCGTTAACAATTGTACGGCCTTTGAAATTATCTGAACTTGGCCTAGCCTCGACGAATTTCATCAACACTAGTATAGAATATTCAAGAAATATATAAAAATATATACCTATTATATAAATGAAACTATATTTTTACATTTAAAGTTGAATATAACAAAAATAAACAAAATATCAGTAGCTAACCTAATAAGTTAGTTAGTTTTAAACTTTTATCTAACATTTCTTTTGAGGCCAGTCGTGGCGCAGGGGCACAAAATGTGACTGTAAAACCGACTAGTTGTGGGTTCGATTCCCACTAGAGGAAATACAATATTTACCTAATATTTGCATTTCCTCACTGTAGTAACGAAGCAAAGTGCGTTATTAATAAGTTCCGCTAGTCAACACGCAAGGCCTACAGAATTCGGCGATATGTGAGGAACGAAAGTGGAAACAGAGTGTCTTAACACTAGGCTCCCAATTGCCTCTGTCGCGGGATAGAAATATTATATATTTTTTAATTTATCCAAAATACTGTATATGTGACATTATATTTGAAGCTTTTTAATATAAGATCTACCATAATTTAGAAGTCCAACTATAAACATTTAAAGAGTCTACCGATAGATTATATTTTCGCTAAAGCTAAATCACATTTTTTATAACCTTAAAGAAATATAGCATTGAAGTATAAAATAATAATGTTATTATATTTTTTGTTGTATTTCCTAAAAACATATTATATTGGAACGACATTTTGTTGCTAAATTTAAATTTAGAGTAAATTATCTAAAAAAAAAACAGAACAATATAACCATAATATTCAGATAAAACACTCTGTTCTCCGCTCTCCTAACGAATATGGAACATTGAATGTTGATTGGCGGAGCTTAACGCTGCAATAAACGTAAATAATTCCAATTGATTACTTTAAAATTGAAATCAACGGTAAAATATGTATTTACTTTATACAGTGTTGTTTTAAAAAAAGAAACTGCTTGTCTAACAGCTTATTGAAATGGATAAATTTCTAAATAGTAAAAAAAACGGTGAACTAAAACCGACGAATGTGAATTGGATTCCTATCCACAATAATATACAATATACATATATTTATACATTTTTAAATATTTTTCTCAACCTACTTGCCCACTAAGTCATGGCCCCGCCCTACTCAAGATCTAATTGACCCCAATCATCTATTTATCTGTTCTGTTAAATATACACAAAAAATATGGCCATCTGAACATCCCTAGTAAAAAGCAAGGTTGACTAACGATTTTTTATCTATCTCGACAACACTGCGAGGTTATAAAGCGATTTGCGCAATCGACACCTAAATCGATATTGTTTATTTAAGAAATTATTTTATTAGTATTAGCTAGGTACTACTACTAATATAAAATTCTTATAAAAATATTTCTATTTGGTATTATGAAAAGGGATTTTTTGAGGCCGTAGAACGTATTATGTTGTGGATGAAGAACGTCTACGTATAGTTGACTAGTAGATGCTGGTTACTTTATTGAAAAGTCTTCTCTTAGTGCTCCCCAAGCAGTCAGTGTTCTACACTGTAAAGTCTTAGCTCTTAGCAATAAATTAGTTAGCTTCACACCGTATCCCACACCTGCATTAGGGAAGGTAGAGGGAATTAGGGAACTCGAGCGAAGAAATGAAAATATGAAACATTTCATTTTCTCGAGTGGGAATCGATCCAACACAACTTGTAACGTTTACAGTATTTATTTCTATATATAAGTATATTGATTAAATAATGCTTATCAGTATTTAGTATCACAGTTTTAAATCGATAAATATATACTATATTTTTATGCATCACGTGAAACTAATTATAACAACAAAATTTATAAAATAAATCATAACAACTTATTTAAAACCAAATTTACGCTTCACGTCTTTTTCTTAAAACTCTATGCTAATGTTGCTCGAAATGGTCAAAAATTTAGGCGACTTTAAAATAAACTTTAGAAACAGTTTAGTATTATCATTTAGCACTAGCTTTGCTGATATTGTGAAATCAACCGATTAATTGTTCTTTCCAGTCTTTTATTATGTTACCAGTGTACCTTTTTATTCACTTTACAAAACTTAATGTCAAGACACTCCGTTCTCCACTTTCCTTCCGAATACGGGACGATGTGTGACAGAGTGGCGAAATGGAAATTCATTTTCGCAAGTTTATGATTCAAACTTCGTTGTAATGGTAAGCGACCATTCCAAAAAGCGTTTTATATAGACATATGTACATCTAGTCAGATGTTGTCCCTCTGTAACACCATGCTTGTTGCTCTTGAACAATATTTATTAAAAAACAGAATAAAATGTATTTCTGTTGCCGCTAGAGACAAATATATCAATTGTAAAAAAAATCAACTATCTAGATATCACAGTTCATGACATACAGCATGGTGACAAATGAACAGACAGATAGAGATGGAATTACAACAGAGTCTTAATAATAGAGATCTGTTTTACCCTTTGGATACGGAAAGAGAAAGCTGACTAAGTAATACTAAAAATGAACATATTTATTAGCATTGAAGTTTTAGTGTGGGGAAATATTTTTTTAGTTATATATAATGACCTAAACCTAGTATTACACAAACACTCCGTTTCACACTTACGCCCGAATACGAAATATCATATTGAATGGCGGAACTTGACCCCTCGCTTTGATCTACCATCGTGCCGTACCCCGCTACGTTGTGGCCTCTAAAAATCTAACAGTTACCAAATAATAGATAACAGGTCACCCACTCTACTCTACTATGACGATTACGTCGAATCCCAAGTGAGTGAGCAGCCACCGAGCGGATCCACACCCGCGTCCTGCTCCACTGAACCATGAGGCGTGCATGAGGCTCGCTGTCGATACTTTGTATAGCTCAAGTCCAAGTTTTTGGTTGGCCCATTGCTCTACATTTACATTTTAACTTTGAGATATTTGTTATAAATTTCATCAGATTTTTTTATTTGCTGTTATTCTACTTATAACTGCCCACACTGCCTAATTATCGGGACATTTCGTGGTGAATGGTGCTGTATTATTACTAGAGCAAAAAAAATTAGATATAATTCATTCTCTGGAGTGGACGTCGTACCTACAACCGTCTCGTTTATCGTCACTCGCTATGCCATGGTGCTACAACAGCCTAATAAGGATTTGTTCAATTTAAATATAAATATTAATAATATGTGTCATAATAACTATAGAGGATAGATATAACAGAACAGAATGATCCGTCTGTTCACTTTGCCTAATAAAAGAAATTGACAGACTATTTTCAACATTTCTAAAATGTCATTCGATACTTAAAAAAGAAATATATTTTATGAGAAAACCTATAAAAATTTGAACGTAGTATTTTAAACCCGCTTCTCTGGTGGTGGTAGTGGTGGAAACCTCCACCACCACCACCAAAGAGACGTGAACGATGACTGACATTAAATATTACGATAGACAAAAATTCCATTAAAAAAAACACTTATATGTATGAATCAACAAGCAAATAATGTGCAGTCAATGAGCGAATCAAGCGCTGGTCAGTGCCAGCTGACGTCGCTAGACCATAAATACGGATTGAGCCAACGAGGCGGTGGCAGCACAATGTGCGACTGTAAGCGTGACGGTTGTGAGTTCGATTCTCACTTCAGGATATGAATTCTTTTTATATCCTCGCTCAGTTAACAAGAAAGGGCACTGCGTTGAGTTACACCACTCAAATACGCAATGTCTAGACAATTGAGCGGAAAATAGAGAACAGAGTGCAGATACTGGGTTCCCTCAATCCCTATTTGTGGGACACATTGTGAAGCTAAAAAAACAATAATTATACGTATAATATTGTACGCCAGCAATGTACTAAGATGTTACCGGAAGTCAATTTTGAACTATTGAAAAATATAAATGCTCAATTATTAAAGAGGTACACAGGTTTAAATTATTTAAAAGTTATATTTAAGATATATAACTTTTGTTAATAAAAAGGTCAAAGCAACCAACATTTCATGAACAAAATTAGTAGGATCTCGAGAGAGCTATTTGGGACCCGTGGAGTGGGAGATCTAAGATATATATCATAAAATCCACAATAAATTCAAAATGCCCCTCATTAACCGTCGCTGGCCTGGCTTACGGCTGCCGAGAAACTCAGGCGGCGAGAGCCTCCTGTGGTACGCCGCGGGAAGGTAGCATAACATAACTCTACATTTAGTCTTGTAAGCTTAAACAAATTTTAATAAAGACAAAATTTAACACACGCAGCACTACAATCTTAATAGATTTTAGTAGCTCCAGAAAAATATTAAATATACAAAATATTTATAAAAAAATAGATACACATACATACATTTATATTTTGTGTATTGAAAAACAGACTAAATAATTATATATGATAAAAAATCGCTTACGGTTTTTTTTGTTCAGTGTTAGTTATCGTGAGAACATACGTACATACGACACATTCATATCACTACCGTATATTCACATTTTAAATAAATTAAAATTTTTACAAAGTAACAAATTGATGGTAGTTTTAGTGAATACAGCAAATTTTTAACATTGCATGTATTTTTAACCAACTTCAAAGACAATAGTATGTGGTATTGTTTGAATAAGATAATATTTGATATATTTATATAAAGATCTACTCAGTCTTCGAAGACCATGTGCTAAATGTCAGATGTATTTGAATGTTTGTCCATAAATTTCTAGGAAACTATAAGTTATATTGATATTTTTGTATTAAAAACAACTATATTTCAACTAAGAAAAAAGTCCTTAAAATCCATATCTTCACTCATTTTTGGAGAGTATTTGAGTA